>WEKX01027784.1:58596-150802 GCA_013390025.1 Pitta sordida
ACTGACCCCTGTGGGACTCCACTGGTGACTGGCCGCCAGTCCGATGTTGCACCATTCACCACCACCCTCTGAGCTCGCCTCCTACACTCCCCTCAAGCCAGCAACACACATATATCCAGATATACAGAAAGACAAAAGGAATTTCAAAATCTCCAAGCCAATAAAATTCTTCCCCTGGTCTCCTCCTGACCCGGGTCTCTGAGTTTTCTGGCTGCTGTTGGTTTTGGCAAGAGCAGTAATACCACTAAGAACTTACAGACCTATTCTATTCTATTCTATTCTATTCTATTCTATTCTATTCTATTCTATTCTATTCTATTCTGTTCTGTTCTGTTCTATTCTATTCCATTCCATTCCATTCCATTCCATTCCATTCCATTCCAAAACTGATTTAGCTAACTTAAACCAGGCAAAAAAAAAAAATCAGCTGGAATTTCCACTAGTGCCCAAGGGACAGAGGAGACCAGCGAGCACACTACAGCCCAGCAGGAATTATTTCTGACCATGATTAATGCTTCCTTTAGCAGCGGAACAGAATCCTTGCCAATATTTGGGGATCCTTGGAAGAGTTCCATTTACGGCTCTCCAGGCCATATTTTACTATGAGAACCTTATTACACAACAGGAGCATTAACAGATTCAGGGTAAAATAAGAAAAGACGTATTATCCTAAGGATTTGGAGAACAGGGAGGGAAAAAGTTAAGAAAGGCACACAGGGTTTTCCTTTCACTCCATGTGATTATGTTGTGATAATGCCCGCTACAGACCTGTCCATCACTCGTGGGCTCAGGTCACAGGACCTCTCTGACCCGACCAGCTGGGTGACACAAGCCAAACAATGACAAATTCAGCTTCAGTTGCTCTTGCCAGAAAGATCTCAGGGTTGCCTGTTGAGCAGCTATGAGACGGCCAGACTCTCTTTTTTTCCATCCTCTTTTTTTTTTTTTTTTTTGGCTAGGGAATTTGCAGGGATAACTACAGAGCTTGGAAAGGCCCAGTCTCCCACATGGAGAAAGGTGTCTTTCGTTGACATTCATTCCCAACATCTAGAAGGTGTATTCATTCATACCTTGAACTACTTTGTTAGGAAGTATACTTTAAAGCCTTCTTCTGTCACAATACAGTTGCCATGCACATTTCCCACAGCAGCTGGGAGCCTCGTGACACTGGCTCTCAGATACAATTACCACTGGAGTCATTAGTGCCTTTCCGGTCATTTGTGCCATTTCCATGGGCATGATGGAAGAAAACACTTTTATGGGAATGGCAGAATACTACCACCATTTTCAACTTACTTAAATAGAAGCAGACTCACTCTGGAGTGCTGAAATCCCAAGAGTTAACCAAGGACATTTGACTGAGGATTCTGCTTGATCTACAACAGGTCACCAAAAGTACAAGGGCACACTGCAACCCCCTGTGAATTACAAAGAGAGTTTAAACCCGAGGTGACTCAGGAAAAATTAAGATGGTATGCAATTTATGCCAAACAGAATTCAGCTTGTGGCATCACATTTTTCCCCTCTGCCACTGACTGACCTGTAATATGTACCTCATCACCAAAGGCAGAATGTCTCAGAGGGCAGTGCTTCACACCCTCCCCCCCCTCAAACCCCAAGAGGTCAGTGATTCACCACCAACTCAGTGGGAGCAGGCCCTGGGCTGAACCACTTGGGGTCATTCTTCCTTGACTTCCAATGTCTCCCATCCAAGGGATGTGTCACCAAGGGGTGACACAGTCCGACCTGTTAAGCTAATGAGAGCTGACAAGATCCCAGCCCAAGAAGGATCCCACAGACAGAACAATAGATGCTCAGCCTGGTTCTCTTCAGCTCCCCCCAGCGCAGGAACCTTTTGTTTTAGCAGCTGAGATTCACAAGGATCCCTAGAGACACAGACTCACTCAAGTGCACTGACTTTTGTTTCTGCTCTCTCCTTTCTCCTAACCTCCAGCTTCCATTGCTTCCATTCTACCAATCTCCATCAAACACAGATAAAAGTCATAAAAATCCCATGTTCCTGGTAGGCAGGGAAACCTCAGTGCAGCTCATTATTAACATCCAATACCTGATTAAATAACACAGAAGAAGGTAGTCTATGTAGAGAGAAGAGTGATTTTTGGGTGTACCCCTTTATGAACAGGTGCTGCTGGTAGGCCAATATGTGTTGCTACATTAGAGACAGACTTGGGAAGAAGTCTCCTTTTCACAAAAGACTCCTTTTCCCAAAGTACAAGGAACTGTTTGCAAATTGGAAATCCCAAGTTTTCCAGCTGGAGAGGCATGTTGCTACAGAGGGGCTCCTGCAGAATGGCACAGACAGCTGTGCCATTGACTAAAGCAGGAGCAGGAAAAGGGCCTCAGGCTGGAAAAAGGGGCTGCTTTGCAATTTTCAGAAAGGAGAAGTAGGGAGTCCCTCCCTTCCGTGTCTGTTGTCTGTGGCTGTGTGTTTGGGCTGACAAAAAGGGCAAGTTGTCCCTGATGAAGCTGTGATGGAAAACTAATCCTCTCCAACAACAGCCCAGTGCTAAGAAACATCCCTGGGTCTGGGCAGGAGAGAAAGCAAGGACCCTTTCTAAGGGCAGTTGATTCTCCATCAGTCCTTTGTGGTGTCTTTCCCTCTCACCCACCTCCTTCCCTGCTTGCTTATTCTAGCAGTAGTTTGCATGGGCTGTTTGCAGAGACAGAGCAACAACAGAGGTCTGCTTGGAAAGCCGGCGGAAACCTCTTAGCTGGAGATCAGAAATGTGCAGGATCCCCTAGGAACAAAAATGTTTGAACTTGCCTCCCCAAAAGTATTGTATTCATTGACTTGCAAGCAGGGGGAACAGCCGTAGTAATTTAACCTAGGGAAGAGTGCCAACTACTTATTTAATTGCAGAGTTGGTGCCAACAACGCCACAATACAACTATTAATACAAGTCTGCAGTACAAGACTAATTCTACTAACCTTTTGCTGTTGCCTTATAGTCAGGTCAGCGGCTGCATCCCTTTTGTGCTGACACTATTCAGCAAACACTGGCAACTGCTTTTAAGCCAACACGAATCAGAGTGGTGCAGGAGGGAGGGAAGTGTGGGATCATTGAGGAAATGAAGATTCTCCCCCCCAGCCCAGGCCCCACCCCTCTCTGTTCAAATGTTTCACATTTCTTTCTCCATGTCAAGCCTCTCTCTTGAAATTGGGAATGTGTCCTGCCATGTTTTCCCCTGGAAAATAGCCAGGTCTTTGGTCTGAATTCCATCAGCTCATTTCCCAGTTTCTATGAGACTGCATTTGAGAAATGTGGGTCTCTCTCAGTCTGCTGGGAAGATGGTCGTCAATCAATGTATGAAAACATGAGGTCTGACATTGGGGACCAATCTACACTTCTAAATGAAGTATTTGTTTAATGAATACATATTTTTATGGAAAAATTATTTTAAAAATAGCAATAATGGATCCAGCACTACTGCAAATTCTCAAGGGGACAATCATTCCAGTGATTACCTATCATTGTAAACAACTTAAAAGTCAACATGAAATTATTCCTAAACCCCAAGCAACACTACTCTTGTATGAGGGAGTAAATTCCCTGGTGCATTTGCAGACTCACTTGTTCCACTCCTCCCCCATTCCCACATTTGGGGTTTTATCCTTACATCTCGTGACTGTATCAGAACTATAAATTCCAGCCACCTGGAAGCAGATTTCTTCATTAAACTTATAAACAGCATTAAAAGGCTTGTAGCTTTCAACTGTGCCCTGCTGGCAGTACCATGACAGAGAAAATAAATACTGCTTAAAAGTTGACCAGAGAACCAAGAGAACACTTCCCTATGGCTACAGTGGACACTCTTTCTCAGGGAGTCAGCAGTTCTCCACGGGTGTTGGGAAATTTCCTGACCCTGCTGATGCTACAGAGCAATTCCCAGAAGACTTCAGCTCACAAATGGCACCTCTTCATGTCAAGTTGTGTTCAAACCCCCACCCCACCCCACTCCTGCTGGTAGCTGTTAAAACGTGGTATCTCTCGGATCTCTGCTGGCTGGGGCTGAAAACATCGGAAGGGCGGATATGGGCAGGACACTGGCGCTTACAGCATCACTGCAGAATGTGTGACCGAATCCCGGTGGAACACAGGAGCTGTGCCATTTGTCAGCCAAACTCCTCATTCAGTCGTGCATCAGAAAATCCCCATTCTTGGGGGAGAATAGGGAATGGCTTTCAGGCTGGCAGATTATCTGGAAAGGTCTGTGGGAACTGCAAAATGCTGCATCTGCCTGAAAAATGGCACCAACTCAGCATAAGACGTTTCCAGAGGGGGAAGTTAATATATGGGAGGAATGCACATAAATCCTGTTATTTCTTAATGGGATTTGAGAGCTTATTTCTCACCCCATGCTTTGAAATATATCCCACAGCCTATTCTATTAACAAATTTAAGCACAGTGATTTTCTTATCAGCAGGAATCATTCTTCACTAGGGCTTGATTTTTTTTTCCTGGGATTTTTTAATGCAAGTGTGAAAAATTAATATTATGCTTGAATACCAGTTAGGATGTTAACAAGCTGTGTCCTGGATAAGCTGCTCTTGTTCTGTTCCTGTTGTCCTTTTCCTAAGTTCAGTTGACCAAGAAACCTGGAATCATTTTTTTGTTGGGGTTTTTTAAGACTTAGGCAGTGTCTGGCTCCAAATGGTAAGAAATAAATTCTATTTTCAGTTCAGCCCTGTGAATAAGCTGAATAAACCTTTTCTTAACTAAAACAACAACACCTGGGAAGAGGTTTTTTCCCCACCTCCCAGGTGTACCCAGTTGGATCTGATGGGTACCAACATCTTTCAGGGCTCCTGACACTGTTCCTGAACGCTCTCTGCTGCCACTGGATGGGCATCTGCTCAAACCTTTGGAAGTGCACAAATGAGTGACAGATTTGGTGCTTTGGCTGTCTATTTTCAAAGCCAACCTTCCAAAAGGCCTGTTCCAGAGCCAAACCACCTTCTGGGTGAAGAACTTTTTCCTAATATCCAACCTAAACCTCCCCTGACACTGGGAAGTCACTGGTCAAATAGTTCCAGCACAGTAGATTCGTGCTGTATTCATGATCCACGATTTTGAGCTGCATCACACGATTCTGAAGGCATTCACCAATGAAATTTGAGATGAGATCAGCTCAACTCCAGCCTTATTGATGATGGATTTTTTCTGTCTAATCTTTCATATAAGCTGAAGCCAGGGCAGGATTTATGAAGGATCCAAAGGATTACATGTTGTGTTAATTCACACAGGATTCCTCTCTGTCAAAATACCTATTTGTTCTATTACACCTTTTAGTGACTTTGAAGGACATGATAGTCTGTAATTCCTGTGGCTGCAATGCATTGGTGGAGACCTGATCTTTCATGTGGATTTGGGCCAAAACGCTTGAGTTGATGTCTGGCAAGGAGAGAAGTCTGAAGCATGACTGGACACCTGTCCCCACCCCTTCTCAACACAGAAGGATGGCTTTTTTCATAACTCCCTTCCAGATGCACTTCTACCGAAGTGGCATCACAGACTTTGTGCACCTTGGGATTCATCCCTGCTGATTTTTGATAGCAAGGACAATTCCCCACGGTAGGAATCATTGTGGTCCAGCCCAGCCCAGCAGGAGCTGTCCTCTGCCCCTGCTGGAGCAGCAGCCGTGCCCAGCAGGGCCCTGCTCACGTCAGGCAGTGGGTTGTCTGTGGTTGCTAATTCAGTGCCGTGGAAGTGAACAGAAGTCTTTTTGTGCCGGAGAACGCTCAGCAGCCTAATGGAGGGGCTGACAATAGAAGCCTTTTCATGCAGCAGCTCCCTGGCTTTAAGAAAAGGTAGGCAATCCTGTCCCTGGTGCTGGCATCAGCAGTCTCTGGAGAGGCCCTAATGCGATCCCTGAGAAACCAGGGAGAGTGGTGAGGAGCTGCTTCCTGCTCTCTGAAACAATTACAGTGTCAGTTCCCTGTCTGCAACACCCAGATTCCCATGTTGTTTGGGATGGGGCATCTGCCCGTAAGCTGACGGAGTTAAACAGAAAGAGATCAGTACTCGGGCTGTTTTTATAGACTATCCTTGTTCTATTCTTCCTCAAAACCCCCACATTTCCAAGGCCACAAGGTCCATACCTCTGTCCCTAAATGCATAACCAGTGCAGAGCTCTCTGCAAGAAGGCAGGAGCATAACAATGGCTTTGAAAGGGAAACCTTCCCCAGCCCACTCACAGGACATGGGAAGATAAAGAGTGAAAAGGGGTGGGTTTTTTAAACTTTAACAATACAGAGGCCCCAGGCTATTCTTCAGCAGTGAGGAGAAAAATAAAGTGCATACAGACAAGAACAAGGGTGGAAATTTTGATGGAAAAAGTAAAAATAAATAAAAACCCCAATCACAGGAGAAGTCACTGTTTCATGTCCCCATGCCCAGGCCACTAAGTCTCTCAACCAGCTTCAGAGAAGCCTCTCCAATGTGAGCACTGGCTGTTGCTTTTGTGCCTCCAGCCCTACAGAAAGGGTAACACTTCCTAAACTACCATTTGTCACACCAAGGGATACAGGGAACAGATGCAAAAAAACTCTGCTTGTCAGTGCATAGGATAATTTAGTTTTGTTTATGGGGACTCTGGGCACTCAAGTGAGGAAATCAATGGGCCCCTGGCAGTGGAAAAACAAATTCCCAGTGTTCTAATCAGAGACAGGGATGTGTCTATGGACCAGCTGGGTGCAGAATGGCCTTTTGTGGTTTGTTTTGTCAAGAACAGTGGAACAGTTCTCATTACATGTCACTAAGTGCTCTGTGAGCTCCCTCAAGTGAGGTGAACACCATAACCAAAAATATCCAAGAAGTAGCAAAGGCGTGGGAGCCTTGTGGAAGACAGCCAGATCCAGCTTCTGCGAGCACCGAGGCTGGATCAGACTCCTGATGAGGTTTAAACACCTTACAAGAATTCCAGATAATTTCTCAGGCCCTGTCCCAAACTGTTCCTATTATTATCAAACTTTTATTGCTTCCTACATTCCTGCTGAGAGGTAAAACTCAGAGCTTGGCATGAGGTCTCTGTAAATGCCCTGCCCTTTGGAGTGAAGGGAACCCATGAACTCCAGCACAGCATGGGAAAAGTGTTCCCATACAGCCACTGTCCCAGGGAGGGAACACTTCTGATGTGGATGCTTTAATTCCTAGGCAAAGAATTCCTAACTACTTTTTAGCATCGCCAACATGCAGCTCCAAAGAAAGGGGTATTTCAGAGGCCTACAACAGCTAGAACTATGTATTCCAAAGATTCGTGTGTAGCAAGGAGAAACAGACTGTAGAAATACCTCCCCTGGCTCCAAAATGGTTGAGATTGGTTAACATGAATTACCTGAAAGTAAAAATCCTTAGAGAAAATTGAGAGGGAATGAACACTTCTGTTACCAGTTTGCCTTTAATGCCTAAAACAGCCAGGGATTTCATTTTTGCAGTTGCTAGTCCTAGAGCTCAGCATGAGCCAAAAAAGTCATTTGGAAACAGAAATCTGGGTTTCCTTCTGGGAATTATCACAATTTGGAGGCCACAGGAAATTGGATTATAATCAAACATTCGGTATCAACTGCAGTCACTTTTGCATTTCTCATGGAAGTTCTGGTTCTAGGTAAAGAAACCACTTGTTTAATGAGATTTCCACTGTGAGAAAATCTCCCTGAATCTGGGCCAAAATAACATGGTTCTAAATCGGTAAGCAGGTATAATAAAAAATCAGAAGTTGAGCAGTTAGACCAAATATCTGGAAACAGAGGAGCAGAGGTGGCTTCAGGGGCTCAGATTCTCCTGTTCCTGAGACATCAAAGACACGCTGATGATACCCAGTTACCTTTTAAACACTAATGTGCTTAAACACTAAAAACAAAACAAGCAACAGTGATGTTTTTTTAAAAAAGGAAGGCAGTTAAAAACCTGAGACCCTTCTTGATAAAGGACTATTTGACAACATCTGTCAGTGTTTCATTCCACAGAGTCAACGCAAAAGGGCAAATAAATCATGTTAATGTGTAGTTCCTATTTTGCTGACACGTGGCCAGCATTTCCAAATTTCTTTTCACTGAAAATCAGTATGTTCTAATAAATGTCCTGTACAGCCAGAATCATATTATAATTCTACAGCTTCATGTGATAAGTTACATAAAGCTAGTCCAGAAACAAGATAGAAAGAAGTTAACTAGAGGGAGTGTCCAACTAGCTTCCCACCTGGAGAGGGGAAAATGTGGGTTGGGTGTTAGAAATTTATAGTCTGCCCTCACCTTCAGCAAAATAAACTATGAAGAGACCTGAGCTGAGTACTTACCTGCCATGAAACTGTTTCAGTGTGGGGTTTGTCTTTCCATAGGGGATAAAAGAACAGCATTAGCATAAATAGGTTGTGTGTTTTAACTGCTGGAATCCACATCAGCTGCAACACCAACACTTCTGACAAGTTAAGTTCGGCTGGGTTGCATGATGTGCTGAGCACCGGGGCTGAGCCAGCAGAGCTTTACTAGTGAGTTTAACTGCAAGGTTGCCCCTCTGGGCACTCAGCCACACGCAGCCCCCAAAATCAGCCTGGACTCTTGCAAAGGGCACAGCAATAGGAATTGGACTGAAGGGCAATAAATAATTCACAGGTTCACAGGTTGTTCTGAGTTGGAAGGGACCCACAGAATCACCTAGTCCAACTCCCAAACGAACGCCCACCCAGGGATCAGGCCCTCAAGCGTGGTGCTAATTTAGAATTATTATTAAATTCGTGCTAATTTAGAAGGCAATACTGGAAAAGAAGGTATACTAAGAAGTTAAATCTCTGGTAGCTTAGATGTCTAAAGCAGCACTTTCTACCAGCTGAGAATACAGGTCTAGTTTTTGCAGTTACACTCACAAATGTTGCTTCCCTTGCTTTTGGGTAAATTCTTGGCATGTTATTGGTAGGAAAACGTGTCTCTCTGAAGAGCTGCACAGGGCTGTGAGAACCAGTCTTTGTGCATGTGGGCCTTTTGTAAATTCACTCCTCTTGGTTTTGAACTTCCACCACAGCCTTTGGTCTGAAGCTGAGACGCATCAACACTGGTGGGTCCCAAATGAGCAGGAGCTCCAGAAGGCTAGAAAGAACTATTGTACTCAAACAGATCTATTATCTGTCTGCTATTCAATAACAATACATCAGGGTCACTTTGTTTTAAGTCATGTTGCAAGCTTTCATGGGCACCAGCTTAGCTATTTGCTGAAATGTACAGTTTTATTTACACTGAAGCCATTTAACACAGCTCTGTCAGGGCAAACAGTTAAGGGTGCATAAACAAAATGTATTTGCAAACAGAACAGGGAGCTGAGATGGAAAGAAAACTTCTCAATTTTGAGTAATCAGAAATTAAAAACCGACCTCCCCATTTTCTGACATTCATATGCAATGTTGTTTAGAACTGTTATTGGATCATTCCCTGTGTGTGCCTGCATGAGCAGTGTGAACTCCAATGGTCTGTTTCAACCCAAAACATGCTACAACGCTCTAAGCACTCTTGTAAAGAATTTAACCTGTGACATAATTCCATTTCTCATTTCCTCCTTACTTCCCAGTACAATCAGGTGAAGAACACTGAATTAGCTAAATGACTAATATGCAATTAATTCTGAAGAGCACATAGTGAATTCAAGCCACAAGAGGAATTCCTCGGCTGAAACTGGACACCGGGGAACTGGAGCTGCCTGAATTCCAGAAAGCAGAGCTTTCACATGCAGCCATTCTCCAGCTCTGCATCACCCATGCATGAGTGAAACACTGAAATGCTGTCACTGATAGCACAAACCAAGCAGGGACTAAAAGGTGAAAAAAAATAAGGCAAAGCCAACCAAAACAACCCCAGCCCATTTTTATAGTGTTGCTTCAGGGAAGGCAGCCACAAGTCATGCAGCTCCCAGTGGCACCCTGCATACTCCAGGCATGTTTGACATTAAGGGGCCTGGTTGTTGTGGAAACCAAATCCCATAGATTAATTAATGTTCAGCAGCCAGAGCCATCTCTCATCCTCTCCATCTCCCTGCTTCCAATTAAAAAAAAAAAAAAACCACCACAGAAAAGAAAAAGAGGGGGGATGGGGGTGGGGGTTGCTTTTTACATCACAGAGGAATGTCAGAGCAACAAGAAACTCTTTCCTCACAGCTCCAGAACACCACCAGGAACAGTGAGCAGCCTGGGCTAGTCCATTATGTTTATGAAATGAAAATTATAACACCATTTCAGCAGGGATACTTTTGCTCCCTGTGCCTATGCCAAACTCCCTCTAAAAGGGCCCTGCGAGGAAGGTATTTTGTGAAACTTCTAAAATCCCTTTATGGTGAAAGGATTTTTATGGAAGTCGTCCCTCTTCCCTTTTATTTTTTTTTACTTTCAGCATGTAAATGGACTAGTCACAACTAATTTATTTCAGTCACTGACAGTCTTCATGTGAATGTGTTTGCACAGGGAGCTGCAACTGCATTTGAGACTAGAAAGCACCACACAGATGACGCAAGACAAATGTGGTTATGACCCACTAGAGGCAAAATTTCAGAATTGCCTAAATCCTATTTTCAGAACAGCTTTAGGGCCACAGGTCAAACATATTTTAGATACTATTTGTAGATTCAATTTGATGCTTTTGAAAATACATTGCCTTCAGCATCTACACATGGAGATACCTGGGTGTTTATAACAGACCAGTTCTGAGGAGAATGAGGAACTTCTCCAATTTCCCCCTCAAAATACCCTTGTGAGCTATGCTATGCTACTAGTTGCCTGTTGGCAATACTCAATCTTGAAATATTAAAAATCTTGAAGGTGTACCATACTTAGTAGACATTTAGTAGGTAGAGGGTACATAGGGTGAGCAAGGCACTAATATAGCACAATATACACACTTACCGAGTAGGTGCAAGAATTTACACCTTTAATTAGCCAGCACCCCATCATGTGACTGTGAGCACTCTCTTCTCACTCCAGGAGCCATGGGGACAATAACTCACCGTGCTCAGATGTGCCACGACTTCATGACCCAAGATCACCTCATGGGAGTCCCCTACTCCCCCCCATTCATTGCAGTGAAATAGATGCAGCCAACTGCTGCAAGCCAAGATAGTTCCTGTGGGACAAAACCTGTGCTTGGATAATTAAACATCACCGAGACCTCTCACGAGTTTCTCAAATACGCAGCTCCTGAGCAAACCTGCCGACTTGAATAGCTGCTCAACTCTTCTAAACCCCAAGCCAAATACAGCGTCAAACGTAACAATTCAGCGTTAACATTTCAGCACCGCTCCTAACCCCTGAGCAGCGCCTGGAAAATCAGACGAGTACCTTTGAGATGATTAATGGCTCGCCATGCTCCAGCCCTCCTTTGAGCGTGAATCCCCATGGAGCGCCTCCGAGCAGCAGCGCCTCCAGGTAGACGTATCTTCCTTTGTGGGTGATGCTGCTCTCTGAAGGGGAGATGCTGGTGTTAATGTTATCCAACATCCTCACCTGTCCTACTCACATACTCGGGCAAACGCAAAACCCTCTCAGGCAACCACAGAGCGACCGAGCGGGAAATCAAACTCCCCAGAAGCCCCACCGCGAGTCATCCCTGAGTGCATGAAAGGGAGTCTGAGGTGGAGAGATTTCCTCCTGGAGCTAGAGTCCAAGGTGACGGGTTACAAACATTCCCATCCACGTTTGAGCGCGCTGCTTCTCCCTCAGGATTGCGATTTTACCGGCGCCGTGCTTCCCCCGTTCCCAGGTAGTCTGGGCACGATAGCCTTGCAACGATTTCTCTTCCTGTCTCCGGTAGATCAAACGGGTGCTTTTAAAAATGTGGGGGGAAAAAGAGCGACAGGAAAAAAAGGAAAAAGTTTATAGATTTAAAAGCCCCTGGGCAGCAAATTGCCAAAATCCAAACGAAAGCTGCATTTGTGATTGATTATCGGTCTTTTCTTCCTTTCTGCATGCAGTTTACCATTACAATGGCCTTTTTGCCTCAGCCCACTGCACTAAAAGAATGGAAGCGTCTTCTCTCTCTCGAGCTCAGTTACTCTGTTCACTTACTTCACAATTTTCTGACTTGTCAAAAAAAAAAAAACAGGCTGGGGGAGGAGGAGAGAGAAAGTCCTCCTAAAACCCTTCAGAAGGGTTTAAAATGTGAAATACCTCCATACTTATTGGATTAAAAGGGGGAGGGTAAAGGCTATCGGGAAGACTGCAGAAGCAGGTGGAATGAATCCTCTGGGAAAAACGTTAAGATGAAAAGTGACCACTTTTCATTTTCGGTGTTCTCCCCGATGAGCTGCCAGAGCTGCAGCAGCTACTGCTGCTCTGAGAGAGGGTGAGGAAGTGAGCGGGAGAGGAAGATGGATTAAGGCAAGCAGGGCAGCATTGCCCAATTGTGCACATCAAGCATGCAATTACAAAAATGCAGTGTGCAAAAGCTGGGGCTCACCCTTTTATTATGGCCCCGGAAACCACCATCTTTCTATTGTACTTGCCAAGGAATTGTAACAATCCAAACTGCCAGTTGCTGAAAACACAATGGACCTGTTCCAAATCAGCTCAGTGGAGCACTGCTAATACATAATTCTGCTCTCACAGAGTGTTTTGCCTCTGCACAGAGCCCAATAACTGCCATGGACGTATTTCTTGTCCCTATTTACATTGCCAGAAAAGGCCAATATTTTCCCAATACATGGAATAACAACATGAAGGGCTTGGGATACTTTTATTAATGTAGGCTGTTGCCTCCTGTAGAACATTTCCATGTGGGTGCATCTGTTCTTGCATACATACATGTAGGCTTAGCCATTAGGCTCATCACTCAACATGTATCACGGAAGGTGTTCAAAGCTGCTCCCAGGTTTTATTTGGACCTTGAACAGCACAATAGGAAGGGGAGCCCAGAGCCCCACTCCCTTTCCTACTGGCAGAGCTGAGTAAACACACTTTGAGTAAAAACACTTGCCACTGAGATACCTGTGGTTTTGATCTTACAGTGCCTGGGATGTATGTTATTTCTCCTTCGGGTTGTCATGATCTTGTGTTAACAAAACCTTAATAAACTGTGGAGGAAAAGCTTTGGAGCTGACACTCTTCACCCAGGAATCTTTGCATTTATCCATGCCACCCCATCCTCATTCCCTTTAAGATGCCACAGGTTCCCAGAGCCTCTATTTGCCCCATGTGTCCCAGCTCTCAGTCCCAATAGCCATGAAGAAGAATGCAGAAGAGAGGCCCCTCGCTTTATTTTTCATGGTAGATGATCTTCAATCCTTGCTTATACTGAGCTTTGTCCCCTCTGCTTCCCTCCCCTCCCAGAGTCTGAGTTTTCATTAGCCTCACATCCTGGTCAGGCTCAGGAATTGCTATTATGCAGAACTCACCCTTTAGCCTGACTCAAATCAGATTTCTGCAGTCTTGCACTCCTAATGTTTCACTGTAAAAACCCTCATTCCAAGGCATCACAAAGAGCAATTCATTTCCATCCTCTCCACAGCCCTTCCAGAGACAGGCACAGGCTCTGGGAGCTCTCCTGGGGCCGTGCCTCCTCCTATCCAGAGTCAGCAGGATGAGCTAGGGCTGGAGAAAAACACGCCAGCCTAAAAAGCCAAGGTACTTCTTCACATTTGTCCTATTCAAAATGTTGGTCACCTGCCTGCAGACACCAGATTTGGAGTCACAGCAGACACAGCGAGTCCTATATCTGATGATTTAACAGTTACAAAAATATTTCTGGTTTTGCTTCTCCTCCAGCACTGTGATTAAGTTCAGGTGCTGAATCCAACAACATTTTTGCCAAGAACTCCATTAAATTTGCCACTATTGCAAGCACATGATTTTCTTCCCTTCCAAGAAACAGATTTCAGTGCTGAATACAATTAAAGCCAAATCGTCATTCACCTACATATGAACAATTCAAAGTATTGAATACAGACTTTTTTATTTTTTTAAATCTTGTCTCTGGCAGGAAGCTCAAATAGCTCAACAGATACTGCTACTCAAATAATATACCTTAGCATGGTTTGCTACATGGAAGGAATTCTTTTATGAGGAATTCTTCTCAAGACAGAGCTGCTGAGGGACAACAGAAGAGACCTGGGCTCAGAGGAGTGCTTTCCACACAAAATAATGTTTTTAAGTTGAAATTTTGCACAGTTGCAGTGTAAGAGGAAATAAACTTGGAAAAGTCATGTCAGAACACATTCTTTCACCAAGCACTACACTGCTCGAGAAAGAGAGATTGCCACTGATTTCACTTTTCACAGTTCACAATCAAACCCTGCATTTCTCGTCAATCGAGGCACTGCCTCCTTGCTGGCAGCTGCTCTGACTTTTCCTAAATGCCTTCAAAAAGTCCAAGTTTCTTTCGCAAATGAGATTCCTCGGCGCAACACTGCTCCCGTGTGCTGAACCCAGAAATTGTCGCCGATCGATTTAAATGCGAACATTTAATTGATTAATAGGCATTAGCCATGCTTTTCCCGTTCAAAAAATGAAGCAGAATCTTTGCTGAGTATTCAGCGTGGTGTCAATGTTCTTACCTGGGTCTCTGGGCTGGCAAGTCATTAGGTCAGATTAAAAGTAAACCTAGAAATCAAAGATAGGAAATTCAGATTTAGGTTTAGTTACACATCTCTTGCTGCCTTTTTGGGGGGGGGAGGGAGGAGGGGAGGATTAAACTAATTTTTTAATTTTTAAATTAAAATTTTTAATTTAAATCTTCCTGCTGCTTAGCTGGACCAGATAAATCCAGAGGAAGCAAATTCACAATTAATTTCTAATGGGAAGGTTTTTACAATAATGGGGGTCCTCGTACCTTTCACAATCAGAGCCAATGGCTGACTTGCTCATGGTCATACGGGAAGCAGGAAAAGGCTGGAAAAGGAAAGAAGTGTTTCTTTTCCCTTCATCCCTGCTTTTCTCATAGAAGAACTTCTCTTTTTCTTCCAGACAGGGCTCTGTGTAAGACGAGGAGTGTCAGGAATTTTAAATAATAGACATCCTTCAGGCACCAGTGGGCCCAGCTTCTTCCTCTCCCTTGGAGTCCTGAAGCCATTCACTTAAATCTGCAGAAAGATGGAACAAAATACAAAAAAACAAGACACAATTCCCCTGGATCAGCTCAGGTCGCTTCAGAAGGGAACCATTCCTGCCTTGGGGTAACAATTCCTCCAAAGATTTATTATATAAAATAATTAGAAACCAATAAATAGAAAATATGGCTTTCCTACACTTACCTGCAATCAGCTTAAGGTGACTTTAACATATCCATTCCCTCAGATCTGGAAAATGTCAGTCTGGCACCTAAAAGAAGGAATTCAGGCCACAGAATAAACTTGTTTTTCTGGACAGGCCTGAGGTAAAAATATGGAAAATCAGACAGAAAAAAGGAAAGACAGAGATCTGACAGTGAAAGGAAAGAGCAAAGCCAAGAAACAGAAGTAAGCAGCAAAATCAATAAATCCTCATCCTTTTTGTGTTAGAAAAGGCACTTGTCTTTGAAGTCAGAAAAGAAAGAATTTTCTTTGGGGAGCATGAAAGGGTCTCTCCATGTAATATTGCCTCCAGCACAAAACAGCTCGGGAGTCCCTGAGGTCCTCCAAGCAAACTGAAAAGCAATAAGCCAAGGTGAGGAACAGACTCAACGCTCTAAGGAGAGCACAAGTGCTGTCAGAACTGAAGGGTGTGAATTCAGAGCATCTGAACTCAGAACTGCAGGTTTTCATTCTGTATCTAAATGTTCATCTACCTGACATCATCTCCCTGCTGAAAATAAGAGTTTGAATCAGGAACCAGGGATCAAAACAAGAATCATCACAGTGCAACACCAGAACCTTACAGTGCTGCACCACGAACAGGACAATTACTGAACAGATTAAAGCCTTTAACCCAGGCTGATATGGCTGGTGGTTATGGCCCAGGTATTTTAATAGAGTCTCTGCTGGAACAAATTACTCCAATCCCTTCCACTGAAGCTCTATTCCCCCTGCACACCTCATAGTCCTCTCTCTGGGAAGAATGGATTATTTTAAACAAAAGAAGTTTTTATTTGCATCTTGCTGGCAAACCTCGGATTTTTCTTCTCAGAGGTATCCCCAAATAGGAGGGGAATTATTCAGGAATTAGATCCTAAGAGAGTTACTCTCTCCCCAGGTTGTAACTGCTGTTTCAGGAGTGGCAGCAGGAAGAGACGGGGGTGCTCCGGACCTGGACTCCCAGGAAATCCGGGACACAAAAGGTACCTGCAGCCAGGACAGGTGGTGTTCCGCAGAAAGAGCCTCGCCAAGGTCCTGATGGGGAAAAGAGATCAAGTTTCCCTCTGAATCCAGAGTATGAATGACACTCCGGGGCATAAATCAAACCCGGGATGCTGCGTTTATTGGCTGTCCCTCATATGCATGATCGGCTCCTGAGGGAGGAGTTTGTTCCCAAGGATACCGAGTCGGGCAGAGGCGCAGGCGGCTCCCAGCAGGGTTTGGGACGTTGGGATTCCCAGACCGCAGCACAGCAAACGCTGTGATGAATGTGGGGTGGCCAGTGCCTCCCTCCTTTCCCAGCTCCACAGCCAGGAGCAAAACCTTAGGGCACCATCCAAAATACAGGAGATACAAATCCCACACTGCCTGCCAGGGGTAGGTGTTGACCGCCTCTCAGATGAGTTTTTGTGCTTTGTTAACACTTCAGACTGTTGGATATTGTACCTGCACACTCATTTGCCGCTCTCCTCTGTGGACGGGAGAAAAATAGATTTTTTTTGCAGCTGACTCTTCGGGGCGATGCATTAAATCCCCTTTTCCTCGAGCAGTTTTCAACTCGGGATAGCAGTGCAGCAAGAATGGAGACCTGAGGTCTGTCTTCAGCTGCTTAGTTCTTACTTTTCTTCACTCAGTCTGAAGTAGGCCATGTAAAAACACTTTTTTCGTTTTGTCTGTCTTTTAGGACATGCTAATACATGTAAATGCAGGGATGTTTTCATGTGCTGTTCTGCAGGGAGGTGCTGGAAAGACAGAGGAGGCTCCAAAACTCCACAAAGAAACTACCAAAGTCCCAGTGGAACCGGTGATGGACTCTTTGTGTCACAAGGAATCTTTACCCAGGGGAAATATGCCCAGCGTGGGGAAGCATTAAACAGATTTCAGAAGAAATTTTGGGAGCAAATGCCTGTAAACGTTGCAGTCCATTATGTAGTTTAGAAGGGCCAGCAGTTAATCAACAGGAGTATTAAATCTAATAGGATAAAAATCCATGTGAATCCTGTTTTGTAATTTTTTTTCCAAATTTTTCACCGAGGGCTTTGTCCTTCTTTGTTTGAGAAGCCCTAATTTGCCCTATTATCCACAGGAGTTACACTGTAACATCTTCAAAATAAAACTGGGAACATCCTGTTACTTAATAACAGAACATCAAAATAATTAAGTTTTTGACCACGGAAACAAAGTAGTACAGTTTGCCAGGATGAAAATTATGACAGATTATTTTGTTTTATGGAAGAGTGAGCAGCTAAGTGAGCACGAGCAGGAGGTGGCAGCACTGACTGGTCAAGCTGGCAGTGTCTGCAGCTTCCAAATACAGCACCTCATGGAGAGAGATCATCCTGTCTGGCTTGTGATTACAGTGTGAGAAAATATTAATTTGAGAGAAGGATCCTGCTGCTTGTATTCGCTACTCTTTGCTTTTGGTCTTTTCCCATTCCATTCGGTGTTGATGGTGTAGGTAAGGAATTTCTGAAGAGCTGTGGGTCAGTGTGGAAGCCAAATTATTCTCCAGAACCTCAATTAGCTCTGAAATGAAATGGAGTTTTTAATCACTGAAAGAAGACAACACAATTCTGAATAAACCCATGGAATAACTGCTGAGCCAAGAAATGACATTTGGACTTGTTTCAAGTAGAACCTGACAGAAAACTAGAATAAATCCAATGTACTGCTTAAAATAGAACACGTTGAGATAATTCTTAATGAGTATTTGTCTTTTTCTAGGTCAGAGACCTTGAGAAACAGTTGCACCCACCTCGTCCTGAGACAGCAGGAGCTCAGATAGAACAGGATCAACGTGGCCAAGAATCTGGAAATCTGAGTGACCAGATTCATCAATTGTTGGCAAAACCAGGTGATTATGTAGTACTGAAGAAAAATCTTGCTTTCTGAGAGCTTCTCCTTACTGCTGGTGCTCAGATTTGCACTTTGCTTGTTTCTCCTTAAAGTTAAGGTTGAGGATTATTTTAAACTAGAAATTTGAATTAGCTGTGGAATGTCCAAAGGCCTTTTCCATTAGCAATGCAGGGACTTTAAGAATTAACTTGCTCATAAATTCAAAATTGGAGAATGTAATGCAAATCATATTAAAGATGCCGAGCAACCCTCACTTTAACCTTGTTAAATCCTTGTTAGTTGTTTTGGATTTGGTTTGAGTTGGTGTTGACACAATATCATTTTCTTTCCTTTTGTAGCTCATACTGACTTGGGGAGAGAGAGAAATCATTTTTCCATTAAAGCCATCCCACTGAGAAGTTCGTTCTTTCCTTCTGTTTCCGTTTTGTCACAGTACTTTGTGCTTTAAATGGTGCATATTGCTGCTAGCAGGAATTCAATCAGTAATCAATTATTCATGTAAATATTCATGTAAATACTGCAGCCAGTGGAGTTGTAACACTCCCTGTCCTTTAGCCTCAAGTGCTCTACATTTTATACTAACATTGTCAATTTATTAATTCTATTACATTGGCCTAACACATTTAATTTCCTGTGATTAAGGCCCCCAATTTATTAAAATGGGGAAAGAGGAACCAGCACGGTCAAACTGCTGGAGCAATGGAAGTTGAGAAATCCCAGCTTATACAAGGAATAAATGACTGGAAACTCAAAGTGCAAGAGCTTAAGGTGTGCAAACCGTGCTGTATTTATGTCTCTTTAAAGTAAATGTTTTCTGGTTTTACATCTCTGGCTTAATTTGATGCAATCGTTTTGGAGAAGGTCAGGCAACGCACTTGGAATTCCAGCAGCACTAAGTATACAGAGAAGAGCAATATTATAAGTTTAACACCAAAACCAAATAATTCTCTGATGAAAAGCAGCTGCCGAAAGCTGGTGAAAGCTGGAATGACCTCACACCAGAAGAGAACCAGAAATGCCAAGTGTTACTGGGAAGCAGCAGACAGGGAGCACTCAGAATTCCAGCCTGAGGACACCGGTTGTAACTGGTTGTTTCTCAGACAAGAAGTGCAGGATATGGTAGCCCTGTGCAGGCCAGCATCTTGAGGGAAAAACCACTCCAGACGGAATTCTGTCCTCTCTTGTGAGGAGGAAGCTGAGCATTGGGAGTGAACATGGGGGTACTGCTGCAAGAGGGTGGGAAATCATGTTCATATTCTACACTTGGGAAGGTTAAACATGCTGTAAAACCACCAGGTTGGATTCTGCTGTACCCTTTTTGCCTGGACGAGCCATTTTCACATAGGCAGTCTGTCTGTTTTACTCTGTTTCTCTTTCTTGCCACAAACTGAGGTTTAGAGTAATGGTGTCTGCACACCTTTGTGGTTATTTTATGTAATTATGTATGTTCCACACAGTTACTGCTGGTTTTTTTATGTAAGCATATTGCAGAGGAGGAGAGAGAAGGCAGAATATGGGAAGTGGAGGCCAGGCTGAGTGAACTGGAGCTGGAAAAGGTTCACCTGGTTAACACGCACACACAGAGGCTCCAGGCACTTGAAAATGTGGAACTGGGAAAAGATCAGCTCATGGATGAACTCCTGGCTGGCCTGGCAGGTAGGGAGCCCCAGCTCACCTCCCACACTTGCTAATTTGGGCTGGTGTTAAAAATAAAAGAGCAGCCTGCTCCCTGAATCCAAATATGGCTGCTGGAGGTTCCTGCCAGCACGGCATGGTCGGGATGTGCAGGGAGCTGTGTCACGGCATGGGATTCTGGCACAGAGGGCTAGGAATACAATCTTCATGGCCCATCTCACTGCCCTGGGCAAAAAAACCTTTCAAATTGCCTGGCTGCAGGGATGGAAAAAAGCAGATCTGGTAAATCACAAAACAGGAACTTGACCTCTTTTTCCTGAGTGTTATTTAAGAGCAGCAGGGGAGCCCATTAAACACCTATGGCCAAATTCCAGTGAAACTTCATAGTAAATTTTCTACAGTTTTATGAAAAGTTGATGCTGTAACTTTGCTGTTTTCACAACTAACATGTGGGAAACCCCATCAAAATATATTATCAAAATACATAGGTCTATATAAAATGTTTAAATATATAATTATTTTAAATATACATGTATAAATATATTAATAAAAATATATAAAAAATAGGGGATGGACCCAAAGCAACCACCCAAATTCAGGGAGATTCTCAGTTAAATCTTCACTGAAGCTGGCCAGATGCTACTGGTCATATACTCTCAGTGCACCCCTGTACCCTCAGATAGTACCCAACATCACTTCTTTTATCCCAAGTCAGTGACAGATCAGTAACTTTATTCTAGAAGAATGAAATATTTTTGTCACTCTAATTTCAATTTTACTTTACTTCCACCAGAGGAACTTGAAGATTTGGAGAGGAATTACCAGGATGAAATTGAGGAGGTAGAAAATACTGCAAATGGACTGGAAATGCAGTTGGATTCTGCCCAAGCTGAACTGAGACAGGCCAGGACTGGAGGGACCTACTGCAACAGTAATTATGGATTGAATTTCTCCAAAATCACACGTTTGTCTTATTAGCAGGAGAATTTCTTTAAGTATTACAGTCATTGCTGTTTACTGAGAACTAACCTCGGGTTTTACAGCTCTGGAAGTCACAGCCAAGAGAGAACAGAGAGATGCACTACAGAGCAAGATTAAATTCTTGGAAGAGACACAGCTCAGGTCACAAGAGCTCCCTGTGAAAGCATTTAACTGGATTTGGGGAAATTTTTCTTGGAGGAAATGCATTGTCAAAAGCACAGCTTGGCCAAGAAGGGCCCAAAGTCATTTTACCTGGTCATTTTCTGTGACAAATCATTCAGTTACCAACAGCTCTAGTTTACTGAATGATGATTTATATCTGCTCACTGTAGCCTGTCCTGCCTCTTTACTGGTGTCCTAGGGTGGTGTGTATATATTCCATATCTTTGTGTTTTGGCTTGTGAATACCAGTCCTTAGCAACACCAAGGTCGTTTTCTCTCTCTGTCCAGAAGACAAGAAGAAAAAAAAAAATTCAAAAACTGAGAAGCGGCAGTTGAAGAAAAAAAATTTTTCTGGGGGTNGTTTCACTGAGACCAGTCCAGTTGCACTTCTTATATTCCTTATAAATATATATATAATTGTCTTCCTGTTGCAAAACCCCACCTTTTGCAAGCTACAATAACTAAGCTTCTCCAAGAGTTAGCTCTGTCAAAGGTAAAAGAATTCTTCTAAATTTCTTCTAAATTCTTCCAATTTTTTTCTAAATTCTTCTAAAATTGCATAAAGCAAACATGTATAAGGTATAAAATTTTGATAGGTACTTTGTTGTCCTCAAGTTAAATTCAGGAGAAGCATTACCTCAGAGGAGGAAATAGTAAACTGAGTGAAAAATTTAGCTGTATTGGAGCAAAAAACAACAGGATTGCTGGGGAGCTGGACATCCTGAGAGCACAAGACAAACAGCTGAAGGAAAAGCTCTCTATGCTGGAGACAGTCCTTGAGAAGGTAATTTAAGGTTAACTCTGAGTTCAGGGAGTTTTCCTTCTGGATGTTTTCCTCTGCAGTCACAGTGTCTGTGTGTGCACCTTGTTTCTTTGTCAGAGAGGCAGCAGGAGAGAGTGTAACCCACAGAAGGTTAGCTCAGTTATGTCTGTTCTCCCTTCTTTACCAGGCATCCTTGAAGTTGGCAGAGTGTCCGTGTCAAAGCAGGAAGTGCTGCTGCACACTCTGCATGTCAAGGTAAGTGTGTTCCTGGGAAGCAAGGGCCTAATGTTAGATGAATTTACTTGGAGTTCTAACATCAGAAATTGCCATTCATTTTAGTGTCCTGTCCCAGCTGCTGCTTTTGAGGGAGAAACAAAGTGCTGTATTTAAAATAAGAATGTAAAAAGTGCTTCACAGGAGGAGTGACCAGGCTGGGGAACGAACCTCTGCTGCTTTTCCACAAATCTTGCAGGGCCAGGGCTGCTCCTCAGCATCTGCTTCAGGCACAGTGAACCCCATTGTGCCTCTGCCCACCAGACAATTAAAAACCCCTACAGACAGTGCTAGGAGTTCATTTTATCCCTCTCTCAGCAATAACATTTATAAACTATTTGGGTTTCACTCCTTTTATTTCTGCTAGTACTCTACTTGCTGTAAATCACTTACATTTGGCAGGAAAGCCAAAACTTGCACATAGTTTCTGATGAATTTCATCATCTAATTGATGTTTAAGTCCTTCTTCAAGCTGGCCTTCACTGGTTTTGGCCAGTTTTACCCACATCATTGCCCTTTCTTTTGGTTTTGTACATCTACATTTAGATTTAAATCAACTGAACACTAACTCAAATCTCTAATTAAAAAAAAAGATCTTTTGGTATTTTCTGTATAGAATTTGTATAAATTTCAAAAAAGTACCTGATGTATCTCCCACAGAAATTGGTAAAGGTGCTTTCATATATTTTTACCTCAGAATCTGCAGGAGACTGCAGGTTAGCACGGGTAGTTTTCAGTAGTATTTTCTGGTTTGCTTTCTGATGTGATGGCAAGCATTTAAATTGAGGAAAAAAGGGTAGTTGCTTCTGTGAAATCACACAGAATCACAGAATATTCTGAATTGGAAGGGACCCACAAGGATCATCGAGTCCAACTCCCAAGCAAATGCCCACACAGGGCTTGAACCCACAACATTGGAGTCATGGACACCACACTCTGTCTATTGGAGCCGATCTTTTTTTTTTCCTGTTTTAATTTATTGTATAACCTAAATCCCTGTCCCATCATCCCATTATCTAGACCATGTCACTGAGTTCCTCATCCAGTCTTTTCTTAAACACNGAGTCAATAGCAATCCATGGCGTTGTTAAGCATCAGGTACTCCCACTCTCTTCTCTTTGAGTTGATCAATTTAAAACTTCTCAGGATAAAGAAAGAAAAAGGAGTGATTTTTAATGTAGTGCCATGGTGAGGACCTAACAGGTTGTAGGAGCACTTCAATCAAAGTCTATTTTAATCCTGTTGGTTCCTGCATCATTAGTTACTGTCCAAGATGAAGCAGCTCCAACACTTGGGACAGACCTGGGTGACAGTCTGGTTTCTTAAGCTGGAATGTAGGAAAGGTGTATTTGGTCTGACTTGTCAGGATCTTCATGCATTATGAAGCTGAGGATTTGTTCTCCATGTAAGTCCTGCTGGAACCAGTGTGTTCCCATTGAAAATTAACTTTTCTGAATTTTTCCAATGAAAGCAGGGTAGCAAAGTGTTTCCAGCCAGTTCCATCCCCAGATGGAGCGCAGGTAAGTGGGAGCAGTAGTTTGAACATGTGAGACGCTGAGTAGCCTGAAAAATCCAGTTTTCACAGAAAGAAGGGTTCTTTGAACTAGGGCTTTGCCTCAAGTCCTGAGCTGTAAAATGAGGATAAAATTGCACTTAATCTTTGAGATGCCTGTGACGATTAAAGGAGTTTATATCAGCTCAGCTGTTACTGGGATGAGTGCCTGGAAAACACTCTGATCTTCTCCTTTGTCTGCCTTCAGCACTGGTGCTGTGTCCTCTACAGCAGTCCCCAGGGTCACAGGTTAAAAAGGAAAAAACAAGAGCAAAGAGGGGAAAAAACAAAAGTGCATTTGGGCGAGTAGAGGCAAGAATTGCCGGAGTGCCTTTGCAAATACTTTGCAGCTGAATGATTTTTGACATTTTGAAGGAAGAACCATTGGGGGACCTAAAGAGAATTCTTCAAGAATTAACAGGCTCAGACAGTGACATTCCCTCTGTGGATCTCAATGGCAATGGTGGGAGAAATCACCTTTAGCAACCATGAGGAATCCGTGTAAAAGCAGTAGATTTAGTTCTGTTGTACTTGTAGTGACCTGTGAAACTGGGGTCTGACACTTCATGTGCCTCAAGAGCCAGGATAAGGATGTTTTTGCAAGAAAGTTTGGTTTACACATAAGCTTCAGATAATCTGAATTCTTCCAAAGCTTCTGTTTTTTCCCCATGTTTCTCAGGTGTCTCAGGGGGTAGGAAAATAGAAGATGACCACACCATTTGCCTTTAGTACTTGCTTTTTTGGTTCTTCAACTTTTACTGTATTTTGGTTTAGAACTCCTTCACTCTTTTTCTGCCTTAGGTAAATATCCCCTCTCTCATTGCTGAAGCAGGCAATTATTTTTTTTTTTTACCAAATATTATAACAATGAAGTACATGAAGTTGAAAAATCAATACAGCACGAATTCTGGTGTTTTCTAATCCAGAACATAAGGATACTTCATCAAGGAAAATGTAATTTCAGTTAGGATTAAATCAGAACTGCAGCTGGAGGGGCTGCTATTGCAGGCCTGGTGGAAAAGGATGTTTCAGGACAGAGAAAAGTGCTTTCTCTTAGCTCAGTAACCTGCTGCTTACACTGTTCATTTGATATTCAGTTTCCAAGGGTTTTTTAATACATCCTCAGTCCTGAGCTTGTTTGTATTGTTTTATTCATGATCATAAAAGCTTCCTGGGAATTACTAAACAAAGTTGTGGTAACTTTCATCCCTCTAAGAAATAGCTCTGGAACTTATTTACATTGTTTTCTTTTAATTTCCATGCAGAAGACATGGGGATTCCATGTGAGAGCTTCACGTTCTCACTGTGGAGGCTGGCTGGCGTGGCCAAAATTTAGCATAATCCTTCCAAAATGCAAGCTCTACTCTCACTTTGCTTGCAGGGATCCATCCTGCCCACACACTGCAGTTCTTCAGTCCTAAGGTGTTTCCCTGCCCTTTACATTCCTTGGGAAGCAGGGTTTGAAGATAATAATCTTAGCCACTTTCGGGGGGGGTTTGTCCATAGATTATCCATTCTGTGAAAATCGTCTGCAGACACTGATATATTTAATTGTTCTCTGTTAGAATTTAAGCTGCTGTGCTTCAGAGATAGGCTGGAATCCCTCTGTTTATTGTGAGGAGTAACAGCTATGGTACTCTTTTATACACCTGAGTTTTAAAGAAAATCTCATGAGCACTGGCTGTCAGCCTTCTAGCAAACCAACTGCAACATCCAGGGATTTTTCCTAGCTTCCAAAATACATAGCAGCTTTTAATGTAGAAGACTTGAGAGTAGCTAGTCAAAGTATTACACAAAGAGAAGATAAATTCCCCACACCACTAAATTTAAGGCCTGGTAAATTGCTTTATCCAGGTAAAAGGACTGCAGGGATTCCCAACATCAATAATTCCGTAGTAGTTGTGGTTCCTGTAACACAGTTCTGGGATTTACTGAAAATACTGGTGTACATTTTATTTTCTACGGACTTCGATTTAAACAGAATGTTTGGATAATTTAGAATGGCCTTTTGTTAACTCTTCTTGGTGGATAATTTTCTCCCTAGTTTCTCAGCCCTTAGAAACTATGGAGCACACACCAGGGAGGCTGCAGAGCGAGATGGAAAGCCTGAAAAGCATGGTGGAATCATTGCAGAGGAAAAACCAAGTTGCCAGAATTTACAAAAAATATTCCTGTTTTACTGGAAAAAACCCACACTCTCCAGAAACTGTTCTTGGTACCTGCCAAAGCACTTTCACATCTTTTACTAGCACAGACTAGTTTACTACTGGCAATACCCACTTCATTATCCTGCTTCTGAGAGATTAATTAGATTAACTCCACAATGCCCCTTAACTCTGATAAGTGTCCAGATCCTTGACATGTCAAGCATGGCAGCTGCTCAGTGCTGTCCTCGTGTGCTGCCATGTCCAATTAAGGACATTTTTAACAAGCTGATGACGCTTTCATGGAAACTGCAAGGTCCTCTGACCCCAGAAATATGGTTCCATGAGCTCCTGGGATGGCAGGATGTCGAGTGAGATGGGGTTTCTTTTCTCTGCACTTATTTTTATTGCATGTTCCAGTTGCTTCCCCTTTTCCCCTTTAAGACTCATTGCTTAGATTTGGGAAATTACCATTTCCCCACATCATACTGTGAATATGTCTCAGGGACACAATAGTGACCTGAATGTAGGTAAAACTTACCAAGTTTATTCATATAAGGTCAAAAGATGAGTGTTCTCATTTTTATGCTTTGCCATCCATCAATATCCTCAGTGGTTTTTTTCCTATATTCACATAAAGAATTGCAAACCAAAGTGCATTTGTAAGTACAGCATCATGGGGGAGGAGATCATGAAGCTTCAGGTGCCTGCACCTGAGGCCTCAATTTTTGAACATAAGGTGGTGTTCAGCTACTGTGTTCTTTCTATTTTCAGCCACATCACCAGTGATCAGAACTCAGGAGGTGAAGACAAAGGAATCCAAGGAAAAGGATAACAGTCCTCAAACGGAAGATGCTGTGTACGTTTGTGATTACTTTCATGTAGGTACCTTGTGTTCTAAGTATGTTATATTTTTAAAGGTTAATCATAAAAGTTCTTCCAGTTTTTTAAGTCTTGTTCATAGTTCCTACTTTTAAATGAGCACGAAGTACAGAGGAGTAGAAATAGATTCAAGTTAACAAAAAACAACCTGGCCTTGGACACGCCCAGGGATGGGGCAGCCACAGCTTCTCTGGGCAACCTGTGCCAGGGCCTCACCACCCTCAGGGAAGAATTTCTTCCTAATATCTAACCTAAATCCCTCTCTTTCAGTTTGAACTCCATTCAATACCATGATTCCTTTAGGCAGGATGGACTCACCAAGTATTACATGGAGTTGTGCGGGGAGAAGAAATTAGTGACTTGTTCCTAAGCTGTCCTTGGTTACTGCCGACAGTATTTTAATTCAGACAATTTATGGAATTTTTTATAATAATTTTTCCCACTGTTTCTGATCATTTTTGCAACAGTGTTGCAAGCTTAGTCAAAATGTTAATAAAGGTATCTCACCTTTCCAAGGAATTGGTTGCTTTGAAAATGAAAGGATCATTTTAGATGGCCTGTGTATCACAGTCTGTAGTGGACAAATCTGCCAGAGTTTTCCTAAGAAGAGGGTGCAGAGAACAAGAGCCCCAGCAGGTTGAGAAAGGTCACTGGTAAGTTCATTCTCAGAGCCGAGCTAAAAGGAGTTTCAGGAGCAGCAGTCAAAGACTTGGCCCGGGGAGGAGACAGGCTCGTAGATCCTCAGAGCAGCTGCATATCCTGGGCCCTGCAGCCCCAACATCACTGAGTTATTCCGTGTTGTGCAGTTGCTTGGCATGGGGGGACTGTTAGGAAAAGCTTGCCAGCAGCAGGACCCCACAGATGGCCACCAATCCCCCAGAGAGAAAACCTAATGCCAGGCTGGCCTGTGGAGAGACTCCCAACAGTAAGTTAACTCCCAGAGTGAGTGTGGGATGGGCAGGGGTTTTGCAAAGCAAACAAGTTGCTGTGCAGGTTTCTGTGGGAGACTTTGAACTGGTTTATGCCCAGTCCCCTGGGGCTGCCTGCACAGCTCAGCACCCAGCTGCAGCATTCAGCACTTGTACACCCAACTGCTCCACTGACAGGAGTGGAGTGCATTCCACCTGAAAGTAATCAGGCTGGCCAGTTTGTCACAGGTTTGTTTGCCAGGGCTCTGTGGCTGCAGGCTTTGCCAAGCTAAGAGTGAGATAGTTTATCAGTTGCTGGGAGTTCTCCTGAGGCTCTTAGATCCACTCAGGAATATCAACAAGAAGTTATTTCCCACAGCCAGGACATTGTATTAAGACAGGTATTGGCCATTCCAGCAGTACTATTTTTATGGAGCAAGGTGACTTCATTTAAATTTACCTTAATTCTTGACTGAGTATATTGTTCAATAATGAGAAAACAGCTCTGTGAACCTGGAGAATACACTAATCAACTCCTCCAGAAGTACTGAAATCCAGACTTCCTTCTCTCACCATACCAATAAAATGGGATTTACATAGCACAGGCCCTGCTGGGCAAGCAGTGATGTGAATGGCATAATGAATTTAGAGGCTGCCGCAAAGGTTCAGTGCAGGTCTTGGTGGAAACCTCACTTGGTTCAGGGGTGTGATATAATCATGAGGACTCTGGGGTGTCTGTGGGATCAAAGCACAAGGTATTTAATTAAAAATATAAATCATTCTCAATTTGATAAATGTCTCAGGGTTGGTCGGTTTGACATGTTCATCATTGCATTAGAGAACCTATTCTAGTGTAGGTTAAGTGGCTTTCTAGTGAATTACTTAGTCTAATAGCACAGTTAATCTCAGACAAGCCTCAAACGTGTGTATAAATACAATCAAATGGCAGTGACTGTGTGACAAGGGCCTTTGAAGTTGACTGTATCTGACTGTTTGAAGAGCTTGCTTTAATGGGAGAAAGACTTGTAATCATCTTGAAAGGACATGTTTTGCTTTGACTTCAGTGATTTCAAAGATCACCACCTATTCCAGCTGTACTTGTGTGAGCATCAGGAATATTGCCCACTTCAGTTTATTGTTAGAAAAGCAAAGCAGGAAGGAATTGGCAGAGGTATTCATATGAGTGATACGCTTTTTGAAGTAAATCTTCCAAGTCAAAGTGCTAATTTATATACTCGCAGAATGCCTACAAAACTGTGATCTCCATATCAAGCTCACTGTAGGGAAGGGCTACGTATTTGCAAGCCAGAGCTTGGTTCTACATCATGCTGAAAAAAACAGGGAAGCAGACCAGCTTTCTGCTTCTGTCATACAAAGCTGAAGCTGGGAGTGTTCTCCTTCATCTTACTAGAAGGCCACAACTTAAAATAAATTGGTGCTGAGAAGCCTAGTCTTAAAAAAAGAAATAGAAGTTTAAGTAACTATTTGCTAACAATACTGTGGTATTGTTCTTCTCCTGTGTTCCAGCCAGAATGCTATTATCTAGCCATCCCAGCATTCCAAGTTTTTTTTAAAGCCTGCTCCCACCCCTGACAAAGTAATTCATTAAGCCCAGACAGTCCTCTTTGACCTTTGCTCTCAGCAGGAGAGGAGCTGTCTGCCAAGCCTTTCATCTGAGCCGACAGGATTGCTGGACAGCAGGGGAGAGAGAATCAACTGTGTATTCTGGGGTTCACCCTTTGTCATTCCCAAGAGAGCCCAGCCACTCTTCAGTAATTCCTTAGCACCAAGGTCTCCAGTCAAGAAGTTACCAAAATGAGTCAGGTCACTGGTCAGCTGGTAAGAGACTGTCACTCTGAAAGTGTTTATTGTTTACTTAATACATGACATAAATTAAAACAATTAAGTTCCTGTTACAGTGTTGGTAACCACACCTCCCAGTGCCCTTCCCAAGCCCAAGGTGCATCCCACAGCCCTGCTCAAAGCAACACAAACTCAAGTCCAGGGTCCACATTTCCCTGGACAGGCAGGTGCTTGGAATGCTGCTCATGCCTTCTCAGCCTACCTTGTAATCTCTTCAGCACATGTTCGAGGTTGATTTTCCAGGTTGCCAAATGGTTTCCTAAAGGGGGTAGCAGAGATCTGCTGCTCACACGGCTTATCCGGGTTCCATATGGGATTTACAGAGCTCTGCCCTTGAAAGGGTCTCCTACTGAAGAAGGGGAGCCCCCCCTCTAAGGTTTAGGGGCTCGGTCACTCATCTAGGCAGGTCTGCCATTGGATCAACAGCTTCCAACATCCTGTTAATGGTATCCCCACCACTGATGGACAATTTGATCTTCATGTTCAGTCACTAGGGTCCTGTTACTGCATTCTTCCCAACGTCTGACCTTCCCATTCTCCACCAAGATAAATTTCCACTCCAGTCTGGTGTCCGCAGGCAGACTGATGGACTCGGACCAGAAGCCATCCTTGTCACACTTGAGGGGAACGTAGCTGTGCCACTGTCCCAGGCACTCATGGTCCCCGGTGACACCAATGAGTTGAGCATCGGAGTGTGTGATGTAGTGCACACGGAAAGCAACGTGGATGTTCTGAAACATGGGGGGCACGGCTGCAACCCTCTTGGCTTTGAAGTCCCCATCACAGCAGTCTCCTTGTTCCCATTCCCTGCTGTCGGAGTCTTCCGTGCTGCCATCCTTGCCAGCCTCCCCTTCGACCAGGTGCTCAGAAACAACTTCCCACTCTTCATGGTCCAAGTCCCTACTCTCAGCCGGCTGAGCCGGCTGCTCCTCACTTCTGTCCTTACAGTCATCCTCGGAGGCTCCTGCCAAGTTCATCACGCACCATCCGTCACTTCCCTGGCACACCTGGGCTCCCAACTCCCCTGCCTGCTTGCCAGCATTCTCCGGATGCTCTCCGGAGTCGGTGGCCTCCCAATTCGGGAGCAGCTGCTCCAGATCCACAGGTTCGCCTGAAATCGCACCCCTCGGGACATGGTTAACCTCTTCTCTTGGAAGAGCCGCCAGAGGCTCTCCTGGCTCCGGAGCACTGGACACAGCAGCCGTGACCTCCCGCTGCACCGGCTCCCCGCTCACCTCGACATCCCCTGCGAGTGACATTGATGGAAAACGGGAAAGGTTAAGCTGAGGAGCCGCAAACTCAAGCCCTCGCCGGCTTGGCTCACCCTGCGCACAGTGAGTGTCCCTCGCCCGGTACCTGCAGCNGCGGGCGGGGCTGGGCGCCGGGGAGGCAGGTCGGGATAAACTCTCGAAGTCGGCAGGAAAAGTTTAGAGGCTTTGCACACACGCCCTTTTCTCGCCCCTCTTTTCCATTCTCTTCCTTCACCCTTCCTCACCCTGCACTACTTGGCCGTGCTGCCAGGTAAACCGGTGCAACACTGAAGGGAGACGACACATTAAAGGTGACGACTGAGCATGTGAGGTTCTTCGCTATTTTTGCTTGAGAGCAAACACTGGAGCTACAGCAACGGTGGATTACGAAGTTTCACTGAATCACAGAATTGTTAGGGCTGGAAAGGACCTCTGGAGATCATCTAGCCCAAGGCAGGGTCACCTAGAACAGGTTTCATTCCAGCACTGCTGGTGGCCTCAGATGCTCTAACAGGACCATGTGGAAGGTGACTGACTCGCTGGTCCTTTTTGTGCGTGTACTGATGAAAATCCAGGCTTGGTCTGGTATCCCTGGGAAGTGAGATGAATTCACTATTAGTCCTGTAACCTCTGCATCATACTCCAGTGACTACAACTGTATTCCTTAATACTGCCCTGCTCTCCTGGCATCTATATTATGTTCAGGAAGCTTTTTGGACTACCAGGACTTGAGAACCCGTTAGTGCAGAGGGTATTTGATGTTTATTTTAATGTACTTCCTTTTACTACTCTTGAAGTGATGATGTCCAACTCTACTTCAAAATTAAGAGGTTATACAGTTAAATCTCAAAAGGAACCTGAAAACTGAGAAAATGCAACTTGGGACTGTGTGTTTTGAATTGGTAGTTCCAGAGTGACAACCTGTAAATATGTTTGTAACACCAGAGATTAAGATGAGTGAAGGAGTTAAGGGAGGCAGTTCTACTCGGTTCTGGCTGATGCCTTTTTTTAATCCATTCTCTTTATCTGACCAAAGGTGTTGCCATGACTAGATCTCTAAAGCCCACTGATGAGATTTTACCCACTATCTCATTAGAAAAGAGAAGGGCTAAGTGGATGTCCAGTAAGTCTGTTTCCAATGTGTGAACTTCTTAATTTCTCAGTGTCCTGTAGGGCAGCACTGCCTCAGCTTAGCAAGGCAGTAAATGTCACTCGAATTTATAGAAGCACAAGTGTGCAACCTCTGTGGTGCACTTCCCTGGCTGATCTGGAGTAGGGTGGCCTGTGCAGATGCACGGAGTTCATCATCTAAATATTTTTCCTTTCTTTGCACAGTAGCTCAGGCGCCATCTCTGACGTGCTCCTCCAGGGAAGTGCTGAGCTGGTGCTTAAGTCCAAATGTCTATTTTGGTCCTTGGATGTGTGGGCTGTGTCCTGGCATGTGGTAAGCGTGCACTGCTCACATCTCCTGCTCAGGGCTGCAGGGAGAACTCGGAGCTGAGAGACCAGGACCTGCCTGGGCACTTTCTCAGTGCCTTTGGATTTGGGTACACTCTTTTACCACTGTTGGTGCTTCAAGGTGTATCTCAGCCTTGCTACTTACCACAGACCCTTGGCTGTAATGGGTTGTGCTAAATACTGAAACTCTGTGTGGTAGATGGTATTTTTGCAGTTCACTTATACATATTCCTTTCTTCCAGCCTTCAAAACAGAGCCAGTGGCCTGCTCTGTGTCTCTTCACCAGCTTGCTCGGCTGCGATTGCCAGGTAGGGCACCCACAAACTGTTGTTCTTTAAGTAGTGTGTATGCACTGCAATATAAACTGCATAGTCACCTCCCTGGAGCAGACCGCATAAAACCCATTAATTATTATAGCATTGCACTAAAATACCATCATTCTGCCAGCAGTCAGCACAGATGAAGAGCTGCTAACCCCACATTTCCTCCCTTAGACACATTTGGTAGAACAGCTGAGGTAGGAAGAGATCCCAAACAAACAAGTGACTATTGCAGGAATCCTTAAGGAACAGTTTATTTTGAAGGTACAGAAAAGCACACAATGAAAGGCAGGGTGCTGCTTTAATGAGCAAGAGAAGAGCAAAGGTATCCCACGCTTCTGTTCATCTCCATGCTCATATAAGCCCCTTCTGCTGCCAGACTCTCTTTCACCCAGATTCTGCAGAAGAAAGTAAAGCAAAGCACCCCAAATGCTCTGAGTGCTCAGAGTAATTGTTACCACAAATGCATTTGAACAAACACGGAGCTTGTCACACAGCCAGACAGGGAAGGACAGGTCTGTAACCTAGAGGACCTTTCCTTTTCAAAGGCCATGTAGATTTATGCTGGATATAACTAGTTTTAGTCATGGCTGTGACAGTGACGCCCTGTGCAGGTAGCAGCCAAGTTGTTTGCTTTGGAAATCCTCTTAGGATGCCTTTACTTTATCTTCTGTTTCCTTCTTTTAAAACAAGGTTCTTTGTGAATACTAAGGCTAAAATTCCCGAATTTCTGATTACTTATCAAGTGTTAGAAGCAGAGAATTCATAAGGGATTTTCAAAGCAGATTTATAGAAATGCTTCAGAATGCAACTTAGATATTATTTTAAGCTTTCATCAGAACCAAACAAGGTGTCAGTACAACGAAGGGGAAAGGAGACACTTTCTTACAAGTCTCCGGGACACGGTTCTGTTTCTTACTAATTCAAGACTGTAGTTTGTTCATGCAGTTGTTCTGGATGAGGCATTGGTTGGGAAGCTGGTGTTCTGTGAACGCTGAGGATTCATTGCACCACTGTTTGCTCAGTCAGTGGGATGGCACTTGCTGGACCGTGTTTGGAAAGGCTGCATGTGACTTTGTGGAATTCCCAGCTGACTGGCCCGAGTTCAGGGGCTTAAAACCTGAGGCCTTTTCACATTTCAGAACCAAGGCAGAAGGGCATATATTTTCTCCTACAGCTCTATAAACAACTCTGCAGCCAGGGCTGTAGTAAGGAAGGGCTGGCCCACGGGCACTACTATCCCAGAGGAACTCTCTGAATGTTACTCTGCCAGCTCTGCCATCTAGTGTGGTGACAGGGAATCTCGAGTGAGAAAATATCCCACTATCCTGGCTCTGACAGCTGGGGATGCTGTTTGGGGAGCACTTGGGAGCCTGGCCACTGCCCGATCCCATAGAGGGAACTGCTTTTAAACAAGCCTTGTGCATGTACGGTGCTTCCTCCTGTTTTACAATAGAATAAAAAGGAAACGTGAATAAGTAAGAAAGAAAGAGAAATTCGGGAGCCCTGTTATCCCCTGTGGATGTGCTGTCATGGCACCTGTAAGTGCTTGGGCTAAAGTAGCCTCCCCTAAGAGCTAAGCTAAAAATTTCAAACCCAAGTCTCTGTTGCTGTGGATGTTTTCCTGGCAGTTGTGTGACACTTTCTGTGTTGGATCCCCATTCACGCATGTAGGAAAATGGGAAGGGCAAAGTGTTCATATACGTTGCACCTGCTTCACACCCTGGGAAGAAACTGTGGTCCCGAATGCCATTCTGTCCCATCCCTTTGCCATATTCCTTGGAGTATCTGGACTGTGGACGCTGGGCACTCTGTGCAACATTGCACAGCCGTCAGCAGGTGGCACAGGAGGAGTATGGCTGACAGAAGGAAAACCTCTTCCGTCCCAGAGGGTAGTTGCTGTTAGCTTTTTGAAGAGTGGTTAGGAACCAGGACATCCCAGGCCCAGACCTGCTCTCCATTACCAGTCGCCAAAACCTGGAAGGCAGCTGAGAGTGACCTCAGGACTTCACTTTACAGATTCACAGAATATTCTGAGTTGGAAGGGACCCACGAGGATCATCAAGTCCAACTCTTAAACAGCACCACTTCCTCCCAGATGGGAATCGAAGCCCTGGTCTCCCACATGAGAGGCAGGGACACTCACCACTGTACTAGGCCAGGTGTTCTGCTTGGAGAAGGCATTCAATTCTGTCCTTGCTTTCCAGGTTTTGTCCAACATGTCAGGATTGCTTTGAATCCATTTGAAGCCCTTCAGGATCTTTGTAGTGTTTCTGCAAACTGAATAAGAAGCAGACTGGTTTTCCACGAATTTCTTAAGGACACAACCTGTGAGTCTGAGCTTGTTCTGCTCAGAAATGCATATTATAATGAGTTTTGTCCTCTCTTAGCTGACTTAAAAAATCCAAGAGGTCTAACGCCATTTTCTCCTACTTACACATAGTAATCTCACTTGGAATTTGAGGTAGCACTTACTGCTTGCCCTGGCCAGTCTCTTCCTATATTTCCTGTGTTTCCTCAGAGCTTCCAAACTGTGACAGTAATATCCAGGAATGACACTTTCCCCACATCCCTTTTTATTGTAGACATGTTTCCTATGAGCCTTTATTTACCAGCTTTTTCAATTTCTTAGTCACTGCCTGTGCAAGTCACACTTTCTATTTTCTTGTTCTGCATTCTCCTTTTCCCTAGATGGTATACATTCCATGTGCCCTTTGATGACTGGGAATGCTTTTTGCCTCCTCCAAGGTATAAAACACAGAGTAGAATGTGTTTGGATAAATTCTGTGAAATGCAAAGTGTTTCAAGGTCGTTTCAAACTTCACTCCTTAGGTCTTAGAAATTGAATTATAAACAAGATTCCCAGCAAAATCTTGATGACCAGACTCCCACGATTGACTCACATGGAGACATTATGCTTTGACTCCCATGTTGATTCTTTATGTTGTCAGGCCTATAGAAAAAATGCAGCAGAAAATGTAGACAAATATTTCTTTCTAGACAACTTTTAACACAGAAATTAATTGTAGTCCAGTGGCTAAAGACCACTGAGATAAATAAAAGCTTGAGTGGAATCTTCTAAGCTGGAGACAGAAAACCCTTGATTCTGAGAAAATGCCAGAAATGCCTTTTTAGCTCCTGGGAAGGAAGAGTTTCTGGCAGGGCCTTCATGAGGGAGCACAGGTGGAGTGTGGTATCATTTCACACTGTTTCTCACAGCATGTTACCCATGTGTTCAGACTTCACAAGCAAATGTCTTTCACTGGGCATTTTTCCTGTGAAATGGAGCTTTTTGTCCTCACTGAAGGGAACTTCAGAGCCTGTCATCAGCAGGCTCATAGAAACACGGCTTTTATACCATCTCAGATATTCCCTGGGACCCAGTGCTAGGCAGAACAATCTGCCTCTCTGAGTAAGGGTTTTGCTGAGCTCTGTGTGAAGTTCAAATGAAGTATCCCCCGAGCCAAGGGCATGTGGAGGAGCACAGCAAAGATAAGCCACAGAGGCCTCTGTGTGAGTTCCCTTTCTTGTCATGGACACTTTTCTCCCCCTCCAGTCTGGCTAAATATTCTTTTATACTTCTTGCTGTGCCACTGAGTACAAGTATTGCATTCTCAGGATGATCTTAATTTTCAGCAGATCACTTAGGCCAAACCTTTACAGAATTTTTGAATACAGGTGTTAATTCCCCCTTATTTTAGATGCTGCTTTACTGAAAGCTGCAAGCAATTGAGTTTTCTTATAAATCACATAATTTAATTCAAAATTAACCTCACAGTTTCCTGAATTTGCTGGTTTGTTTTGGTTTTGTGTTGCCTGGCTGCTTACCATATGAGGATTCTTGGGAAAGGATTCTCCTAAATGATTGGTAAGCTCTGATGAAGTTTATCTTCATGACATGAGCAAGTTTGATTACATATTTGGTACTTGAATATTAATCTTTAATCAGTATTTACATATCTGATATGACATACTTTTTCCTCCATGAACAAAAAAGCCAGGGATATAAATGAGGCAGCGGGAGGGATCTCTTCTCTGCCTTGGAATACGGTTTTGCTGCCATCAAATCCATGTGTCGTGTTCTGAAATGGCTCCTGCAATTTCCTCTTTCCTGAGTTAAATCTGTGAGGAAGGATGTCATCAGACACTTTGTCATGTGCTGCTTTGGTCTGGTGACAGGAGAAAGCATAAAGTCCTTTCCCATCCAGTCATGCTGAAGGAAAGGACAAGCCATGATTCAGCACTGGATGCAGTGACTCTGTCCTGAGGCCCAGGTCACATGCTAGAACTAACCAGAGGGGTCTTTGCTTCCCCAAAGCATTCCCTTTGGAATCAAGGGGTACAGCTGAGCTACCCAAGGTATTGCAGACGGTGCTGAAGGTTAAAGGTTCCCATCCTAGGGCCCAGCTCTGCTTTTGGCCACAAGACACTGAATACTCAGAACTGAGGCTGTCAGGCACTGGGGCTGGAGCCCAGGATCTGACAAGGAACGGAGACAGATGAGCGGGATTCTGGAAGAGGCATAGGCCTAGAAATAGCAAAAAGGGTGCTGGGTTGTTTGTTCTAGTTCTCAGAAGATTGAGAATGGATCCTAAGGTAGGAGATTCATGGGCTTCCTCCCAGGATTAGACCCCCGTAGGAACTCCTTCATTCCTTTAACTCTTGGCATGTCATTTCCTCCACCTTCCTCCTGCTCTGGTGTCTTAAGAGCTCTGCCTCTGGCACATTTCCAGGGAAGCTGGTGCCTGTGATGCCCTCAGGCAATGCTGCCCTGCCTCAGGCTGGGAGCTGGGGGCTGTCCCCACACAGCCCCGTTGTCTGAGACTGTAGACAGGAGTTGTTTGTATCCAAGCTGACACACAGGGCATTTGTTTTCCAGCGGCTGCCACTGACTACCCGGGAGCAGGGTTTGGGATTAAGGATGACTCATTGTGCTCTTATTTCTGGGCCAGCCAAGTGTGTGTTTAGGTGCAGTAGACACTGGGAATCGGGGAGAGACTCCCGATGTGAGCCCTTTTGGTCTTTCCTCATCCGTGCCAATGAGTTTGATGCACTTCAAGCACAGGGACCACGGGCTTTGTGCATGGAATGGCTCCGGAGCTGTGCTGTTCTGGCACCACTGAAGCTGCCTGTTAAAAGATACTTACATTGCAGAATTCTAATCAGAGTTACTTCACTGCCTGAGTAAACCATAATGTGAGCCAGCCTGGTAAAATCATGTAATTGCAGCCTTCAGTACCTGTGCTTATTTCAAGAACGGGGGAAGATCTCGGTCAGTGACATGAGGCCGGATCAGAACCAAGTAGGCAGTGATTGCAGGTCTGCAGCCTTACTCAAATGCGCTTAACAGAGACTGTGAAAATCCCTGGGGCAGGACCTCCACTTCTCCTCACTAAAATAGTGAGCACCCAGGCTTTAATGCAGCAGCAGACACCAAGCCCCAGGATCTGCTCTTGGACCCTTTTAGATCAATAAGAAGCCAAGCAAAAGCTAAAGAAAGGTAAAAAATGAGACTCATAGAGTCTATCCTATCACATTCCAGTGGAGCGTCCTTCATGGAGGGGCATTCATGTGAGATATGACTCATAGGTAAAGGAAACATGCCATTGGCTTGCAAAATTTTAAATGTGCCCTCTCTAGTATAGTTCACATAAAACTAGGTGTCAGTTGTTGACATTCACTCAGGCTGATTCCCAAACAAATGAAATAGCTCTCTCTGTCCCCTCTGAAAGGGAGGGCCTGGGTCATAGACTGGAGAGTTCATCCACTGCTGTGGGATTTGGGCCCTGGAGTCCCACCGACTGTGACAGACTGTAATCCTCCCTTTTTTAGTAAGATCATGTATGCATTTTTGCAGTGGTTCAGGCTTTGTTGGGCTCCTGTTTGTAAGCAATAGTGAGGGGCAGGGGGTCTATGAGGCAAGAAGGAACACAGTCCTCGACTGGTTTTGCATTTCTCCAGGCTTTTTTTTTGCCAGGTTTCTCCTGTGCTGGGAGCACCATGGGCACATATCAGCTGTGCTTTGGGTTCCTCCCTGGCTGCTCCCACAGTTGTGCTTGTTCCTTGGTGTGCAAGAGGGTGTTCTCAGCCGAAGCAGAACAAGTAAACCTGGTTGGTCCTGGAGGTGCCTCAGGGTTGCATATAAGACTAAGGGCTTGGAGAGCTTGTATCAGCTGTTCAATCAATGTACAAGAGCAGAAGATCAAGCATTTGAAAAGACAGGGTTCTTTCTGCTGCAATCTGCATAGCAGCAGCCAAAACCTGAATTAAAGGAGTAAAACTCACTGATTAGATGGACTTGGCACTGCAAGCCAGACCCTCAGCAAACCCTGTGCAAGTTATCCAGACAGTGCCATTTGCCAGAGCCTCCCATTCATCCCAGTGCATGCCCTGTAGCTTCCTTGCCTTCCTTTCCCAGCAAGATCTACATATTTCACAGCCACTAGTGGCATTCTCCCACTCTAAAACTTATATCCTTCCTTCCCCCTACAATCCCATAATATGGCTCCTTGGCCATGTCAAGGGGAAGAGCGCCCTGGTTTCAGCTCTGTGCCAGTGCTGAAAAGGTGGTGTTTTAAATGTGGGGATCGAGGTGAGGTGTGGAAGAATGTGGAGCTGAGTGAGGGGAGAAATGTAGGTGAAGCGAACAGTGAAGAAAAGGTGGCTTGAAGCAATGCCCAGTGCTGTGCAGACACGCAGTTTGGCACCCCTGAGTCATGAGGCTCTGTGTGCAGGAGCAGCTGGTGAGTCAGGGGAGAAGCAAGTGAAACCAGAAGGAGCTGATGGGTGTGACTGGCTGCACTTGCTGAATCTGGAACAGCTCAGATTATGAGGAATATGGTTGTGTGTGTGCAATTTTAAAAGGTGCTGCAGGATCCATATCACAGTTATGACGTGTATGTGTGGCTTACAATCCACGAGGACTGTTGTGATTCAGCTGGAGAGTGCCAAAAACAGGAGAGTCAAGCAAGCCCAAGTTTCAGAGGGAAGAACATTCTTGCTGCTGATCTCGTAATAATTAGAAGTACATAGTATTAATTTCCTCAGAAGCAAAATTAAGTGCTGTAGGCATACCTTTCATCTCCTGGGGTGTCACTGTCTCAGTTCTGGAAGTTAAGCAGTGTTCTCACCAAAGAGCAAAGGCTGCTCTTACAGAAGCACCAACTTTGCTCCTAGCCCTCTCCGAGGTCACTGATGATCCCGGTAATTGCAGCACAGCTCTGCCCCATAGTGAACTGCTTTCTGTCAGCAGTTAATTTGCACTGTGTGGGAAGAATAAATTAAAGCCTGAGACAGTGAAATGTGACCTCTACCCACCTAGAAACCTTTCAGAAATGTCTCAACTCTCAGTTGAAATCAGGATCTTATAATTAGGTTATTATATATTTAATTAATTAATTAATTAAGCCTAGAGTACTAGAAACATACACAGTGTGTATGATTTCCTTGGTGACAAGGATGTGTGTCCACGGAAAGCAGGAGAGCATAGCTCCTGAAAACCATTTTTCTCGTGCATTACAGCTGCACCTGAGTGTTTCCCAAGAGGTGTTTCTCTAAGGCCGGGAATGTTCTCCGTGAGATGCTTGGGCTACTGTGCTCCTTGGTCCAATGCTATGGTAAGGAAACTGGGAATGTTGAGGACCTGATGGAAGAACAGATGGAAGCAGGCTGCAAACCTCCTGCAGCAGCAGGACACCAGTGGATAAGCCTGCCCAAAGTGTAGATAAAGCAGAAACTGGCAGAGTATTTATTCATTTAAGTGCTTTTCTAGTTACAGCTGCCTTCCCAGGGTTGAAGTGAAACTAGACATGGTCCTGGAGAGGCTGTTTGATGTCTCTTGCACCTTCAGGCCACAGCTCCTAAAGGAAGCAATGCAAGACCTGGATCCAGTCAGACATGATGCGAACAGGTTTGTCATCAGTGGCAGGGGATTGTCGCACCAAATCCTGAATTAAGGACAAGCATGATTCCTCCCTGGGATGTCGAAGATCAGAGATCCACAAAGTGACATGGATGCACACAAAGAGACAAGGAAAAATACCACACCTTTCCTGTGTGCTGTCCCACCCCTCTATTGTGGCAGCAAAAAGCATTCACTGGAGAAATGTCTGACAGTCACTAAACCATGGGAGTAGGAGTAAGGATTTCTGGTATCTGTTCTGATTTGGCTGATATTGTGCCTTTTGATTTCCCAATTCCTTCCCTGACAAGCTTTTCCCTTCCTTATATAGACCCCAAGGAGCTGAGTAACTGGTGTTGTGCAAACTGAAGAAACCACGTGACAAGCTCAATAAGTTTGGCTTTTCTGAGTTTCTTAAAGATATTCCCAGTGCATGGGACAGCACTATTTCATCATGTACATGCTTTTTGGGATGTGGGCCTTGTCTGCCTCTTCCATGTGTAACATCACCCTGATTTTGGAAAGGGAAGATGTGCCTCTGCTTGTTCCAGGGAATCTGTAATTATGACAAAGGATTGTGCCTTGAGCCAGCAGTGCACCCACTGCATTCCCATGCTGCACTTGAGAGGTGGAGTCACTCCTCACAGGAATGTTTTCAGTCTTTCATGGCCAGTCAGAACTTTCTTGGTTTCCAAATGTAAAATCATTTTCCAAAAAAAATTAAAAAAAAGGTCAAGCTGAGAATCTAGAAAATCTGTGCGGAGAAACAGTGTGGTTCTGTGCATCACATGGGTAGATTTTTATAGAAGAATAAACAAAATGTTGAATTAAACAAACCAAAAATTCTGCAGAAATCTTTGCTTGATCTATAAATATTCATGCCACGGTTCAGCTGATCCAACTGGCTGCAAGGATTCTTTATCCATTCCAGTAGCAAAACATGTTTAGCCTTTAAAAAAACAAAATATCTCCTAATTAAGATAGAATTTCTTAAATATTCCTGCCTTTCTTTTGATTTTCCAGGGTTTCAGTGCTCAGATAAACCAGCAGGTTCTTCAACATCATTAACAAAAAGATGCCTCATGGCTGTGTAAATTAGCTGTGATAAAAATGGCTTTGAAAAACTGGAGAATTGTTTTATACATATTGCTGTTCTTGTATGTTCCTGTTCTCTTGTATTTACCTGTGATTTAGAGACAACAGACCTGCCCAGCTTCTTCCTGACTTTAGAGTATATGCACCAGGAGATCCTCACTGAAAAACAGAAGTCGAGGAGCAGTTAAACAAGAAAGTGTCTCCATTCCACTGTTTCAGCAGCCAGGGAAAATGTTTCATGTACTGCAGGAGGAGGAAGCTGCTTGTAAATATTGCCACTGCAGCTAGTCCCCACCAAAGGCCAGTATTTTACAGTGGAAGGAAAGGTTTATGGTTTCAGGGAGAAAATTCCCAGGGAAGACTCTTTGTAAAGGGAGAATTCCATGACTCTATTTAAATTAACCTTCAAAACCAGATTCTAATTATATACTCTGTTGCATGCTTTTTTTTTTTTTTTTGAGGGATGATGATGAAACAGGGCTAAGAACACCACCGTGCAGTGGGAATCTTAATAAAAACAAGCTGCCAGAACAATCTTTCAAGTTGTTTTGGTTTTGGGGGTTTTTTACTGCATGGGTGGAAGCATAAAAATTCTGGTTTTCCAAACATCTGTGAAATGTGATCTCAGAACCTTTTCTAAGCAAAAATACCCAGAAGGGCACACAGTAACTGTTACTGCAATCACAATGACAGGAAGAAGTATTTTATAAAGGAAAATGGTTTTGGTGCCTCTTAGCAGGAAATCCACCTGATAGGACACTTGCCCCCTGCTATTGAAGGCATTCTGTCTTTGGATCAGGCTGCTGCTGGCAAGCTGCCACCCTCATGCTGTGCTGCTGGAGGCTTGGAGGGATGGGACAGAAGCCCTGTGTTCAAGGGCCTTCCTCATTTTTGTGCCACGGGATGGAAAGGGATCAGCGTGACACCCATCACTGGGAAAGCTCCTGGTGCAGGTGTCCTTCCCTCCCGATGGATGGGCAGGTGGAGTGATATATCCCACTGTACATTGCTTTAGTTCACTTCCCCGCAGAGGCTTAACTGTGTCAGTAGAAGCTGAACTGCACTGGACTGGACTGATGGCAGAATCCCATCCCTGTGATGCTTCACTCAGTCTACAGGCACTTCATGTCCCCTACAATCTTTTTCCCTAATAATCTCGCTGGAGATTTTTTCCGCTTGTTTTCCAGACAACCCTGTGGCGACGCACCGAGCGAGGCGCACTAGTAGCTCCCTCCCCAGCCCTCGGGAACATTCGGGCTATGCCAGGCCTGCTGGTCGTTCCTCGGGATCCGTTCTCCCTGTCGCGGTGGGCCGGCAGAGCATCCCTCGGGCGCTCCGCGGGGCGGAGGCTGGTCCCGGCCCTGGGCAGGCGGGGCCGGGTGTCCGCCCGCCCCCGGAGCCGCAGCCCGGCGGAGCGCAGGGTATCCCTGCTCGGCGGCGACAGCGGCAGCAGCCATGAAGTCGCTGTGCCTTGTCACCGTGGGAGTCCTGGCCATGACGCTGCTCATCGCCAGCATCTCCCTGCTGGTAGCGCACGTCTTTCAGACGGTGGTGGATCTGCAGGTGAAGCAGGTGAGAGCACAGCCCCGCTCCTTGTTTACCGGGTTATTCCCTCGCCAAATAGCCCTGGGAGGGAGGGCGCTGGATCCCTCCTTGCAGCGGCTGTGGTTGGGTGGGCAGGAGCATCCCTGGGCAGTGATACCCCGCCCTCGGGCAGTGAACCCCCCTGCCCAGCACCACCCGGCTGGGCTGGGGCTCCGGATGGAGCTCAGGCTGCACTGCCCCCCGGGTTGGGTGAATATGTGTACAAATCGGCCCTCTCGAGGCAGCTTCGCTGGCTCTGGAGCAGCAGCTGTGGGAATGAGGCCTGTCCAGAGCAGCAGCACACGAGGGGAGCGGGAAGCACCTTCCCTGTCACAGATTTCTTGCAGCTTGAGCTGCTGCTCCGCTTGCAGCTGCCTCTGGAGCACAGCTGGAAGTGCTACAGGCTGAGACACGTGGTGTCTCGCAGGCTGGGTGATGGCAGCGAGGCATTTCATCATGTTGTTCCTTGCTTGGGGACACCCATCCTGGCCTTGCTCTAGATGCAGAGTCCCTGCACTGTTCCTGCTCTGCATTGGCTTTTGTTTCTGTCACAGCGTGGCTTTGTGTATTTATGCAGTGGTCCTGGTCCAGTGAGGAGGGTCAGCTGTGTTAGTAACTCCCTGTGTAAATGAACAATTATTTATCTGCCTGGTCGGAGGAACATCGTCTTAGCTCTTACTCCAACAGAGTAACCAGGATTGTTAAGAAAATGCAGAATTGGTCCAGTGCTGTTGTCTGCCTGGTGACCAGATCGCCTGTGATCTCCTAACCTACGGTTCTTTTCTTTGGGCTGTTGGCAAGGGAGCATTTCCTGCTGTAAAAACTGTGTTGTCCAAAATTCAGTCAGTTGGTTTTAGTGCAGTTAGGTTGGCAGTGAGCTTAGAGGACTTTGAGATGTGCCTGTAAACTTCAGCATAGCTTGGCAGAGGCACAGGCATGCACAGCTCCATGTCCCAGGTCTTGGCTGTCCTTGGGAAGGAGTCTGCCATCCTCTGCATCCCAGAATTTGTCCTCTCAGATCTGTTTGATGCCGTTCTGAAAAGAGCAGCAGGGTGAAAGCAGTGGTGTGGTGTGGAACTGCCAGGAATTAGGCGTGATCCTCCTTACAGGCTTTATCTCCTGGCTGCCTGCTCCTTCGTTGGAATGGGGGGTTATGTAAGAGCAAGTTGGTATTCGCTCAGCAGGGCTTTCAGTAATGCAGGATAAGGTTTCCAGGGATCAGTCCTTTGCTGCTCTCCAGCCTGTCCTGGCATAGCTCTGGATTGCAGAGCATGAGGCGTCCTGCTCCACGCCAATCACCTCCTGGCCTTCTCCGGGATCCACATACACACACAGGCTGTGGGAGCACAGCTCTTGCCCCAGAGCAGTGTGCTGCCGGTCACTGCTGAGCCAGCCACTTTATCCCACGTGAGCTTTTCCTAGTCTAGGAAGCTGCTGTCGCTTGTGTAACTGCGTGTGTAGCTTAGAAAACCATGTGCAAATAGACAAATCTCAGTTTTCCTTTGACAGGGAGCAAGACTTTAGCTTTTGCAAGTACACTTCCTGTTCCTCTGAGGGCTTTTCCAGCAGCGCTGAAACAGAGATGACTCTCGGGGAAGGGCTGTCTTTGCAGCCTTCAGTTGTGTACAGCACCCTTTCCAGCCAAAGGCAGGATCTTGGATAACAGAAGGTGTGTGGGAAGAGTGGGAAATCCAACCCCCTGTCAGATTTCACATCCCCTTGAAATTCCCAGGGGAGAAAATGTGTAGGGACAAGGACAGTGGGAGCACCTTTCCCAGAAGGCTTTTGAACCTTGTCAATTTTGTTCTTTGTTTTATCTGCAGTTTTATTGTCTTTTTGTGAACTAAAAGTGCCGTCCCAGATCAGATGTCCATTACCTGTTTGTTGTCAGTGACCAGCACTTGAAAATCCAGAGGATAATGCAAAAAAACCCCTGTAATGAACCAGAATAAATCAGCTTTCCCCAGGAGAAAGGCCTTCCTAGCAGTGTTGCCTTATCCTTTCTGTTAGGTAGAGGCTTGTGTACTTACTGCAGTAAACGTGGAGTTTATGAATATATAACTTTATATGCATGTATATTTATATATACTGGTCTAAACACTATCACCCTAAAAAGTTGCGATCAAATTCTGTCATAAATGAAATACATAAAAGTGAATCTTAGAATTAAAATGTTTTGGAATTCCAAGGTGGGGGAAAAAAAAAGTCAGTAGGAAGGATGCTTTGGAACACTGGGAATGAAGGTGGACTTGTCTTGGAAGGGAGAAACCCTGATGTCCTTGTGAGAGACCTAAATATCTCTGGTGAAAATCAGAAGGAAAGAGCTTACCGTAGTTCATTATTTGAGAGTTTTGGGAAGTCTTATCTGAATCCAGCTCTAAAATACTTTACAATAATTTTTGTGATGTTCACAAGACTACATGATTTTTAATCTTCCTGGGGAAACCAGGCTGCACCTGCAAAGTGCCACCAGCCAGGTTGGCTTTTACTGCCATTCACCAGTACTCCTGCCATCTCAAGCTCCTGCCAAGCTCCAGCTTGTCTTTGGAACAGTCTTCTTTATCTAGTCAATCCAAATTAAAGTCTACATGGACAGAAAAGCGGCTCCTTAAGTGGGAAGGACAGGAATGAGTCCTGAGGCAACTGTGGCTGATAAGACTCCAGAGAACAGCTGAAGGAGAGCTGGCAGCTGTCCAGCCTGCCTTGCTTTTGGGCTTCCACTCACAATATTTGACTTGTTTTCTCAGAAGAATAAAAAGAACAAGTGTTGATGAGACCCATTTAGTTGCAAATCATTCTCCCCCTCCCCTTCTTCCACCTACAGGTGATGCCATCACTGGTTTTCAGACAGAGTTTTATTTGTGCTTATTCCTGGGAATTCAGAGCCAGATTTCTCTTGGTGACCACTGCAACAGCACCAGTGTTACTGCGATATCAAAGGCCTTGATTTTGGTGGTGATGCTTCATAATTGGAGTGAATTATGTCCGAAATTATGGGATGGTAATAAAAATGAGAGGCTGAGCCCTCTATTATGGAGCTACTGCCATGTGTGGCTGTGACTTTCTGTGTAACATTTACGTGCTGATGGGGAAGGGAATCAGTGTCTCATTTCTCAAGTGCCTCTGCTGTAAAATAATGATTTATAGCTTTCCTTTTGTAGGGCTACATTTTATGGGTTACAAAATTGACCAGCTATGGGTCTGGAGATGCATGTGCTGCCACTGCTGTAGGAAAGTAATTAAAGGCAGAGAGCAAAGAATTCTTGCCCTGTTCCAAGAGCTTGGAAAGGTGTGAATCCTAGTATACTGACATGAAAGAAATTTCTGTCACTTGGAGGTTTTCCTCTGAAAAGCAAAGTCTAGTTACTTTGGAGACAGAATCTCACAGAATTCCTCCCTTTCCTGTAGATACCATGCAGCATCCACGATTAACAGCTGATCTGTCTTTTCTCTTGTTCCAGGGGACAGTGTTGAAAAACGGCACGGAGACCTTTGAGGCATGGGAGGACCCTCCCCCCCCAGTCTACATGCAGTTCTACTTTTTTAATGTGACAAACCCTTTGGAAGTGCTCGAAGGTGCTACTCCTCTTGTAGAGGAAATAGGACCATACACCTACAGGTAGGAGGATGGTTTCCACTGCTTTCAAGTCTGGTGAAACCTGTTGTGTGTGAGGAAGCCAAAAAGTAGTGGGATCCAGAACACTTGGGATCCTGTTCTATGAGAAAACCTAGGTGTTAATGTGTGAGGGGAAGTTCATCCAGGGGAGCAGGGTCACACCCTCCCAGACAGCACTGACACTTGACTTCTGTCAGACTCTGGGCAAGGTTTTGCTGGTGTGTTGCTGTTCCTCAGCTGCCGAACACAGAGGAAGCTGTTTGCATCCTGGCCTGCTGTTTTGAGAGAGAAAAATCACTTGGGTGTCTGAGGAGAGGAGTGTTACATAAAAGTGTGACTCTTGCTCACTCGGGGGTTAGTTCCCAGCTGAAGTTGCACAATCCACACTGGTAAAGTGTGGCCAGAAAAGCAGTTGGAACGTGGTGCTACTGGGATCTTCCTCAGCCAGTCCTCACTGTAACACTGTATATAACTGTGCATAGGTTTTAGAATTGTGTCTACCTAAATATTCAGACTCTGTTGGTATTTGAAAAAGTACTGGGGAATGAAAGTGAGAGCATTTTGTGGGAGCCTCAGTCTCTGCACTGTCTCTGCCTTTCAGTTTCTTTCCTCCCACACCTCAGCTTTGTTTCTCCTTGTGCCAACAATCCTTTCCCTGTCTCCTCTGTTTTCCAATCCTATGTCTGTTTAGCCCTGGCAAATTCCATGTGGTACTTTGGCAAAATCCCTGGTGTTACATAAACGGGTAGAGCTGGAGAAAAAGATCCACCAGCTTCCAGGTTCCCAAGCTTTTTTCCCCAGGTGTGTGCAGTGTAATGCCAGTCCTTAATCAGCAATGTCTTCTCTGTCAGGAGGAGAAATGGGACCAGCTCCAGGGCTGACAGAGCTGCAGGAAACCACACAGGCTCGTACTCAGTCCCTTTGCCAGCTGCTGCTTTTCCCTTTCCTTAGCTCCAAGTGTGAGGGTGTCCCTCACAGCCCAGCTTGGGAAGCTGCACCTTATCCATGAAGGAGCTCGGCAGGATGGACAGGGCTGGTGGTGCACTGGCTGGGTTGGTCTGTGCCTGAGGACAGGCGCAGCCTGAGCTGCTGGTTTGTTTTCCCTGCATCCTCTCTCCCTGGATTGTTTATGGAAGGGAGGGAGGGAGGCTGCGCATTCCAGTCGCTTCTGGCTAATTTGCTTATCCTGACACGTCTAGACGGATTCCCTTGTGCTGTGCTCTGTCTGACAGGGGAAAGTTAGGAAGTGGAGTGCACTTTTCCAGCAGATTCTTTAATTCTTGCCCCTTGCTGCAGCAGGCTGCCAGCAGCGGGTGGGGAGGAGAGGAGGCGTGTGGGAGCAGAGGGAGCAGGGAGGGATGTTCCAGCCGTGCTGCAAGCTGGAGCCAGGGAATAAATACGCAGCTGCTCCCACAGGCCCTTCTTGCAAAGCATGAAAGATTCGTTTAGGTTCAGCACGTGTGAGAACACCTGAAATGCCATAATGTGAAGTGCCTGACTCCATGTGTTTGGGGAAAGGCTGGAAGTGAGCTGGCCCAGACAAGCAGAGGGAAAACAAGCAGTGAGTGACAGAGAGGAGGAGGGAGGGCTCAGGGGAGTCTCTTCCTGCGGCTCAGAGTTTTGGGCAGCATACATTGCAAAGCAGTTGGTGCAGTAATAGATGCTGTAACAAAATTACAGGAGTGCTGGTGTTTTTAAATCCTGGAAGTTGAACTGGCAGCATGTACAATAAGTACGTAATTATAAAGTGCAAGCTGCTTATCTGCCCAAGCCTGCTGGGTCCCAAAGAACACTGGAATATTGTCTGGTCTTGCACACATTTACAGCTTTCTGTCTTTAATATATCTGGGAGCCTCCTTCCCACATCCGTCATCAGGGAGTGTTATTTTCCTCTCCAGAGCTGGAGTGGCATCTCAGGTTACCCCTGGTCTATTTTAGGAAGGCATTTCACAACTGTCCTTTCCCATTCCCTCAGTTCCAGCCCTGGAGTATAAAATAGACTGCTGTCCAAATCAGGCTGGAATTGCTGCCAGATCAAAAGGTTCCTGGGTTGCAGGGGTGCTGAGGAGTGGTAAATACACAGTTTGGGGAAGGAGGATGGGAAGTGGTTGGACAGTAGTTCCGTGGGCCTTTCCAATTTGCTTTAGATTTGCAAGGCTGAGCCAGGGTAATGCAGCCTGTTGTGATGGTGCAGCCAGGACGGAGTCTGGGATCTGAGTTGAATGCAAAGCATCAGAACACAAGGCCTGGCAGAATAATTCACCCTCATGTCTTGTGACTTGACGTTTGCCCAGGCAGCAAAGCAGTGTGAGAGTCAACAGCCTCTTGAGTGGAGGCAGGCTTAGGAAAGAGAGGGTATTTCACTTCTGGTGTGTGCCATGGGCAGCCATTTCCCTTTTGGGGTTTGCTGGAGCCTGAGCCAGCCTGTTCTGCAGAACTGCAGACTTCTTGTTTGTGAAAGTGTAATGGTGATGAAAATTGAATTATGCCTCTGACATGTGTTTCTGAGTACATAACTAAGATCTGACTTCCTCATCAGGCCACCAGGTAGCATATGATGTTTCTTGCCAATTGGACTGGTTTGTCAGCAATCCTGAGTTTTATCCTGCTGTCCGAGTGCTCAGGCAGGAGCAGCAGCAACCTCATGGGCCATGGGGAGTGCATGGCAAAAATTCAGCTTGAATTTCTGTCGTGTCCGGGATTCCTGCCTGAGAACTAAAGGAGAAGAACTAAAATGAGGCTTGTTCTGTGGTTGTGTCACATGTCAGCCCAAAAGTCGTAGTACCAAGTGCTTTGATTCCAGCAGAAAGATTCTGTGAGGTTCTTAAGTCAGGTTAATCAGACTTATATGGAGCCTGAGATTGAAGTATGCCTGCAGCAAAAAGGCAGAAATTTCATTTTCAAACTGTACTTCAAGGGCAATCCCATATGTGGTGCCTCTAAATCCTTCTATACCATCTGAGATTGTTCTCCTTCCTTGGAAGCTTTTAAAGGTGAGGAAAAAAAAAAAAGTGGAATTAACATCTGGAGTGACATTTTTGGAAGTGCCCCATGGGTCCTGACTCAGCTCTCACTGACAATAACAGTTTGTGGGTTTGTGTCAGTGAGGGGATCCACTCCCAAAGAATTGAAAATTCCACCCTCTCTGTGCGCAAAGCACTTCAATAGTTCATTGCAATTAATGCTGTGTGTTCTTGTTTAACTTGATTAGAGAACAAACCCTCTCAATTTTCAGGGAATACAGGCCAAGAGTCCACATTCAGTTTTTGGACAACGGGACCAAAGTGTCTGCTCTGAACCCAAAGACTTACGTATTTGAACTTGAGAAGTCAGTGGGAGATCCAGAAGTGGACCTTATCAGGACAATAAATATTCCTGCAGTGGTGAGTTCTCTTTCATTCCTGCCTGGAAATCATCCTGGCACACGTCAGAACGAGTAGCTTCTTGCTTCATCCTGACTCTCCCTTTGTAGTAGATAAGTGGGACTGGGGAGCAAGAGGCAGCTCATGTCTGGGGCAGGTGCTGCTCTCAGTTTTGGTTTGGACTGTTGTGGGGTCTTTATTTTGTTCTTCCCTCTCCTCACCCCTCTGCAGTGTTAGTGCCTCTCCCTTGTGCTGGGAGCTGACACACTCTTCAGAAACAAGGAGAAATCAGGCCTGTTGAGTTTCCAGGAGTAAATGAAACCAGGAAATTAGTGGCATCAAATGCTTAGGAGGAACTCTGGACTTCTGACTGAGAGAGTCAGGAATGCTTGGGGGCGTGTTGTCAAAATTGCAGAATGAGCCTCCAAGTTTGCTTCTCAAACTGAAACAGGTGTACAGCAGAGGAGTTTCAGAGCTGGATGAAAAGGACCTCTCAGAGTAAAATTAAAGTTTAAAAATGCACCCCCAGACTGTTAGGTGAAAGTGTCATTCTGGTGAGCACAGGCAGACCATTATTTCGGCCTCATGCAGGGATAGCATGAGAACAGGCTGCTCTGAAGCTGTCACGGCTTCCAGAGGAAACCACACTGTACTCAAATACTCAGGGTTGTGACTAAGCCTATACTCCCCATCCCAGTTTAATTGACTGCAACTGCAGGGTACAGTCATTTCTACTTTTCCCCCAGCTTTTCCAAAAACACCTGATTTTATTAATGACAACAAAAATGCCTTGTATATAGCAGTAGGTAGGGCTCAGTTTACAGACAGTGCAGGCACAGTATGTTCAGTTCTTCCCAGGCGTCTCAATGGTGGTAAGGACTATCTGTCCCTCAGGTTTTTGGCTGTGATGTATTGTAATGGGCAGTAGGAGAAGAACCACAGGTTATTTTGCCCAAAGAAATGCTCTTCCTTTGTTACTGCTCTTTTAAAGACACGTTGTAAAATCATTTGTCAGCCGGAAAGTAAATAAATGATGCTGTGGAGAAAATGAGTGTCTTGAAACACGTGCAGTGCTGAAATGTGCCTGAATTTGGATGCAGCTGCTGATACTCATTCCCCAATAAACCTGACCATGGCTCCCTCATTCCAATCCCCTGGCAGACTGCCATGGAGTGGACCAGGTCCACCCCTCTCCAGTTTCCCACCGAGGTGCTGCTGGTTGTGTACAAGGAGTCCCTGTTCACCGTCCGCAGTGTCCATGAGCTCCTGTGGGGCTACAGGGACAAGCTCCTGTCCATCATCCATGCCCTGCATCCTGAGATCGATCCCGTCTTTGGACTGTTCAACAAGGTACCTGGACGGCTTCAGGTGGGGAGCGGTGTCTCTGAGAGGGGTGTGCCTGGATTGGGGCTGCAGGGATGGCAAAGGGATGTTCCCTCTTCATTTTTCCTGGGTTTAGGCACTGGCTGTGAGTGTTTTACCTGTTTATACCCTTTATCAGATATGGATAAGATTTCCAAGGACAAACCCTTCCACTATTGCCTGAGTAACATGGGCTTTGTGGAGATCGTTGTGCAAACCACTAGAAAAATTTCCTGACCCATTTTCTTAGTAATTGCTTGAAATTGGATGTTACTTCCATGCTGTAGCTTCTCCTGGATTCACAGTGTTTCTGGTTGCACGTGGGGACTCCTTGTTTCTTGGGGATGTCTGCAGTGCTCAGGTTATTCCTGTGGGGTTATTTTCTTGCCAAGGGCTGTTTTTTCAGGGTCGGTTTTTATCTGATACTGTATTTTCTGCAGCTGGGAGGTGTAAGAATCTTGCCCAGCCACTTCCACCTTGTTCATCTTCAGGGTGGAGTTCAGTGAACTGCACAGTCCATCACTCCTGGGATGCATTAGGAGCAGGGATAGCTTAAACCCCTGTCACAGGATGAGTACAGATCCTGAAAACTCCTGTTTCTGTTTGCAGATGAATGGAACCGATGACGGGGAATATGTTTTCCTGAGTGGGGAAACCAACTACCTGAACTTCTCCAGGATTGTGGAGTGGAAAGGAAAAGAGTAAGTTTTCAGGTGTGGTGTGGCCTCTGTCAGAATCTACCCCCTGCTTGCCTGGCAAGCACCAGTTTTAAAGAGGCTGTAGGTGCAACTGAAACCCATTTTAAGCCTTTTTTCGCTTTGCACTGTGCAGGTCTGATTCTCCTTTGCCATGAGCTGGCTTTGCCTGACCAGTGCTCCAAGATCTTTTAGCTCTCTTTGCCTCCTTGTCTTCAGGTCCTTGAGCTGGTGGACAACAGAGGCGTGTAACATGATCAATGGCACAGATGGGACATCCTTTCACCCACTGATCAGCAAAGATGAGAACATTTACATCTTTTCTTCTGATTTCTGCAGGTAGGGAGACGACAGTGTCACTCAGAATTTAAGGCAGGGTGTTTACATCCATTCCTCTCAAGGTTTGATGTTAGGCTGGTGATTTTCCTCCCATGATTTCATTTAACAGTAGGAGTGTTCTGCATTTATTCGTGGTGTGAAGGATGAGAGTTACAACAACAAAAAAAAACCCAGTCAGCCTCACATTGAGGATGAGCTATTTCAAAATGAAGACAAGGGGAAAACTTGGAAGGTGACTGGAAAGACAGACTGGACTGCCTTGCAAGGCTAGTAGTGATGGGAGTGGAAGGATTTATAGGAACCTTCTTTCCTCTGAAAACTTTGTCTGTGCCCTGCTTTTTTTAGAGAACCCAGACTGCCCTCCTCACAGATTCATTACTTGATGCTGTTTGATATACCACAAGATGCAGAAAATCCTGGTGTTTCCTTCCTTATGTCCCACCTTGGCCATTTCCTGGTCTGTGCAGAACAAAGCCCCCCTGGAATGAGGCGTGTGTCAGGCTCAGCTCAGGACCAGCCAAACCCGGGCCTGGCTTTGCTTCCTTGCAGGTCTTTGTTCCTGGTGTACGACAGCTCAGGGGCCGTGGCAGGCGTCCCCACCTACCGCTTTGTGCCCTCCTCCATGGTCTTTGCCAACACCACGGTGAACCCAGACAATGCTGGATTCTGCATCCCACCAGGAAACTGCCCTGGCACTGGTGTCCTCAACGTCAGCATCTGCAAGCAAGGTGTGTCCCCAGGCAGGCTCCAAGGGAAAATTTGGCTTCTTCTGGAGACAGGGAGTTGGTTCTGTAGCTCCACATTAGGCCATGCCCTTTGCTATAAATTCCCTGCATCCTGCTCTGCCTCTCTTTTTAGGTGGTGACTCCCTGTGCTTTTGCATTCCAGGTGCTCCAATATTTCTGTCAGCTCCACATTTTTACCAAGCAGATCAGAAGTTTGTAGAGGATATAGAAGGCATGCATCCCAGAAAGGAATACCATGAGACTTTCCTGGACATCAATCCAGTAAGTGAAGCCTTTTTTTCAGGGGTTCTGTAGGTGAATCCAAGCACATGGGTTTAGGAAACCTCCTTGGATGGTCTGTAGTCCTGTTGACCTGGATCTGTACTAGTTCCATGATGCTGGATGGAATGGGACATCCCTTTGGGCAGTTTGGGTCAGCTGTCCTATACCCCTGTCCCCTCCCAGCTTCTCTCCCACCCTCTGCCTACAAACTGTGAGGAACAGAAAAGGCATTGAGGCAATACCTAAAACATCCATGTGTTATCCACGCTGTTCTCATCACAAATCGCCAAACACAGCCTGATCCCCAGCTGCTGTGAAGAAAACGAATTCTCTCCCAGCTAGAACCAGTGGAACAGTGATCTCTACGCTCACACATACAAATGTGGGTCGAGGAGAAGAGCCCAGTCATGACCTGTCTGCTTTACAGAAACAGTGCTGTGACTCAGCAAGCTCTTATGTGTGGGTAAAGTGGGAGGAAATTCCATAGTTCCCCTCTTAAGGTCTAGTGCAGATCCTGCTGGGTGTCTGGTTTGGTGCTAGCTCCTTGTAGTTCTTACTCTTCCACATTTACTCTTTCTGGCTTTGACATTGCTCTTTTCTATTCCCCAGCTGACAGGGCTTGTCCTGCAGGCAGCCAAGCGGATGCAAGTCAACGTTCACGTCAGAAAACTGCCCGAATTTTTGTGAGTGTTCCCAGCTGCCAGATGGATGGCTCAGATCTGATTTGGTACTCAGAACTGGTTTGTCTGCAGCGTTCAGGTGGAATATTGGTTAGAGAGGGCAAGTGTGACAGGGAAATCCAGTCAAATCTCAGTTACAAGGGGCAGCTCCTTCAGAGCAGCAGCGCCTGGTGCCCAGGAGCTGCCACAGTAACACCACTTCTGCCTAAGCTGGGAATCCACATGTGCCAAAAGTTGGGGGATTTTTGCTGCCATGCCCATGTTGCTTGGACAATAGTTCCTGTGTTTCACAAACAGGAGTAACCCTCAGCACCAGCTGAGCTTCACATTCCTGCTGCCTGGCACAAATCTGTCACTCAGTTAGGAATGTACTCTGTGTGGATCCCTCTCTTTCCTCAACAACTCCCAAAATACGCCGTTGCTCCCAATCCAGGATTTATTATCTACCGTGGAGGTTGAGATTGTCCTACTCCAGCAGGGGGGTGAAAACTTAACAATTAGACTTAACAATTAAAAAGAGCAGCCTAGAAGTTTTTTGGTGACACTTTCCTCACCCACTGTTCTATTACAATCTATCTTCACAACCCTCAAGTCGAAAAGTTTCAAACCCATAATTTTTTATTTATTTTTGTTTTTCACACAGTCAAACGGGCAACATCCGAACGCTGGTTTTCCCAGTGATGTATATAAATGAGGTAAATAGTTCTGTCATGTCTCTGCAGCCTTGTGGCTTGTTAATGCTGGCAAAGATACCCTCGGGGAGCCAACACAGAAAAGAAAATGCTGGTTTCCTTGTTGTTTCATACAGTGGTAGGTAGGAAGCTGCTGCTGCTTCTTACCTAACACCTTCCTGCTGCTTGTTGAGCATAGTATTCAGTTCAGCCCTGAAAAACACCCTCAGTCAGACACTCCTGTTTAATTTCAAGGGAATTGCCCATGGGGGAGAGGGATGTTCAAGTGAGGAGGAGGAGGAAGGCCACATCTAAAATTTGAGTCTTCTGTTGTGAATATTCCTGTGGAGTAAATCACAGAATTAACTGGATTCAGGGAGGACTCTGAGGGACTAGTTTTGATGATATACACCATTATTCCAGGCCTGTATTAGTCCGTTCCTAATCTGAAAGTTAAAAATCCCTATTTTCCTCGGAAATACAGACTACGTGATCCCTCTGGCCCCTGGAAGAATTCCTAGAAGGGAAATATGTTGGGAAGCAATGGAATGGTGGGAAGTTGTGGGAGTAGCATTTCCCTACCCTTCACAAAAGTGATCTTACATAAAAAAACAGCAGTAAATTATTTTTTAATTTTTTTTCTTCTTCATCTCTGTGCTCCAGAGTGTTCTGATTGACGAGGCATCTGCCAGCAAACTCAGGCACGTCCTGCTGGAAGCCAGTGTTGTAACTGGAATCCCCTTCGTAATCATGGCTCTGGGGATTGTTTTTGGGGCTGTCTTTATTGCGCTGGTGTGCAGGTCCCGGGGCTCAAGTGAAGAGGTGAGCACCACTTGCATTTCTTTACTCTGCCTGTGTTTGATTTTCTTTTGGTGGATTTTGCCTGTTTGGTGTCTTTCTGCTCGAGTTTTTATTTGTTGTTTCTGTTTAAAAATGACCTTTCTAGGGAGGGGAAGTTCTAATAGACTCAGAATAAACACGCCAAAGCAAAGGAATGGAGTTAACCTAAGAAACCTGGTAAGGCAGGTCATGTCTCTGTGCCTGATTCCCTCTTGCCAGCAGTAGTAAAACACAAATCAGCCTGTCTAGAGGACCCTGAAGGACAAGATGCCCCACTGTATCTGAGGGCAGATTTCATTGCCAGTCTGTCACTGTTCTCAGCAGAAACAAATGCATTATGCCAGTGGATTATTTTTGAATTCATGGCCAAGAAACAGCTGAATTTCACAGACAGCAGCAAGGGAGAAAGCATTCTCCAGGAAGCTTGTAAATGTGTTTATGAGAATCACGAGATGGGAACACTGGCATTAAGGTGCTTGTCAGGGTGAAAGCTGGTGCCAAAATTTCACCCTGACAGGTGAGTCAGTGGGGTTCAGACGTCACAAACCATGGAGCCTTTGTCTGAGAAGTAGCCTGGGTGCTCTAGGAGGCTGTTTTCTCTTGGTAGTTGCTGTGGGCTTAGTGTGGGCTTGTGTGTTTGGTGTTTGCCAGCCACCCCCCTTTGGTGCTTGTTTAGGAAATTGTATTTAGGAGTAGGGGCCAAGAGCTTTTCCCTGCCCGGCCTAAGGCACTCTGTTGCGCCACATTTCACCTGCTGTGCCTTTTGCTCTTGCAGAGTACCGAGGAGGAGAGGTCCCCGCTCATAAGGACGACACAGTAGATTTTCTTTCACCACGTGAGCTTGGAGGATGAACTGTTAGAGCTGAGCTCACACCAGTCCCACTCCCCGGTGTGTCCAGCCTCACCTTTCGTGGGACAGAGCTGGAGGGAGAACCTGCACTGCCAGCCGGGGAGGCTGGAAAACTCCATGTTAAAACAGCTGCACATCCTGCTTTTCTCACCCCACTGACACCCACAGAGGGTCACAACCCCTGTGTGGGCCACAGAGGCCGGATTCCCTGTGGGAATGACACAGGGAAACACTTGCAAATGGCCTTAGGAGCGTGGATGGCCTTGTGGGAACACAGCAGGCTCCGGGATGGCCCAGGGACATGGGACATCTGCGCTGTGGGCACTGTGGTGTCCGTCTGTCCTGTCACAGTGTCCGTACAACTGACCCCGGACCAGAGCAAGGCTCCAGGGGGGAGCCCAGACAGCTTTTCCACACGGACCTCCTCACTGTTCCCACTCTGCATGCTAGCCAGGCTTTTATCCTTCGGATTTTGGCGGGGGGAGCGGGTTTGTTCTTCAGCTTAAAAAAAACCCCCAAACCCACAGCTCGACGTTGTGCTTGGGGTGGGGGCAGAGGGTTGTTGGGGTTTGTTCGGGGGGGGGTTGGTGTGAGTGCAGACTTGGCCTCCCCTCCGTGTGACTTACCGGGCAGAAACTAGTTTTAAAATTCACAAACGCTTTTGGTTGGTTGGTTGGTTTTTTGTTTTTTCTTCTCCCAACTCCCACTCGATTAAAAGAATATTCTCGTGTTTCCATTAGGTAGTGAAATGTATTTTAAAAGGCGGTGTTGTCTTCTAAGCAGGGGCTAAGTTGGGGTTTGCAGGGCTGGGTTTGGGGCTTTTTCCCGGCTCCAGATGCTCCAGAGTTAGTTCCTGTGAGGGAGGTGGGGCCCTGGCACAGGTTGCCCAGAGAAGCTGCGACTGCCCCATCCCTGGGAATGCCCAAGGCCAAGTTGGAGCAACCAGGGAATAGTGGGAGGTGTCCGAAGGAATGGGGCAGGGAAGGGGCCGCTGTGAGGGAGTCTCGGGGAGGGGCAGCCTGTGGCTGAGGCCATTTTTCCTCACGCGATCGTTCTGGGTCCCCGTTTGGCCTTTCCCTGTTCGCTCCCCGCGTAGGAGAGCTTTGTGTCCCCCGTTTCACTGCCCCCCGTGGTTCGGTCCGTTCCCCCTCCCCCGCCGCCCGCGGTGGTACGGCCCGCCGGCTTCCTCCGGCGCGCGCCGATCGCGTCACGCCGCCACCCGGAAGAGNAGCTGCTCCCTGGGGCGGGGCCGCCCCTTCCCGCCCGTCTCTGGCTTCCAGCGCTGTTCCCGTTTGCATGAGATGCCCTACGGAGCTCTCCTTTGGGCAAGGGGAGAGGGACCCCGCTTGGTTTGTCGCTGTCGGTCATGGTGAAGGGTAAGCTGGAGCCCTCCTTACCCTCACCAGGTAAAATAAAACATTGTTGGCTCCTGGTAAGATCATCTGAGCAGGTCTTTTGAACCGGTCCCACCTTCACTGTAGTTAAGCTGCATTTTAACGCGTGGTTTTCCACTCTGGGAGTTTCACACACGCTTTCTGGCCCCACCTGAAAGTGAAAAATAACCTTGTGCTGGTGCCTGTACACTGTGACAGAGCTCATTACACACACACACCCCCCAGGATCAGAGGGAATTCTGCTATCACGCCTCGGGACTCGCCACTTGTCTGTCCAGCATGAACCTGCCCCCGCTGCATCCTGGGGACACTGGATGTGGCAGTCCCCAGCTGGGCTGGGGTGGGCAGATTTTGGGATATAACTTGGATAAGTTCATCCTGGAGTAACTGAGGCATGTGTGGTGCCTCAGCTGCCAGAGCTGTGTTTTCACACTTACAGAAATGTGATGTGTGGAGATTTTAACTGTCCTCCTTGTGCCCAATAAATAATGTTTAATACTTTAGTCTTGTTTTTAGCTATGCCTGTCTTGCCCGCGGGGATGGAAAATTGTTTCAGCTGTTCTGTCCTGCCTTTACTCCAGAACTAATGTTGCCTTGCTCTTTTTCTGCTTCCCGCTCGTCAGGATTTGGTGGGCTTGAAACTGCAAACTCCACTGCCAGTGGGTTTAATTTTGGGGGTTTCGGATTAACTGCTAATCCCACGGTGAATTTTAATATTGGGAATTTCGGTGTGTCCACCACCTCAACTCCACCGTTCAATTTTGGTAACAGTTTGGCAAGTGCAGGTAGATAACACGAAAATGCTTGTTCTGTGGTAAATGTTACTAGCAGAGGTCCAAGAATTGCATCCCTAACTGGGAATCTGTGACAATACTAATCTTCATATCCAGTGAAGACTAGGGATAAAAGCTCTGGAAGTGGAGGCGGTTTGAGAGCCATAGGCTTGTAGGTGTTTTGCCTGTTAAATTCTGAAGGAGTAGCTTTTAAAGGGGAAAGAACCCTGTACCAAACAGTCTCTGAAATGGTAATGAATTGAGGTCACGCACCAGTCTGAGACCGAGCCTCAGTCAGAGCCAAACAGCACTGTCAGTTCTCTGTTCAGATCCAGGCGATCCCGAGCAATCCCAGAGCTGGTCCCTGTGCCACATTTCCTGACATGAGATTCTTGGACTGCTGCAGTCATGTTTTCATCTCCCCCCATGTCTCCTCATTGGCCTTGCGTTGGCTGTCATCAGTGCACCACACCTCAGTAGTTTCTGTGCAGAAACAAGTTGTATACGACCAGCACCAAAGCGCAGCCCAGCTGTGACCTGGTCCCCAGATGTTGCTGTTCTTCCTGAAACTTCCTGGGCTCCACAGGGCCCTGTACATGATGGGTGTGCCGGGTGGGGATTAAGAAACCCTTTGTGTCCCCCTGTAGATCCTTGAGTTCTGCGGAATCAACTGATGTAATTTCACCTTAAATCTTTCCCATTTCCTGGAAAAGCACTGGGCTGGGTGGATTTCTAATGCTTTTGCCTGTGTGGAATTAGCCTGGAGATCCCATTGCCGCTGCTCGTATAGGAATTGCATCCATTCCACAGTGTCATCGCTCCTTGTGTCAGCAACTCTCACCTGTTGTGTTCCCTGCAGGGATCTGCCAGGGGTTTGTGTGCTGTGAACACTCCTGGGCTGTATTCCTTTAGCCAAACTTGAGCTGCTCTGAAAGAGAGCCTGGATACTTAATGTGGTGTTTAATTTGATGATTAATTGGCACTCTGAATTCCCTGCATTTGCTGTGAGTACAGAACTACCTAAAAATGGTGTCACCTGTTGGTGCTCCTGCCGCGGCTGAAACGTGGATGTTACAGGGAACAACTTCTTACACTCACTTACATTGAGAGGTTTGATGAATGGAAATAAAATGCAATTGCATGTCAGCTTTGGTTTAAGCTTTGTAGTAGGTCTAAAGAACCTTTTTTTTTTTGTATAGACATCTTAGTTAGCAGTGGCAGCACCTTTTTGACAAATCCTTTGTAACACTGTCTTCACTTGAGCGTAGGTAAAACCAGCCAGAAACAGAGAGGACTTGTTTTTCTGGGCTGGTCAGCACTCCTCAGGCTGCACATTGGGCCAGCAGTGCATTGGCACCACTGGAGCTCAGACCCTCAGCAGGTCCTCTCCTACTGGCCAGTGACTGCTTTTCCTGAAAATCTGTGGAGGGCTGATTGCTTTAGCATCCATCTTTCTATACTCGTGGTTGAACCTGCAAATGAGATGTAGTCAGGAGGATGATAGGGAAGCTAGGCTTAAGAAAAGAAGGACCTTGTGGTCCTTTTCACAAGAATTTTACCTGTGAATTTTCCCTATGAGCACAGTGACTGTGTACAACCTAGCCTCAGGCTTCAATTTGTTTCCAGATGTTAGGAATGTTTAAAAAGGTTACAAAACATCAGGTTGTTTCTTAAACACTTAGCAGTGAGATTGACCAGAAGTCATTCCTGAGAATGAATGTTGGTTGTGTCTGTCACTAGGGAAAGCACATTCCACTGGTAATTGACTGCTGCTCTTCTGTTTGCTGTCTTGACACACCGTACAAGTTCCAGCTTTCTAGTCCATGTTTTCTGCCCCTTTTCCTTGGACACCGACCTCGATCCCCATGATGAGTGTGACCTACATGCTTGTGCCATGTTCCATCCGTGTGTCAGCCCTTCTCATGCCCTCCTGCGCTGTGCGGTTGGCTGTGGTGCTGTGCCTGACCCTCGCTCTCTGTTTGGTAGGAGCCTTCGGAGGCTTTGGGACAACCACCACCACCGCGGCACCGGCCTTCAGCTTCTCTGCTCCCACCAACACAGGCACCGGCGGTAAGAGAGGCTGAGGGTGGGCTGTGGATTGCATGGGTGCTACACTCCTTTTTGTCTCAAAAATACTTTGCTTTTCTCCCCCAGGACTCTTTGGTGCTACCCAGAACAAAGGCTTTGGATTTGGTACTAGTTTTGGCACAGGAACTGGAACTGGCTTGGGTAGTGGGTTGGGAACTGGGCTAAGCTTTGGAGGCTTCGGAACCCAGCAGCAGCAGACCAGTGAGTATGGCCTTCTCTGGGTTTGCCCCTTCCTTAGTGGTGAAAGGGGCTCAGGTAGTGATGCAGAAATGTATTGGAAAGGGAGTCTGTTATGGATAAAGAGAGACGCATGAATTTGGCATTTGAAGTGCCTACATTTGCAGCACTTGCCTTTCTTAAAACTACAGCTCAAGAACATTCCTGAGCTTCTGACAGTATTTACCCCTTTGGTTTAGTGGAGTAGAAATTGGAGTTACAGAACTGAGGTTGCAGTTCCAGCATTACTGGAAAGGGCAGGAAAACAGCATTGAGGTCAGTTTGTGTGCTGGATAATGAGCAGCTGCAGGCTCTGAGTCCGTAACAGTCAACCTGCCCTTCGTATTCATATATTGAGGCTGATCAGTAAGATGGCTCATTTAAAGCAAAAAGAAAAAATAATTTTCTTCTGACTTGACATTCAAAACCTTCTGTTGTAGATGGAGGTCAAAGGTAAAAAAAGAAAAGAATTCATTTATTCTGTGCATTTATGTTGCTTCTCAGACTGTGAAATGAAGTGATGCCGATGACAGGCAGATGGTAGGTGATAGCAAGCAAGTTTTGTCATGGTTGCTCAAGGAATTCATTTGGATATCTCATCCAACACAGCATTAGGAGGTGGGTTGTTCAGCCAGCCTGCCCAGACACCCGCCCAGTCAAACCAGCTCATCAATACAGCCAGTGCCCTCTCGGCTCCGACACTGCTGGGAGATGAGAGGGATGCTATCCTGGCCAAATGGAACCAGCTGCAGGCCTTCTGGGGGACGGGCAAAGGCTACTTCAACAACAACATCGCTCCCGTGGAGTTCACGCAGGAAAACCCCTTCTGCAGGTTTAAGGTAAGGGATAGTTCAGCTGCCCAAAACACCCTGTCTTTGCTGAGTCTGACATTCTCCTGAGTGTTAAATCAGATTTTGATTCTGGTGAGAGTATTCTGAAACAGTGTTTTGCCAGGTAATCCACATAATTCTTGTGCACACTCATTACAAGGTGCAAAGATGCTGGAAAGCTGGGTGGTGTGGAGGGACTACTTAATGACCCCAGAGGTGGATCACAAAACTAATGTTTTCATGTGATTCCATTCAGGTTAATGTGTGTGTAACGGAGCGAGTCTCTGGAAATGAATATGTATTTTTGTAGGTTACAATGTGACAGAAACTATTTAACCCTCACATCTGAAAAAAATTGGAAGCATTCAGAATAGGAACTTCAGGGCCTTTCTTCTTTGCTTTGTCTGCATTGAAATAACCCTCTATGAACCTGGTATGGGCCAGCTCCTCATCCACCACAAATCCTGCACCTGCTGATGGCCCTGCTAAGCCTCAGGCTTGGGAGGGGATTTGGGGCAGGCGTGGTGGTACCCTCCTTTCCCATGCTGATTCTTTGGAGTGACCTGAATGTAGGTTAAGACTTAATCAAGATTAGTTTTGATTATGCACATCATGAGGTGTCTGTGAAATTTTTGCAGCAACCAAGTATCTGCCTAACAAATGTTTGGCTTTTGTTGCATTATCTTGTTCAATGTTACTTGAACATTTCGTTGGAAATGCACCTGAAAGTTTGCTTTATTGTAAGTTGTCTGAAATTGCTTTAGAGGTTTCTAGGCTTTGAAAAATTGTAAGTTGTGTGATGCAAAATCAGTTAATTTAAAGTTTCATTTACGAAAATTTCAGGTTAGACAATGCCATGTACTAGGCTTACTTTTTTCCTTGTGACTTGAGTGTTGCTGTTATGAATTCACGTGCCTTAAGTGAAATACTGAAAAGGCCCCTCTATGTCAGCAATGGAAAACACCTAAGAAAATTGGGGGAGAAGTTGGTGGCACAGGGACAGCTATTTAATTATTGCCTCTGGCAGCATCAGGCATCTGATAAGAATGTAGCATTATCTGGAGGGTTTCTCAGGTGTTCAAGGAATCTCCTTGTACATAGCTCCAGTTCTAGGAGTAATGAGAAGCATGCAGCTCTTGACCAAGAGAAGTGTGCTTCTAAGGTAGGTCTTACAGTCTGTCATTTGAGGGACCACAGTGAAGTAAAAAAATCTGTTCTGGTTTGAAAATACTACTTTATTGCATAATAAAGTAATGGAAGATTTATTTATTTTTTTAAAACACAAATGGCAGAGGAGTCTGTGCTCAAAGCCAAATTATTCCTTAGCCATCACTGAAAAAGGGTAATTTGTAAAACATTTTTCATTTGTTCCTTTGCAGGCTGTGGGTTACAGTTTAATGCCCAACAACAAAGATGAAGACGGCCTCGTGGTTTTGGTCTTTAACAGAAAAGAACAGGATATCCGAAGCCAGCAGCAGCAGCTCGTAGAATCACTACACAAAGTTCTGGGAGGAAACCAGACCCTCACTGTCAACGTCGAAGGCGTTAAAACAATGCCAGATGACCAGTATGTGAACTTGCCGTAGTTCTGCCTTTTGATACAGCATTGCATGTTAGAAAGGGGTGGTGCTTGAGTCTTCTGCCTTCCCTTCTCCTTGGTCTTGGATCTGTTCACCCTGAGGTGATTTGGATCTCTCATTCCTTCATGTTGCATTTTATTAAGGCATTAAGTCCAGTGCCTTTCAAGAGGTTTTAGGTTATTCTGGATGAAGGAGTAGTATCACTATGTAATATGGTTGTTAAAACTGGGGAGAGGGTAGAATGTACTGGTATTCACAGCTGTCCTGTCTCTGCCCCACTGTGTTAAACACTGCAGTTACAGGTAGTTTACTTCCCAGTGAGCCAAAGGGAGTTAAGAGTCAGCTGGGAGAAGTGGTAACTTGGATTTAGGGTTGTTATTATTGTGTTAGTTCCTGCATGGTGCTGCCCTTTTCCCAACATTCTTTGTTTTGCCTTGCTCAGGACAGAAGTGATCATTTACGTTGTGGAGCGCTCGCCCAACGGCACATCGAGGAGAGTTCCTGCCACCACCCTCTATGCCCACTTTGAACAGGCCAACATCAAATCATCCCTGCAGCAGCTGGGGGTCAGCCTGGCCATGGCCAGGACAGAGCTGTCCCCAGCACAGGTCAAACAGCTCCTGCAGAACCCTCCTGCTGGTGCGTGGGCTCCCTGGGATAGCGGGTTTCCAAGGCACACGGACAGGGATTCTAATCACAGCCATTTTCCACTGCAGTGCAACAGAGTACCAAGACAGCTATGATGTATCAGTAAAATGCCACACAACACCATAGTCTGGGATTTAGCCATCATGAATTGCTTCTGCTTGTCCAAATGAAGTACAATTAGAAATCAGAAAAATCACTTCCCAGTTTGCAGAGCCTTGGCCTCTACGTGTGGTCACAGATAGTGCACATGGAGCTTTGCTTTAGAGTTAAGTGGGGTTTGTGGCAAAGCATACGACAACTTCTCTTTACGTCTATAGCTTTTACATATGTCTGGAGACATCTATGTGTAGCATATGAAAGTTTACAAATCTGGATTGCAAAAAACCTGGGCCTACTCTTAGAGAAAAATCAGAGCTAAGTCCTATTTGGATTATTTTGCCAACTGGTTTGGTACTTTGATCACTTAATTACTGATTCTTTTAATATTTGTTTGTTTTACACAGTCAGTAACTTGAAAAGGACAGATGAGCCAAGTGTGGCATACAGTGGAAACAGTAGGAATTTCTGCCCTTAGAGTATGGATTGTCTGGTGGGACCTGCTGGGGTTTGCTCCTTTCCCCTGCTTCAAACCAGCAGGAGTGCTTGACAGGCTTTTGGAGGAACGTACTGCCACAGCTCAGGACTAGGACTTTTTAAAACTACCCTTGTTTAATTCACTTTGATTTGTGTAACAGTCACTCAGCTAGTCAGCACAGTTCATAGGGTTCCTGTATTCCATAGCGCTTTTTCCTGTAAGATGAGAAATTACTCAGATTTATCCGTACTAAAAATTCCTTTGTTTGTTTTCAGGTGTTGATCCTATTATATGGGAACAAGCCAAAGTTGATAATCCTGATCCTGACAAGTAAGTCCAAAAGTCTGTCCAAGGATTGCAACAAAACTTGGGAAAAGGAGAAACAAATATTGCATAGTACCCTGCAGATAACTTTCAGGAAATGTACTCGAGTACAAACTGTCCAAGTGCTGATCTGTTTGGAAACACTGAAGATTACTGGAAGCACCTGTCTAAATCCCTTTACCCATTTAGGCACTTAGGAGCTGTCAGGATAAAAATCCTTAATTGCATTACTTGGAAGTGTGGTGTCCTCCATTGCTTGGGCATTACTGTGACTTAGGTTTTCCAACCATTGCAACTGTTCTCTTTGTTCCTGCAGCTGAAGGTGACACCTTTGTACCTTCCACTGGTTACAGATAATTTGGGCTGATTTCTTTCTGACAAAGGAAGAGGTTCTTAGGAAGAGTGAAGACTCTAGACCTTAGCAAAAGAAGATACATTTTTGTATTATCTTTACTCATAAAATGCCAAAGTAATTTCTAACTTTATATTACATTCTGTTCATAAGTGTTAAAGTATACCATACATCCAGTAAAAGAATGTGTTTCAAGAAATACTTGTGTTCTTGTAGGCTTATTCCTGTGCCAATGGTGGGTTTCAAGGAACTGTTGAGAAGATTGAAGGTCCAAGATCAGATGACCAAACAGCATCAAACTCGATTAGATGTAAGGCTGCTCTCGTCTTTATTGTGTTCATTTGATGTTGGTGAAGGATGTGATATTAAATGAGCTACCATGTTGAAAATAAACTGGAACCATTTTCTTGATGTATTTCCTAAAAATATCTTTTGCCCAAAAGTCATCAGTGTGGCTTTGTTTCAGTTTGTTTCAGGTTCAAGCCCGATGCATTGTTACAGTCTAATTGAAACCGGCTCAATTAAGTTGTTCTGTTAAGGACTCTAATTTAGGCAACCAGAAAATCTCAGTTACAGATGAAAACAAACAGGAAGCAGGAAGCTTTCTAAGGGCATGAAGTTGCTGAGCTGTGTACTGAGCTGTGTGCTGAGCTGGGTGAAAATTCCAGTTTTAAATCAAGACTAATTTGTTCTTGTTCTTGAAAACTCATCTGACTTCCAACCGACTCCATCTCCTCTGCAGATAATATCAGAAGATATCAGTGAGCTGCAGAAAAACCAAACAACAACGATGGCAAAAATTGCACAGTACAAAAGGAAACTGATGGCGCTTTCTCACAGAACATTACAGGTAACAGCAACAGTCAAATGACTCCTTTGACACACAGTCTAGTGCCAGAAACAAACGGAGGGGGAGAACCTCTGCCAGCTGGTGCATAGTCAGCATTGGAAAGGAAATTCTGAACTCAGTTAAATATTGTTCATTTAATACCATGCAGAGCTTTCAGGGAAACCTTCTCTCTCAGTTCTCAGGGCAGTCCCATGGCTTCTGAGTGTCTCAGAGCAGCACACTCAACAACAGGAAGATCCCATGCTGGAAGAAAGGCAAAAAGACATGGATGGAGTGATGGGGAAAGAGATGGGCCAAGTCTTCTCTAATGAACCTCCAGGGCTTCTTTTGTAGGTGCTGATAAAGCAAGAGATCCAGAGGAAGAGCGGTTATGCCATTCAGGCAGACGAGGAGCAGCTCCGTGTGCAGTTAGACACCATTCAGTGTGAGCTGAATGCACCAACACAGTTCAAGGTGAGCAGTTAACAGAACTGGGCTAATAGCTCTGGGTTTTCCTCACTAAAAAAAAAAAAAAAACAAGTTTTCCAAATCACGGATATAAATTTGTTGTGGAAAGCTGTCAGCAGTCGCATTATCAAGTTGTAGCATGACACATATTGCTGCTTGACCAGTATTTAAGTATTTTTGAGTTACTGGAAGTATTGGAGTCACTTGCCTTTGATGTGTACCAAAACATTTGACAATGGAATGAGCAGCAATGGTTGCAGTCCTGGTAACACAAGGAATGGTACATGCTGCAGCTGTGGCAGGTGTGAATGAGTTGTGTTTGATTTAAGCCTGTTTCTCCTCCTAGGGCAGACTGAATGAGCTCATGTCCCAGATCAGGATGCAGAACCACTTCGGAGCAGTGCGGGCTGAGGAGCGCTATTACATAGATGCAGACCTCTTGAGGGAAATCAAGCAAGTAAGTATTACTAGGCAGAAGTCTGGGATGCTCTTGGAACTGCTTAGTTAAAGCCAGATATGCACTGACTATGTTAAGAAAACAGTGCAGGTTTTGATGAGGTCCGTTTGTTCTCAGGGCATCAAGGTCTTGCACAAAACCACTTTACAGAGTTAGACTGCTAGTGCAGAAAACACTGCTCTTCCTCCTTTAAGAAATGATGCCAGGCTTTTTCATGTGCCAACACCACCAATCATGACACCTTTGAGAAAGAATACTTACTTTACACTGGTTTCTTAACTGCCTGCAGCACCTGAAGCAGCAGCAAGAAGGGCTGAGTCACCTAATCAGCATCATCAAGGATGACTTGGAGGACATCAAGCTAATAGAACACGGGCTGAATGAGAGCATGCCCATCAGAGGAGGAGTCTTCAGTTGACTGCTGGATGCTGCTGGGCTTACACAGACCACATTAGTCAAGTTCATGGCTCACCTTCCAAGGCTAAAACTGTTGAAGTAAAATAAAACAGATCTTGTAGGAGCAATGGTATTTTGGCTGTTACCTTTAGAATTAGCAAAGTCTCTTCCAAGCTTTTAAAGTTGACCTTTGGAAGGTTTATATTTTGTAAAGCTGTATATGCTTTAACAAAAGAAGGAAAACTGAATCTGTTCAGATACCATTTTACTATAAAACTATATGTACTATTGTACATTTTTTTCCTCCTTTTTTTTTTTACACCATTGTCCTAGAAATGAAGTGCTGAGGGGTTTGTTTCACTTGTGACGTGGTTTGTGGAAGGCTTAGCCCACTTCCATGTTTCTGTCAAAACCATCAAGTAACATTATTGTGTAAACAGTTAAGTTAAATCATTGCAGAGATGTTACTTGCTCTGTGTTGGTCTCCACACTACCAGTTTACTGGGGCAAGCTGCAGGAAGTTTCCAGTTTGTCCTTCCTTTGGACTGCACAGATCTCAAGGTTATGTTTCTATGACTTTATGTATGTGCATTATACAGAGCTTTGCTGCCCCTCTAAGTAACAAAATGTCTGGACATTGTCTTCTGTCTTTTTTTAATTGCCCAAGAGTAATAAATTCAGTCTGACTTTGTAAGAACTGGTGTGTGGTGTTGGCTCTCAGTTACATCAAGGCGGTGACACTGCTCACAACTCCAGGTAAGTGCACTTCACCCTGCTCCAGGCACTGCAGGTAATGGAGGTCAAACCCAGTGCCACTGAGCTGCTGGCAGCCCCAGTCCCCAGACCTTACATCCCACCTGGGAGCAAGGGCTGCAGAACAGGTGCCTACTCCATGCAGTGCAGAGGGAGCTGTTTTCCCCCACAAGTTGCCTTTTTCCCCTCATTACAATACTCACTGAAAAATAAACAAAACCAGTGTTCTCTGCAGTAGGAGGTCATACAGCAGAAACAGCGGGGGCAGAATAATTTTGTTCCTTAGCCACTAAATCAATTCCATTCATAGAAGTTCAGGGATGAAAAAAGAAATACAGTCACAGCATGCTGAGACATTTGAGGGTTTGTGAAAGTAGGGTTCCCTTAGAATTGAAAAATGCACATGTGGAACCCAAATTAAGGCTGGAAAAGGATTAGTTTCTTTTTGGACACATAGTTCCAATTAGGACATCTGCACTGTGCAATACAAGCTCTAGTGTAGGCTCTGAAGAAATCACGAATCAAGAATTCTCTTTTTTAGGGGCTGGGGTTCCACCCTAAGTGAAACCTTCTGCCACAGTGCTCCGGCTAGTCTGACTGTGCTGCATTTTTGAAACTAATACATTGCTCTGTGCTTTGCAAACTCCTCAAACCCTAGCCCCTGCTTTGCTCCACTTCAGCTGCAGTTGTACCGTGCTTTGGAAATGTACCTTGAATGTGCAGAATAAGCTTGATCTCCTCAGAGCTTTGGAAAATAAATCATCTAGCAGATTTCTTAAACAAGGTCACTTGCTAGGGACGGGGTTGCACCTTAGGAGCTGTTTTTTTCCCCAAGTGTTGCTCCACTGTGCACAATGACAAGTGTCAAGCCTCTGCAACAAGCTTACCACGGCAAAGGAAGGTCAGTACGGAGTGTAGGTATCACTGGAACAGCAGCTGCTGCTCACAGCGTTAACAACAGCGAAAAGACAACAGCCAAGAAACAGCAGTCTAGAAAAAACTTTATTGAAAAGAAACCTGTGTCAAACAGGTGCTACCTCATTAAAGCATTGCTTACAAGTAATAAATTCCATTTTATTAGTCTTGAATAGACCTGCAACATTTCAGCACATGCATTGACAAGAGAAACTAAGTTGCATCTTCCCTCTGAGTAGCAATTAATTCAAACTCAGCTGCTTTTACAAGTGCTCTGAACTGCAGTGCAGCTCACCCTTGTTGCCTGTTACCTTCCCCTAAAGGTCACAGCTCTTGATCTCTGCTGTGAGTACCTGCCTTCCCTTTCCCTGCATGGCAGGCGCTCCCTGCAGTCAGGTCGGACACAGTGCTGGCTTCTCAGACATCAAGGCATTGACTTGGCAGCCCTGTGCAGGTCCTCACTACCGGCACTGTTTGACAAGGCGAAAGGCCTCCAGGAACTCATTGAAGTCAATGTTTCCATCCTTGTTGAAATCGATGCTCCGAACTAAGTCATTGATGCCATCCTCTGTGAGCTCAATGTTCATGTGGGAGCTGAACAGCTTCCAGGTCTGCTGGAATTCCTCAAAGGAGATGAGACCTATGGAGAAGCATTTTATGTGTTGCAGCTACATCTAGTGTGGAGAACACTTAAGCACAACAAAGCAGTAAAGAGACATAATGCAAATTGGGAGAACAAAAGGAAACCAAGAGTATCTGCTCCTTCCCAAAATAATTCAGTGGAGATTACTGCTTGAAAGAGCCTGAGTATACTGCATTACTGCCATTGCTCTCATCACAACTTCTGTTCTGCTGAACAACAGAGGAAAGAATTATTGAATTCTGTACCTGCATTGTACACACTAGAAAAAATGCATCCTGTTTATGTAAACATGCAGTGACATTTCAGAAGCCTAGGAAAGAGGGAAGGACCTGACCCTTTAGCAATTAAATAAAAACACCTTTGTACATACTAAAGGGAATGCAAAACTGACCCAGCACCCCCTGCACACCTGCTTACCTGAATGGTCTCTGTCTATGATCCTGAATATGGTCTCCAAGTTGGACCTGTTTCGATAAATGACTTCCAGCAAGCTTGACTGGATGTGCTGAAAGACAACATGATTGTACTCATTGTACTCTTCTGACAGCCCTCTGTCCTGTGTGGATACTGCACACCTCCCCATAAATAACATTTCCTGCTCTCAAGAATGTGCCACCAGTGCCTTATCCAACAGATGTGATGACTGCAGCCTCTGTGGAGCTGCAGTACAGATCAACAGGAACAGTCCTTTCCAAACACCACTTTACCAGGATAACAGCAACCATGGCAGAGCTGGATTTGCTGGGTGCAATTGAGAAACAAACTCACAGTGGAGGAATATAGTTTTCCTGTCCAAAAGCCTGCATCAGAAACTACCTTGTGGTGGCCCTTACCTCTTGGCTCCGCTGCTCCATGGCCAGGTCATCCAGCCAGGATTTGTATTCCAGCATGCTGTCCTCCGTGCTGCGCACCAGCTGTGGTCTCAGCATTCGCCAGGGCAGGCCCAGACGCAGGACTGACTCCACTGCCGTCGCCCAGTTGCTCAGAGTGATCCTTCCTGTAGGGAAAAGAAGAGGCATGGAGACTGGGAGGCTGGCAGCTGAACACACATCAAGCAAAGCAAGTCTGAAGCAGTACACATACCCACTGTAGGTGCTGCTGACAGCACAGCCTTATTTCTCACTGCAGGCACAAACACACTTTCCCTTGGCCTCAGCAAGCTTTTCATCATGGCTGTCAGTGAGGAGTCTCCCAACCAGCCAGACACCCAACCTTTCCCATTTGCCTGTATGTCCCTTGGCTCAGCTGTACCTGTATTGTTCTCATCGTAGGCCTTGAATGCACTGATGAGGGCAGAGGTGTGAGCAAAGAGCTTCTCCCGCAGGGCTCGAAAGGCAGACTCCTCTACTCTGCTGATTCTGGAGGATGCAGAACAGGGAAGCACATTAAGGACTTGTCACAAAGCGCAAGAGAAGCTGCACCTTCTAGTCCTCTGGGCACCAGAACACCTTGCCTTTGGGTCATAGTGAGCATGTGGGCTGTCTTGTTGGCTTGGTACTGAACGAAGTGGGGGATGAGGTCTGGTCCCAGCTTCACATAGGCTCCCCTGTTGCTGCCAACCTCATAGTAGTTTGAGGCTGAAAATATGGTCAGCACCTAATCCCCAAAAGAGAAGCATTTACAGTGAGTACATACTTCCTGTAGTGTATATGTACATGTGAACAACACACCTGATGATACTACCCAGAGTCTACAGACTGTGAAAGCACCATGTTTTATGTGGAAAAGGGAGAGTGAGGTTGCAGCTGGCCTGGAGGCCTTACACATGCAGCTTGCACAAGGACAGCATAGAGCTCATGTGGATATGGCCACAATGCTAGGCATCTGAATTCACTGTGCTCTCCCAACAAACCCACGCTTCAGAGTCAGAGTGCCCTCCTGAAGTCATTGATGTGACCCTGAACCTTCTGAGAGCAGAACTTGGCTGCAGCAGCTCCACAACAGCTTTGTACATCACCAACAGCTGCACTAAGTGAGGGCCATGGTACAAGGAAGGTCAGCTCTTCTCTGCTACCACGCACAAGGACATGCTTTACCCACACAACAATGCCCCCAGCAGAGCAGGTGGGTCCAGACTGCCCTAACAGCTGGAAATACACTTCACTAACTCCCAATAAGGCTGTTCAATGATTTTGCATGTGCTTCAAGCCCCACTGGAAGAAACACAGAGCTGAGAGAAGGCACCCTCACAGAAACACTATCCTGGAAGGACGGAAACTTAAGTACCCTTCAGGCCATGGCCCCTCACCGACCTTCCGGTTGTGACAGAACTCATATCCCTCTTGCTTGCACTCATGGGAGCGGATGAGGAACTGCAAGTTGTACTTCTCAAGGATCTTCTCTGTCACATCAGGCCCAAAGTAGCAGCCGCCACCTCGCACCTCATTTGGTCTGCAGCCTTCCTGAGGCATGGGGTCACTCCAGAGAATGTCTAAAATCTGAAAGGATTGGAAAAGCTCACTGAATAAAGTGTACCCACAGCTGATATCACTGTCAAAGTTTACTAAGTAGATAGAGCTCAATCTGAATCCCTCCCTGGACTGCTGCTAATACCATAGTGCAGGGGAACATGTTTCTTGAATTTCAGCTGAACTGTCACAGACCTGGGCCACCTCAGAGGTGACAATGTTGTTGGCCTGAAACTACAGGAACACCCAAACTGCCTGGGCAAAGAGAGGTGTCCATAAATCAGACCCAATACAAGCTTCACCTTTGCTGTCTCCAATACTTGTAAGAGCTTTGTCTGTCCGCCTCCATCCCAAAGCACAAATGCCAGGACAGGAACATCCACTAGACTCAGTGGGCATGAGTAGGCTTAGTATTAAACTCCTTTGTTCCCTAGCCAGGACACTCTGCAGCCTCCAGAAAGGCAAGTGCTGACTCAGTAACCGTTGGTTGGATTAAAGTTTAATCTCTTTAACCCTGACCTCAATGTATAGCTTTATGCTGATAAGGTGTGCAGCACTGCAGTGTCCTATTCATGTGGAGTAACCTTGGTTATAGAGCACACAGAAGAGATTTAGAAACAGGCTGGGAAACCAAGGAAACCAAATCCCCAGGCCTCTCTTCCCCAGGAGGTAGCACGGGTACCTGACAAAACATCCTCAAGCAGCAGAGATGATGTGCTCACAGTACAGCCCTTCTTGGCCACATACCTCTGAAGGATGGACTGCTGCAGGAGGCACCCACAACCCCCCCAAGCTCAGGGCCTCACAGAGACTCCTAACCTGCTTGCACTCCTCTTGGCGAGTCCAGCACGGCTCATCTGCATCCTTCAGGGAGACCAAGCTGGAGTAGGTGAGCTCCTCTGGCTCCGACTCGCTGATGTCCACCAGCCGGCGGCACGTGTCGATTTGCTCCTGCACCGTCTGCCGGAGCCACCTGGAGAACTCCAGCCTGTTGGCCGTGCTGGGAGCCTGGGCTGGCTGGGGCTGCAGAGATACCCTGGGAGCTGTCTCGTTCCCTGCTGCATCAGCCTCTGATCTGCTCTCCCCGTTTATGTCCTGCATCTCTGCTTTTCTGTTCGACTCCTTTCTTTTTCTCATTCTTAATACAGAAATAAACTGAAAGACATGAGAGAAATGGAGCTGATCACTGCTTGCAAGCTCACACCTCCAGCTTCAACATTTTGCACTGGCAGACTTCAAGTGACCCAAGCCTCCAAGCCCCAAATCCCTTTGCTGCCATCAAGTGCTAATTAACTGTGGGAGACACTAGCACCCATCCTCCCCAATGTCCCATTTCTGGGTTTACAGCTGGGCCCCACATCCATCAGATCTCTCTTCATGCACTTCATGCTGCTCAGAGGTTGCACAAAAGGTAGAGCACGAGGACTGAATCTGCAATGAGAACTGTGTAGCACAACAACAGAAAGAGTGATGACTAATGTTAAGTGCTTTTCATTACATTTGGAGAAGAGACATAGTATGTATTTCCCAACTAGAGAGTGAGGCAGAGACAAGTTAACTGACTTAACCTGTTTTTCCCCGCCTCTAGATTTCCAGGAGGATTTTAAGGAACTGTGGAACATTGTCTCATCACTGTTCTTGTCAGCACCAACACATGTTCAGAAGACAGCAGTGCCTCATCTCTTGACACCTCCTGCACACACACCAAAGAGATCTACTCAAAGCCTGTACCTAAACACAGTTTTCCTAAGACGACCATCCATTAGGTTTGTCTCATCAACAGCCAAGCTGACAGGTAGAAATGAGCTCCTCACCTCTAATCAGCAACACTATTGTCTCTTGCAATATCTAGGAAATAAAACCTACTTTGTCCCTTTGAATTTTCTCAAGCATGTCTAGGTCAGTAGTGTCAGAGATGCCCCCATGTATAATAAGGACTTTGTGATCAATCAGGGTGGCCAGGGGCAGCCAGCAGAAGACATTCTGGAACATCCTCAAGATTTTTTTCCCATGCACCTAAGGAGAGCAGGGCAGAAAGGAAAAGATAAAGCACCAAGTCTTCAAAGTCCACATCTCACATGTTAAGGAGACAAACATACACGTACCTTGTATTTCTGCATCACTTCCTTGGTGAAGCCATAGCTAAAGGAACAAGAGAGAGAGAGAGTTGAGTGGGATTTCTCACAGCACCTGTGACATGATGCTCAGCCCTGCACAGAGCCCATACCGTAGGTTAACCATGTGGTCTTCATGGTTCCCACGGTTGAGGTGAACCTCCTTTGGGTAGATCAACAGGAATGTGAAGAGGAGGATGAGGATCTCAAGGGACTGTTTGCCTCTGTCTACAAAGTCCCCATTGAACACATAGGATTTTGAAGGGGAAGGAAGGCCATTCTGTAAAAGCAAGGAAGAGGCAAATGTTACAAGAGAGGCCTCCCCATGGTCTCTGAATACCACCCCCCTTCAGATGCACTGTCTGTCACTCCTGTTGCAGGTTACCTTACACAATAGATTCTGACTTATCTTTATTCTGTAAGGACTCAGTCCCAAAAGCAGTCAGGAAGGATTGCCATTGGTATCTGCACTTTAAAAATGCCCATTGGCACCTCCAAAACACATTGATATGAAATTTTAAAATCAGGAGGGGAATAACTGCTGCTTTGTGAAGCCATTTGAAACTGATAAAGTTGACCTGGAGAAGTGCATATAAAGGGCCCAGTTTTGCCAACACTTCTCAGCATGACCTGTGTGAAATCTCTCAATGCCTGGCAAGCCCCCTTCCAAATTCAGTGCCTACCTTATAAAATATAAGGAACAAGTCATCCAGCTGGCCATGCAAGTCTCCTAAGAGACACAAAGACAAGTCAGTATGTTTGCCTTGAAAAGCCACTACCTTCCTATGAAGTATCTGCTGACTGAAATACATATTGACAATTATCTGTATAAGGGAAGTTTCCTTATACCCAATGTGCCTGCAGGAAAGGGACATGAAAGGTTTGAGCTGAAGCCTAAAGACAGCTGCAGAAGAGTGGTTCAGAAGCTTTGTTCATTTCTCATACAATGACATGACAAGGCACAAGGTCATTATGACATAGGAGAAAGTTCTGCATACAAAATAAGTTCCCATTTAAGGTGACACTGGAGAGAGGCTGTGCTAAGGACGTATTTTTCAGAAATATCTCAAAGTTTTAACATGAATCTGAGAGTACCAATGTAGTGGTGACAAGCTTTGTCTCTTTCCAATTTACTTGATAAGATGCCAAGTTGTTAGTGTTCTGGATCTGCAGGAACGTGCCATTCCTATTAAAGATTTATCCATAACAGCTCCAGAACTTGGTTGCTTAAATAATCCCAGACCACAGAACAGGTCAGAAAACTGCTGAGTGTGGGGGCTGGTCCCTGACCAGGTGCATTCTCTGTGGTTTAGTAAAACAGCTCCAAATTTGGGGTGATAGAGCAAAGACAACCCAGGTAGTTCAGACACACCCAGTTGCCTCTCCATGCATCACACATTTCACTTAAACAGCATATGTGATCTATGGTAAATACAGAGGAGGGCATCATGCTCTTGCTGCCATTCCTTATCTTCCCCACCCTTCTCACGTGAGCACCCCACAGCCTCTGACATACCACACACAGTGATCTCCTCGCTGTAGCAGGTGGAGACATGGCTGATATTTGGCAGCTGCTTGAGGTGCTTCCTGGTCTCATGCAGAAGGTTTAAGACATAGCGAGCATGGAGCTGCTACTAGGAGAAAGTGAAGGGATTAAAGCAGGAAATCCATGGCTCTGTCTGCAAAGGCCTCACCAGGATAGCTCAGATGGCAGAAACTCTCCCTGGGATGACTGTGCTGACCTACAGGCTTACAGACAAAGCAAATACTACTGGGAAACAAAAGGATGGAAGAGAGCTATCCAAAGCAGCACACCCTTGGCATTGGCAGGCTGGCAAGACAAGCCTAAAGCCCCAGCAGCAGAAATTCCACCCCAGTGCCACAGGTAAGAGGCTGCTCCTCTATATCTCTCTTAGCTTTTCACATTAAACTAGGCCTTGAGTTTCCATGGGTCTTACAGAAATGCATTTGCTCAAAGCCAGGGTGTAAGCATTCGGTACAGTCAGGCAAAACATCCTTTCTCAAAAAAACCCTAAACCAAGTCTCCTGTATCCTATTTTGCAGTTCAGCACCTTTACTGGGGATGGCAGCAGAACACTGCAGTTGTACCACGACTTGTCTTGTTAGTGCTGGTGAAGTGGTACTGGACACCTCCTCATCAAAACCTCAACATTTACATTTTAAATACAAGTCAAAGTTTTGTAGCACAAAACACCATTTAATTGTTTCTGTCTGGGCTATGGTTTACTTTTCAACAAATTGAGAAATTTGAACAAAAAGTGACAAGTTCCAACATAGCTGTTGTAGTTTTTTCCATTTCAAAATTAAATACAGGTGGACCATAGTACACCTCAATGTAAAGTTGCCTGTTCTCTTAGAAGTGCATTTTCAGAAAGCAAACCATTCCTATGGGAGGGGGAAATACCATACTATTTCCACACCCCTGTGTAACAGCCTGCCACCTCATTACACTCCAATCAGCTTAGCTTGTTGGGAAGGCTAAACCCAAATTATCTGTCCTACACCGCTGTGGAGAGAAAGGCAAAGCATGGTTCCTGCCAGGATCCTTACTTGTTTCTGTTTGAAAGCTTCCAGCAAGGCAGTTGCGTGGTCAGGAAGGAGTGGGAAAGTGAGACGGGGTCCCATGTAGGAGTCTGGCACCTCTATGGATTCATAGTCACAGTATTTTTCCAGCTCTGCCTCCTTGTAGCTTTCCCCACTTATGAACATGCGACTGATGAAATCCCCTGGATGGCAGATTGGTGGGTTTGAATGTGGTTTTTTTTTAAACAGAAACAGATAAGATCATATTAATTGGCTCAAGGTGCCCTTCTAGTAACTTGCTAAAGAAAAGCTGTCTGGTTAAGCTGGAATTCAGGAGCAGTGGCAGGCAGAGCCTGTGTTCTAGTTTGACACTGCTACAGAATTTACAGAGGGGGGGAAGGGCCAGAGGGACAAAGTTCCATGTGCTGTGTCAGGCAAGATTGATTCCTGCTTCAGAAATGGCTTCTGTAAAGCCCTGGTTACCAGGGATTGTGAGACCCCACCTAGAATGCTGCATCCAGCTCTGGGGTCCTCAGCACAGGAAGTACATGGACCTGTTGGAGAGACTGCAGCGAAGCCACCAAGATGATTAGGGAGTGGAGTACTCTCTGCTATGAGGAAAGGCTGGGAGAACTGGGATTGTTCAGCCTGAAGAAGAAAAGGTTTTGGAATCACCTAATTGTGGCCTTCCAGTGCCTGAAAGAAGTTGGCAAGGAAGATGAGGAGATACTTTGCAAAGGCCTAGAGTGACAGGACAAGGGGGAATGGATTCAAACTGACAGAGTGGGTTTAGATTGGACATTAGAAAGTAATTCTTCCCTGTCAAGGTGGTAAGGCTCTGGCATAGATCACCCAGAGAAGCTATAGCTGCCCCATCCCCGGAAGTGTCCAAGGCCAGGTCTAGTGGAAGGTGTTCCTGTACATGACGGGGTAGAACTGGATGATCTCTGAGGTCCCTTCCAAGTCAGGGTGTTCTGAGATTCTACCACTCCATAAAAACATGCTGAATTTGTATTCCCCTTCCAGCTCCTAAGAGGCAGTAATTCCCCCACATCTCTTAGACATGTGACAAGTCACCAGACAACTCACTCCTTGTCCCTATTTCTGTTGCTACCATTCTTTAGATTCTTGGCTAAATTTATTATTTTGAAGGGCCAGCATTAGGCAATAAATAATACAAAGTGCAGTCTTTGAAGCTGCTGGAACCAGCTACAAATGACACAAACTTACTCTCTTTGCTGCTGCTTGGTGTGAACTGGTCCATGAGGTAACTGAAGAAGTTGTGAAGCTGCAAAGAGAGAGAGAACCCATCATTCACCCTGGAATGTGGAGAGTGGCAATTTATGATCTTCTGGGAGTATTCTCATGTTGCCTGGTTTGTATAGCAAGTCACACTGTATAGATTGTAGTTCTGAGCATCTTGGGATGAATTCCAACAGTAGATTTACCTTCAGCCAAACAGGCACAAGCAGAGCTGCAAGACCACTCTCTCCCTGCATGGCAGCACGGTGGCCCTCTAAGAGAAGATTTATCAAAGTCTAACAAAAAACTAGGCTGGGTGATTGTGTCCAGACTCCAGAAAACCAATCTTAGATGGTCGTTACAGCTTTCTTTCAAGGCTCATAACCTGGGGGTTCAGCAACACAAGGCAGGGGATCAATAGGCTAAAAAGGGGCAGCAAACTCAGTTCTTGGCTCCCTGAAGCACTTAAAGGGTTACCAGCCAGCACCAAGCAAGTCTGTAGTACAGAAAACACCTTCCTATGTGTTTTCATAATTCCTTGGCACTATACCTGGATCTGATCCTGCTCACAGGCATACTCAATGGATTGGAAGATTCTCCAGGTGCAACGTCTGCGCATTTCCAGCCGAGCAACGTAACGCCGATACCACTGTTGGATCAAGACAGCTGCCTTGAAAGCTGAAGGACAAAAACAGAAACAAGCTGAGGTACCCTGCTACTGTTCCTTCCCCAGCTCTGAAAATTAAAGAGCAACCTTCCTTTCTCAGGAAAAGTTTTTATTGTGTTCTGATACTTGAATATTAAGGTTAACACATCATCCACTTTTCCCCATTTTGTAAGAGGGTGACTCAACCTCTGACCGCAGCTCCTCAGCACCAGAATTAACAACAGCTCATCAGGACCTAAAGATCTGAACACATTATTCAGTGTTAATGGAAAATTTTCACCCTTTTCATCTTCCTAGATCATTTTCATGCCCATCTTAGAGTCTCTTGATGCTGAGGTTTCACCAAACCTGAAATTTGACTGAGGCCACTCAGATGGGGAAAAACAAGACAGTCACCTTCCAGAGCCTTAAAAACAGGGGTTGGTGTAGCTCCCTTTATGCCAAATAAATACCTCAGCTTCACGTTCTGAAAGAACTTGAGAAGGAATCTATGCTAACCATAGTTGTTAACATTACCCCACAATAAAATAAAGACAAAATTAACATTCAGTGAGAAGAGGAAGACAATTTCAGATATCTAAGGAATGAGGCAGCAGTGATTTTCAGGTGCCTGTTCATGGTTCAATCCACATCCAGCACCATTCACTGTAAATCATGGCTATTTGCTCTGATCTTTAAAATACCACCTTTCCTCCACATTTCCCCAAGTCCAGCGTGTTTCGTTAAAAGGTGACTTCAGATGAGGTGTGTGCATATTTAAAGTGAAACACATCAGTGCAGTTTCCCATTTCCTTTTTCAAGTTCTACAACAGAATTTTATGTACCACTGGAAACTCTCCCATCCTCCCTAGTTGGCCTTGACCCCACTTGGGCCAGCTCTGCTATGTGTTATCTCTCTGGACTACACTGTGTCCCTTCCTGTTCTTTGGTGGAGCTCTACCCTTGAGCCCCATGCCTAAAACACTTTATAACACTGTTTCTCTGTCATCTTGAGTTGAATGGGAGAGGGATAGTTGTCTGTTCACAGACTGGCCCAAAAATCCAACAGGAACAACTGAATTAGGGAGCTATCCCTGCCACAGAAGGTTTATTCCCCTGGCATGGCATTATGGTTTGTGGGAGACCCCAACTAGTTCACTGAAATAGGGAGTGTGAGGGCATAAACTCAATTAAAAAGAAGGACATCTCCAGCACTACCCCAAAGGTTGCTATGCACTGGCCAGAGGCCAAGGGATCATGTTAATTCAATTAAGTTGTATTCATTACATAACAAACCATCCTCCAGGTACTTAAGCAGGAAACAGTGACCTTTCCCTGAAGAAGATACCCTGATGGCTCTTGTATTGAAGATAATAATCCACTTAAATTATGGTTCTGTTTAAGCACTAGTAACTGCAGAGCACAGAAAGAGAAGTACTCCTGTGCAGCAGGGAAATGAGTCACAGTGAAGTCATGAGCAAAAAGGTAATACTTGGTAAGCCTTAGTTCAGGAGTAACTTGTATAATCTTGGCCTGAGCCTTGTCTCATGTTGAGCAATGGCTTACTGCTCTGCTGGGCTTGGAAAAAAAATTCCAGCAATGACTCCACACGCAGCAATGAAAACCAGATCCTTTGAAACCATAAAAGCTATGGAAGACATTATCAAGTACACAACTAACATATATAACATCATCCCCAGCATTTAAGGTGCAGATGGGAAAGGCAGTGGTTTTTCATCCTGCTTTTACAGAGACTGACTCTGCAACTGAAAAAGCCAGGTATTCTAATTCATCAGCTTACGTGGGAGAGTTTCATCTGTCAGGGTTTGTACCGGTTTAGATAAAACTAATCAAAAAGAAAGAAACGTCAATCCACATTTTATGAGTATCCAAGCCATGTAACATGATACAAACTCCTGAAAGTGTACCAAAGCGACAGCATTCAAATCAAAATGCCTATAAGCCTTCATGTTAGCAGCATAGCTCACACCAGTTTGCAGGACTGCTCCATCCCTTTCTCCTCTCAAGGGCAGGGCCAGTTTAACAGCTCAGCTGGCTACACTTTCCATCAGGAACAGCCCCTGGACCTGCTACAGGCAACACAGGGAGACACCTGGCGCATGGCTTTGAGGTACAAAGTCCTAAGCAGCTTCTCATCTGCAGGGCACCGAATCTGAAGCATTTTTAGGACCAAAGATAAGATTCAGAGAGGTTTTACACTGCGGGAAACTGTTGCTGAATTACCAAACACAATGCAAGGTTTGAAATAAATAACTAGTCTGGTTACACCTCATTGTAAAATAACCCTGAACTTGTCTGCAACATCTGTGTTTGTCTGGTGCTGTGAGTGATAGACAGCTAACTTAAAAGGTGGAGCTTTTCAACAAACAACAATCACAAGCAAAACAGTCAAAGGGTTATCCCACCCACTTTATTTCTAAACACTCTCTCTATTTTCTTTTCAAAGCACTTGCAAATAGTTTTCCCCATCCCGACATTGTGCTAATTAGAGAAAAGCACACTTCCTGCTTTTCAGCTTTTTGTAGCCACATTCTCACTTTCTTCAGAGCAAAAATCATTTTGGTTTTTCTAATGCTTCTGTTTTACCAGTCCTGCACCACTAAGAGCCTTGGAAAATAGTCCAGGAGAATGCACAGAGTGACATCTGTCTCACTAACAGCACACAACAACACATGCATTAGCCAGCAAGTGATTAAGTCATCAAGTGTCAGTTCCAATCACCACTTCATATCTGACCAGGTTTGGGTTGATTTTAATCTAATCCTGGTTTAAATAGCTGTTCTTTTCTCAAGCCTGTTGGTCTTCTGCCTGACAGCTGAGAGCCCTTGTCACAGGACACTGCAATACATCACCTCACCTTGATGCCATCAAGAAAACCAGGTAATCCAGAACACAAACACATCCACTGCAACCCCCCAACAGCACATGCAGAAGCAAATTTCACTTTAAGGAGTCACTTACCATTTTCAGACTTCTGTAGGGAGTACTTGTAGTTGACATTTACAGAGCTACCAGATCCCATGTTCTCCGAACAATGCTCCAATGCTGCAGACTGGCCCAGTGTCACCAAAACCATGAAAGAGATGCAGGAGACACCATTTGGTGCTGCAGCACGTCTCACAGTACCAGGAATCTACAATGAAATACATATATTGACTCTTAAGATCAATGATCAGACAGCCTCTCTTCTGCCCAAGTACCTCTTTCACTGATAAATTTTTCCAGCTAATTTGTTATCTTCTAGACCATCTGACATTAGGATTTCTGACTTCCCAATTTCAAGTCAGCTACATAAACAGGAACCAGTGCAGCACCTTTCCTACTTGCACAAAACCAGCAGAGATGCATATCTATGTACTCTGGTTGTATGGAGATGTACAACAAATTCTGCAATACTGATCAGGCACTATAAAAGTCATTAAGTTGATTCATTAACAAGCAGTGTGTGCAGACAAACATCCATCCATGTAGTCACCTGTGAAGGATAGCTGTCATTATGCGGGACGAACACGCACAGTATTTAATCTATTTATTACCTGTGCAGTACCACAGCTAGAGAGTGGATAAGTAAAATTACAATTAGCTATTATAAGAAAATAATCAGCTTTGTCCGACACTGCTTTTCTTCACCTCATGGATCTGTGCAAGTGTGGGAGCATAATACATCATCAATTGCCAGTACAAAAGGACAGGACAGCCAGTAACCTCACTGCTGCAGGAAGCTCTGGTCAGAGCAAACAGATTCTGCTTCAAGATTAGGTCGAACTCTGAAACCTCGCACTTGGAGGATAACTAGAATATTGTTCAGTCAGACATTTTTCCTCTGAACCCACCTCCCCCCAATCAGATACGAGTGCCAGAGCAGCCCTAGGCTTTACCATGCGATACCTAGAATAAAAACCTGTCTAACCCAGGACTTGCAGAGGAGAAAGCTGAGCAAGGGAAGGAAATAAACACCTATAAAAATGCTAAGCCTGGTCCTAGCAGGAGACCACAGCTCAAAGGATTCTGAAGGCTCGGGATAGAGCAACTCAGAGATGCCTCTTTCTAGCAGAGGGAAAAGTCCTCCTTTCCTTTCTTCTTGCAATCCTTGTGCCTCCTTCAATCTCTTTCCACCTAACCCACGTCTTTCCACACCAACACTGATGGAAGGAGCACATCTGGTGTTGTGTAAGGTGAGCATGTGCCACGGTGGCTCAGAAAGGTGATTCCTGCTCAGCAACACTCCAGCATGGCAAGGTCCCAGAGCAGAGCAAAGGCTGGAATTCTCTCCCTTGCCCAGGACACTCAGCTGTACAACAGCATCTTCACAGTAACTGGGTGATGAAATAGCAAGACACATAACAATGCTCCCAAAAAAATACCAACACTCTTCTTTTATTCTAACATGGTTTCATATCAACATCAAGAATATCCTGAAAGCAGTACTGAATTACACCCAATTTCTTCTGGTGCTATATATTGTTTGTGCTTAAATAATACATGTACTCTGACAGCTTTTCAGGTTAACTACTCCAAGGGAAAATTGCACACAAAAATTAGAATTCCTAGCACTTAAGGCTCTTATTTGTAACCTCACATACAGCTTTGAGGGGAAGAGACTTGTGCTTCTGGAGCAGGTGAGTGCCTCTAAAGATACCCTTAAAAATGCAAGCACCAGAAAAAATTCCTTTACAGGAACTAAAACACTTGCAGATGGTTCTTAAAAAGTAGAGAACCTACTTGAAGCAAACACCTCAGAATAGGGCTTAGTACCTGCTGAAGGTGCTTTCAGGGCTACTGCCTGTCTGTTTTGATAAAATGTGCCCTTGGATTCAAGATTGTTCCTTATTTCCTTCCTTCCAAAACAAAGTTCTATGTTACCAAAGTAAAGTCATTTACTATCTGGGCAGCCCTAACTGAAAGAACTTACAGCCATTCATCCCAAGGGCTGGCCTACGGTTAGCATGCCCTAGGAGCACCTGCAGAGCACCAGCACAGGCAAGAAAGAGCACCTACCTATTTGTTCTATCAGGAATGGTCTCAGTGGGACCTTCCAAAGCAATTCTAGAGCTATGAACTTGCTCACTTTGTTGCCCTCATATTTTTGCAACGGCCACTGGCTGAGAAAAGGAGTGCACAGCAGTAAACCAGACTCCAGTGGGATCAAATCCATTTCATAGGTGGGAGAATGAGGAAAAAATTGAGCCAGTCCAACTACAGAGCACCTCTGATCATTTCTCATGAACACAACAGTGAGGTGGCAGCCTTCCCTTCCTAAATTCCCCTACCCAAAGAACAGAAGTGGAACAGAGACCCACAAAGGTACAACGTGGAGGACTTGAAGTGAACAACAGCATCATCTCAAATACAGGCTGTGTGAAAGTCATGTGAGACAACAAAGCATTGAGGAAAGAGTCAGCTACTGCCTGCTCCTTCCTTGGCTTGCTCTTAGCCACCATTCCCCTCCTGCAGAGATATATTTGCCTTTTCTCTGCGGCAGTGAGAAGGTTTTCCTCACACCTCTTTGATGGGAGGCTCTCCCTGGTATGTGCCACAGCACAGAGCACCTGCCAAATACCCACACTACATAAAGCCAGAAAAAATGCACTGGATGTACTTGCACCACCAAAAACACATCATGGACTTGAGCCATACGTGGACACAATCAACAGAACACAAAGTTGAGGGCCTCAGTAGGCAGCGACAGACAGGTAGAGAAGATGGATATTTCCTTGTTCACCAGTAGTGTTCCACGGCAGGAGAAACATGTAACAGCCAGACTCCACACACTGGGTAATGCTTCTTCAAACTTTTCAAACATAAGCTGCTGACTTGATGAATAACACCATCTAATTCCACATAAAATTCAGGAAAACTCACAAATCCAATTGTGTTAAGCATCCCAAAAGAGGAATAACAGAAGCCTAGGTAAATTTCCTGCCGAAGCCTAAATACTATTTTAACTCTTTCAAAACAAAAGCAAGTGACAGTATTCTGAATCAAAGCCTACACATTGTCAGCTTATGCACATTGCAGACCTGTGCAGAATTTGGTGCTCAACCCGCAGGACAGGAGGGCTTCCTGCCAGAACACCAGAGCTAATGCAAACCTACTCCAAAACAAAAGGGCTCTTAGTGGGGCACCCATTGTGCATAATCCATATAGTGTCACTTTTCCTAACCTGACAATTCTATGGACATTCCAGCAACTGAGGGAACAGGTGAACAGAACATGGAAGACAATAAGAGGATACAGACTTACTGAAAACTTACTAGGAAAAAAACTGCAATGCCTTGGAGGGAAAGAAGCTAAGTTCTGCTAAAAGAAAAACAGCAACAGTTCATTTAAGAGCTACGGATGAGCTAAAAGAACCCGAATACATACTTTTTGAGAAAAACACTAGCTAGCACTAGGGAAAGTGATGATCCTACCCTGCCCCCGAGAGTACTATTTACTTTATGTAAAGCCCACGTGTACATCAGACTCTGCACATCTCATACCTAGAAATGAGATGGCAAAGCTTTTTATTTTACGCACACATCCAACACTCGCTGCAGTGCCAAGACAGAATTTCACATATAAATCTCACAACTGCAGTTCTATACAGCTTGGTATACAAAAAGGACTTTACCTCAAACTACAGGTGGAGAACAGCTGCTTCTGACCACAAAATCCTGTCAAAGAAATGAGAAATGCAACTTACCTCGCTATTTCCTAATTTAGGGACTTGTTGAGATAAACACAATTGCAGCTCTTCACTCAGTAAATTTCTGTTCTATTCAGTACCCAAAGAAATCAACGATCTCTGAAGGGATAGGCTTGATTTCAGATAGAGAAACCCCTCCTCAGAACCCAAATAATCAGGTAAGGTGCTCTCTTGGCCCCACAGCAGGACGTGCCATGTCTTCATGCACGTGCAGCCCAGAATAGGTGCAGACTCTGATTTATTTACTGCCCACTTTGGAGCAGCCTTAAGAATCCTCTCCCATGTGATCCTTAAGAAAGGCTACAGATCTGAACAGGATTAGGATTACTGAAGGGATTATGAATGAGAAACACAGCATGCTGGCCTCTCCCATCTTAAGAGACAGCTCTTGCACACTTGCCAGTCACCTTTTGCTAAATGCAGACTTCTGGAGGAAAAAGAATTCGAGGCTTCACCCCTCCCCTATTCTGGGCTGAAAAAACACTTGGAGCTTTGTAGCTAGGGGATCTGTAGTGCAGAAAGGAAAAGATAAACAAAGATGGGAAAAGAGGATAACTTACTTTGTTCTATTTCATTACTTAATAATTTAAGGGCTTGAAAGCAAAACAACTATTTTAGTTCTCAGGCTCTAAGAAGTGGACACACATAGCAGATGAAATGTCAGTATTATCATCAAGCCATTCAAATAACTATAAAAGATCCTTCTTGAAAAATAATGATGATAAAATCATAGAATACCAGGCTGGAGGAGTACCTTAAGGATCATCTGGCCCAGCCTTTGTAGGCAAAAATTCCCACATAATACCCAAACCTGCCAAAAAACAAATCAGGGCCACAATATTTCCAGCATTCTTAAATAATTTTATTTAAAATATTAACAATCCCATTTAGTTTACAATTAGCAAAAGTAGCTCAGCTCCTCCCAGGTTAAATCATCCATCCACTTTAGCAGTGGTCATTTACCACTTAATTAGTATTTATTTCTATCTTGTCATTAAACCAAAACCACAAAGCAATAAAAAACCATTTAAGGTGTCAGAAGGACTTGATTTTGTTGGCAATGAGCATTATGGAGTGTTTATTACCACACAAAATGCAAGACTTTCAAGAAAACTTACAAGAAATTCCTTGCTTGAACATCACAACCCTAAACACAACACAACAGCAGCAGCAAGTTGTCTTCCAAATACTCATGGATACTTACGATGTATACATTCCAGATGTGTTTGAAACAAATACATTTAGTGAAATTTATATACCAGTAGCATCTGGGCACACCCCCACCAGAGGATAATCAGCCTAACGCTGCAGAGGTCAGGATGACAACAGAGCCACACCTGGAAGGATCCTTTTGCTGGGGTGGCTGTTATTTAAAGAAAACATGATCCCATCAGGTGTCAGTGAATTAAAGCAAAGGCATTCTGCAATCTTAAAGGTTATTTATTTATATTACATCTTCTTCCAGGAGCTCTGCTCTTCAAATTTATCCTTCTGGCATCCAACTGCTGCTCACAGCCGTACAAACTGGGTCAAGGCAGAGCTTGCAGCACATTTATCCAGGCAGGAGGAGAGGAGGCAGGTAAATAGGTTATGAGACTCAGCACAAGGGGATAAAAGGCCCACAGGTCCAGAAGGTGCACTCAAAGCAGGTTGCATAACCAGTGCTGGAGCACTGCAGGGATCTGGAAATGGTGCTCTGACCACAACTTCTCAGAGGTGAAACTGTCCAGTGAAGGGGGACCATTAAGCTTTACTTCAGTGTATCCACTGGTCTTGACTCAGCAAATCCTTCAGTATTTCTGGGGTACAGTGAAGCACCCAAATTCAATCTGCATTCACAGCACTACCCAACAAACACCCACACTACTCTGCACTGTGGTAACAAGTTGTAAACTTAGTGTTGCTGGCAATTTTATTTGAATGCAGAAAAACAAATATATGCCCTCTTTAATCTCACTGCTACCCAACACAAGCTTCTGTCATCTACCAAACAGACAAGTCTATTACCACAATTCCAAAATCGGCTCCTGATTTCCAAAAAATTAAGTCCACAGCTCTGCATGCTGCTGACTGCTGCATCTGCCCTTGCTGGGCTCATACCACTAACCCTTCACAGCTGAGGGAAAAGGATAACATTGAAGTAACCCCACAAGCCTGCAGAAATCAAGCTATCAGCTGCATATTTTTATTTCATTATGTTCTGACCTACAGGTCATGTCAAGTACAAAATCAGTTAGCACAGAAGTATATTGCAGTTGCATAACTCTTACCAAAAAGAGCTAAAGCCATTTTTAACCGTCCACATCTACAAGAACATCAATTTAATTAGAATGACATTCAAACTCCCATTACAGTTCATTAACAGAATCAACTGCAACACTTGAAAGAGTTAACAAGTCACTATTTCCCAAATAGTTCACATAAATAAGCCAGAAACACTGTACCACTCCCAAAAGTTATTTTAAAACTACATGCCCATCTTGCAAAGCTTCAGCTTTCCACTCTGTTGAAAAACAAAAATAGATAAGAGCACAGGTTACAAAATAACAAAACCCTGAGCAATATCAAAAAGGAATTGCCTTTACTAAAATCGGAACTGAAGCAACTGCTACAGAAATCATGGTGCTACATAATAAGTTTAAAAAACCCTTTTTAAACTGGAACACAGCTTCTTGTGCTCCTGCCAAGGTCACACAACCGGAGTTCCTTGGCACAGAAGTTAACAGTATCTTTCTCGAAATACACTGAAACTGCCACAAGGCACCTTGTGAGTTCAAGGACTTGGACATTTCCTGCAAGTTCACAGGACCATTCCCTCCAAGGGTGCTGCTCACATTGTCACTACTGGGCAGCTGTTCCCAATAAAGTCAATTTCAGTTGGTGGTAACACCCCCCACACCCTTTCCTCTGTGATCAAACACCTCCTAAGATCATCTCCGAAAGTTTCACTAGGAAACTCAATACTTAGGTATCCTGAAAACAGGGAAGGTATTTGTACTCAAGGGCAATAAGCAAACCAAGGGCAGAATGGGGAATTCAGACTGGGTCAGGGCCCCTGCAGTGCTTTGCTCCTCAGTGACTCTGCAGCTGAAATGGTTGCTCAAGTACAAGTAAAATGCTACTTACGCCTCTTCAGTCCTCAGTTCTGATCCATGTCTGGTACTTGTCTGGAAATGCAGCGCTCATTACTGTGGTGTACACTGTGTTACTGGCAGGGAGGGAGGGAAGAAGAGTGAGTGACATTCCAAAGGCAGGAAGAGCTAGCAAACCAGTAGGACACATTTTAATGGAAACAAGTCTTCTGCTTAAATACAGAAGGATTAGGAATGCAAAGAAAGGCTGATCAAATTAAAGACTGCTGCCATTAATTTTCAGTATTTTCTCCCACTCAGTACAGCAAAGGAACTGCATTTCTACATCCATTTTATCACCATTTAAGAAAATTGGTACTGTTCATCTCAGCTGTGACAGATAACGTTCGCCTTTTTCCCATTTCCTCACATTTACAAGACAGAGGACAGCAAGTCCCAGTACAAACTTAGAGGAAGCCATTGCCAAGCTCCAATGAGAATGGCTGGTCCAGAGAATATAATGAGCTCCATGTAAACCACAACAAACATGCAATGGTGCAATCTCTGGAGCCATACACAACAGTAAGCTGAAATTGATACCTTGAAAATAGAGTAAATGGTACCTAAAAGCTTTGTCCCATTTACTTTTTTCCTTTTTACATATAAAGAAGAGCTATCTCAGAACATCCAGAAAAGTGACAGTCAGGGTTAACGCCAGCCCTAAAATTCCAGAAGGGGACCCACAACACAGTGGGAGGTTCAGCTGCTCCTCCAAAGGAGTAACGTGTTTCACTACTCCAAAGCAACCTCCCACTATCAGGCTGAGCCCAACCAAGCCCAACCATGTGTCTCTGCCCCTCCTTGGCTGGAGGGGCAGACACATGAGGAAAGGTGTTATGGAAGTGAGAGCAGTGCCAAGAGCACAAGCAAAAATCTAAGCTGGGAAACCACAGGACACGCACATAGGAAGATCCTCAGCAAGTTTGTGATGGGCTTTGAAGTGGCCTGAGGCATGGCAGGAGGCACAGATCACCCAATCACTGTAATACTTACTTGTTTAAAACTGGCTTCACTGACAACACCTGCACAGAAAGTTTGAAGAGTTGTCATTTTGGTAGATAAAAGGAAGTAAAAGGCTATTTAGAAACAGTAGCAGGATGAAGTTACGGAAGTTCTCCAGCTTTTTTAAATACCAGACCATTTTACAGAAGTACGTACTTTCACAAGCCCTCTGAAACACCCATTTCACTTCCCAAAGCTAAGTGGTAGATACCACTCATGTCTAACACTATCTATCTGCTGTAACATTAATAACTATGCTTGAAGTAAGGAACTGCAAAGATGATGGGATTCTCTTCTTGAACTCTGTACCTGGATTGGCAGGCTGTTACAAAATGCCTACACAGAGGAATTCAAAAGCATTTTAATAAACTGTCAGTCTTCACCTCTTCAGAGATGGCTGCGCAGTACACCTTGTTCCCCACAAAAAAAGCAGTTTTTAGATCCACAACAACTGCGCTTCCGCTTCAGCAAAGAACTCCAAGGGAAAAATTACAAGGCAGAATTCAGGAAATACCTTAAAGAGCGTCTCAAAATTGATGTTCTGCTGCCCAGTAGCATTGAGAGCTTTGATGGCTGCGGTTCTGCATGAAAATAAAGCGGAATTATTAATGCTTTACTGTTCCTAACTCTGCAATGCACCAAGAAACTTCTCACTAAGGGCATGAACACTGAAATGGTCATTTTGGCCTAAAATAACCTCAAGCAGTGTGTGACTGGATCCAGTCTCACATTGTTTATTACTATGTACTTCTTCATTGCGTACAGGGAACCTGACAATCCCTTTCTGCACACTACACAGCCTAATGATTGCCTATGTCAGCACCTTTCTAATGCCATCAAATACTTTTGCATTGTCGATTTAAGTCATGTACCTTTTACTAAGCTTCACTTAATCAAGAGGGGTTTGGCCCTTTCTCCTAATTTACACACATGATACATACTTGGCCCTGGCATCTGTGAATATTGCTCTTCACCTTACCTGTCCCCTTCAGAATGGCATAGCAGGACTTAAATAAGCTGCCTGCTCAGAGGAAGAAACACCCGAGTGTCCAAACCCCTTCAAGATGGTGTTGTCTCCCCACAGAACTCCCAACTCCATTTACCTGCGATCATCAAATGGAGGGGGCGTAGTCCAATGGTCATAGTTGGTCTCCACACGAAACCACCTGGAACAAAAGCCACAAAAGGTGAATCAGTAGGCAATTCCTAGAGGCAAATCAGTACCCTTATATTACCAAAAGGAAAGACACTCCCCCAAAAGCCACTTTCCTGTGCCTCTTACAAACTCGGGAGCCACTGTGTTGATGTATTTACCTTAGCATCAGGTGTAAAGCACAAATTAAGGGAGTGACCTCTGAGCTCCTGCTGGCTTGTGTGACAAAACTACCACTGACTACAATAACAGCAACATGAAATTAGGGGTCTGCATCCAATGCAACCTGCAGCATTCATCCAACACACATCTGGCTGTGGCCCAGCCAGCATGTACTGTCTGACTGTTTGCACAGAATTACTATTTCAGTTGGAAAAGACCATAAAGGTCATCCAGTCCAACCACAGTCTAACGTCACCCAACTAATACACCCATCCTAAGGCGTAAAACCTAACCTAACACCTGATACCCCGCGTCCGTAACCTGATATCGACATACCACAACCCCTGTCCTGATATCAAGTCAGACTACTTAGTGCATCATTCAACCTCTTCTTAAACAGTTCCAGAGACGACGCCTCCATCACCTCCCCAGGGAGCCCATTCCAATGAGAGATCACTCTCTCTGTGAAGAAAAGCTTTCTAATATTGAGTCTAAGTCTCCCCTGACGCAGCTTTAAACAATGACCTCTTGTTCTATCACAAGTAACCAGAGAGAGAAGACTGACCCCTTCCTGTATACAACTCCCTATCAGGTAGTTGTAAAGAGCTATAAGATCACCCCTCAGTCTCCTCTTCTCCAGGCTGAACAGTCTCAGCTCTCTCAGTCGCTCCTCAGGGCTTGTGTTCCAGCCCCTTCACCATCCTCGTTGTCCTTCTCTGGACACGGTCGAGGATCTCAACATCCCTCTGAAACTGAGGAGCCCAGAACTGGACACAATACTCAAGATGAGGTCTCACCAGTGCTGTGTAGAGTGAGAGAATAACCTCCTTATTCCTACTGACCACACTGCTCCTGATACAAGCCAGGATACCATTGGCTTTTCTGGCAGCCTGGGCACACTGCTGGCTCATGTTAAGCTTTCCATCCACCAGCACTCCCAGATCCCTTTCCACCTGCTTGTTCTGGAGCCACTCATCTCCCAGACTGTAGCTTTGCCTGGGGGTGTTGTAACCAAAGTGCAGGACCCAACACTTAGACTTGTTAAACCCTATGCCATTGGATTTGGCCTACTTGTCCAGCCTATCAAGGTGCCTCTGCAGAGCTCTCCTGCCCTCTATGAGATCTACATTAATCCCAAGCTTGGTATCATCAACAAACCTGCTGATGATGGATTATAAGCAATCATCAAGATCATTAATAAAGATATTACACAAGATTGGTCCCAACACCAAGCTCTGAGGGATTCCACTTGAAACTCACTTCCAACTGGACACTGCACCGTTGACCACCACCCTCTGAGCTCGATTATCCAACCAATTCTCAATCCAACAAAGTGTGAACTTATCCAGACCATGATCCCTTAGCTTCATTAGGAGTTTGTTGTGAGATACTGTGTCAAAATCTTTGCTAAAAATCAAGGTATACCACATCAACCACCTTTCCCTTGTCAACCAGGTGTGTTCCCTGATCGTAAAAGGAAATGAGGTTGGTAAGGCAGGACCCTCCTTTCCTAAAGCCANCCCTCGGACGACAGAGAATGGAAGAACTG
>WEKX01027787.1:0-10735 GCA_013390025.1 Pitta sordida
TGATGCAGCAGGTGAGTGAGCCTATCATTGGGGAGGCTGTGCTTGACTTATTGCTTACAAATAATGAAGGGTTGGTTAGTTATATGGTGGTTGGAGGAAATTTGGGATATAGTGACCATGAGATAATAGAGTTTTCAATCGGCAGTGAGAACGGGCATGAACCAAATCTCCATGCTGTACTTGCGGAGGGCAAACTTTGGACTGTTCAAGAAATTAATTGTGACAGTACCATGGGAAACACCCCGTAATGGCAGAGGGGTCCAGGAAGGCTGGACATACTTTAAGAATGAACTCATGAAGGCACAGGAGCAGGTGGTCCCAATGTGCCAAAAAATGATTCGGAGGGGCAGAAGGCCAACCTGGATGAGCAAAGAGATCCTAAAAGAACTAGGGGAAAGAAGAAGGATGTACATCCTTTGGAAAAAGGGAGAGGTGAGTCAGGGTGTATTTAAAGAAGTCGCCAAGTCATGCAGGAGAAAAACTAGAGAGGCAAAAGCCCAGCTAGAACTCAATATAGCCACTTCTGTAAAGGACAACAATAAATGTTTCTATAAATACATCAACAGTAAAGACAGGCTGTAACAACCTTCACTCCTTATTGGATGCAAAAGGGAATATAATAAGTAGAGATGAGGAAAAGGCAGAAATACTTAATACCTTCTTTGCCTCCGTTTTTAAGAGCAAAACATATTGTCAGCAGGACAACTGGAAGAAGTTGGGCTGACGGAAGGAGTCAGGGTGCAANTACACCTAAGTCCCTCTCCACTTCACTAATCTAAAGCCACTCCTCCCCCAACCGATAGCGGTGCATGGGGTTGTTATGGCTGAAGTGAAGAACCCGGCACTTAGTCTTGTTAAACCTCATACTGTTGGAGCCTACCCATCTCTCCAGACTGTCAAGGTCCCTCTGAAGGGCCCTCCTATCCTCTGGCAGTTCAACATTTGCCCCCAGCTTGGTATCGATGACCCGAGTAATTACAGACCTGTCAGCCTGACCTCAGTCCCGGGCAAAGTCATGGAACAGATAGTCTTGTGTGCTATGATTATACATGATTTGGGTCTGCATCAGCTTGCATGCCGTGCCTGGAAATACTAAGCTTACAAATATATGTTTCGATATCATCTGTGTCATCAGATAGATTTTGGTTTCCTTTGTTAGATAGAGACCAGCACTTAGACATACCCTAATCTTTTGAAGTGACTCTTTACTGACACTACCTTAAAAAAGGTATGCAGCAAGTATAATTTCTGTGTTCATGCAAATATTCTATCACTTACACCATAGCAGTTAAGTTAGATCTGAAATTTCACAATTTCTACAGTGGTGTTGTTGTAGGTCCCAAGGAATACTGGGATCACAGAATCACGGAATCACAGAATATTCTGCATTAGAAAGGACCCACAAGGATCTTTGAGTCCAACCGCCAAGTGGATGCCCATACAGGGATTGAACCCACAACCCTGGTGCCAATGGCATGACCAAGAGAATTACTCTAGATAGAAAGTGGTATTGTCTGCCTGAGTTACTCTCTGCATGAGTTACTGACCTACAGATTAATTTTCTTCGGAGAATATGTATGATGAGTGTAATTATCTGCTTGCCTTATCCTTGTGCGTTCCCTGTCATTGCCACCAGGGCACATAGCTCAACAGACCTTTTAGGTGACCTGTTTAGGGGCCTGAGAAAACAAATGTATCTGTAAGATTTGAGTATTGGGGTATTAGTATAGGAAGAAAACAAAAAAAATCCTCCAAAAATACACAAACAGAACCTCCTCTAACCAGATAATTATTTAGTTTAATATAACCAGAACACAGAATTGTGATGAAATATTTTGCTTTCAAGCCATACCAAACATTTCCAAATGATTTTGTTGTTGTAATAATGCGACCAGTTGAATCAGTTTTAAAAATAATTATAGGGTAGGAAGGTTAAATGAAGAAGAAAATTATTATAAATTATTATATCCCAAGCAAGGGCTATTATGAGATTTAGTTTACTGTTAGCGGTTTACTGTTAGGTAGTGAAACTTGTATATATGTTAAACACATGTATATTATTTTTTGACATTCCTACCACCTGTTTATAGAATAAAGGTACTTCTTTATTTGAGGTTCAAGGACAAAATAAAGCCAGGCTAATGAAAAGAATGAGAAACATAAGTTAATAAGGAAATGGAGGTGGAAGCAACGACATATGCTTTCACACAAGTATAGGTGCATCAGGATTTCCATTTAAAACAGAGATTTCCTCTCTAGGTAAAAACCATTTTTTTCATGTACTCATTCCAGGTAAAAATTCAGAATTTTCAGAGAGAAAAATCTTCTTATTTTTGTGCAAAAAAAAATGCATTTTCACAGAAAGTTAAGTTTAGTTTACTCTTGCTTTAAGAGAAAAAAAACGCACCAAAACCCAACACCTGACTTTGAAGAGCAGTTTAAGATGTTTGTAAGACAACCACAATAGCAATAAGTTTTGATTATTAGGTAGAATTATGAATAAGAATTTTTATGTCTTTTATACAGACCTAATGTTAAATCCCATTCATGGTAATTTATCTGATGTGTTTGGGTTTTCTTAATGCATTCTATGGCTATGGCATTGAAACTTGTTAATAACAGTGATGATAGTTTTTCTTATTTTTATTTTTTTCTCTCTAAAAAATAAGTTTATAAAATAAATGGCAACAGGTTAGGTAACAGGTTTGGCTAGGTTAGGTAATAGGTGATAGGTTGGACTCGATGATCTCTAAGGTCTTTTCCAACCTTACTGATTCTGTGATTCTGTGATTCTGTGATTCTGTAAATATTCATAAACAAAAGCACATTATGCCTATGTGTCAGACTTGGTTAGAACTCATACCTGTATTACTATTTAGTGGAAATCCATTAAGGAGAGATCAATATAATTACAATTACTTTCTTTGATATGTTATTTGTCAACGGTAACAGCAGAAGACACTTAATGATTCCCATTAGAGACAAATGTTTTTTGCATTCCTCTGCATTGTAGACTAAGATGGTTGATTTTAAAAGGGAAGAAGCATTAACTATTGACTACAAATAGCAGCAATTACAGGGTAAAATAAAATGGTTTGATCATAAAAATAGGGACAGAACTTAATAGTCAAAAGATGAAGATTACTGTTATTGTCTTCTATATTTTTATCTTCTTCATCATGAAAATTGTGTTGTAAGAGAGAATTTTGGAATTACTATAACAAAATACATGCTGTATTGCAGATTGAGGTGGAAGGAGGTATGTAAATCAGATATTAATCTTGTCATAAAGGAAATACTACAGTCAACATCTGGAACTTGCTGGGGATCGGGTCTTGTGCAGATCCAGCGAGACATGGAATCTGGCAGAGTAGCAAACTCATGAATATTCACTTAGGCCCTGCTCATAGCCACGCTCCCTCCACTCCTGAGCTCTAGAAGGTGTTTCTGGGGCCACCCACCACCCTATGCCACCCCAGGAGACCTAAGGGAATGCCTTCCCAGCCGGGAAGCTGTCTTTAAACTCAACTCAAATGTGCCATGACGTGGCCGCACTCCGGCAGGGTGGGCAGACAGAGGAGGAGGCATGGCGACTGCATTTCCTGAGCCTCTACCGGGACTGGCCTGGCAAACAGGTCCCTCAGCCTTTCCTGGGGTGGGAGGAAGCCCTCGGGGAATGCCTGTGCGTGCCAGGAGCTGTGAGAGGTTTCCCCCTGCCAGCCCCGGAAGATGATGGAAGGCGCACTCCGAAAAACTGTTTCACATCAGGACTATGGCAGTGCCCAGTAATGGGAAACAGGCAGTTCTGTAGCCAGCCCTTGGAGTGGCTGCAGTGCGGCGTGGAGCAGGGGACCATCAGGAGAGCCGGGATGCTGTGTGACAGCAGATCTGTTGTCCCATCCCATGCTGGAGCAGCAGCTGCCACAGCCAATGACACAACACAGCAGGGCCTGGGCGGCCAATGGGAGACAGAGGGAGGCGGGACAGTAGCAGGCATGGAAGGCCTGTGGCAATGCTCTCTAGAGTTTCCGTTGGAAGGTTGCCTGTTCTTACAAGTTTTATTTCATTGTGAAAGAAGAGCTCTGGAAGAGCTTTGTGTGTACAGGCAGAAAATGGTTGCATGTCTAGCAGGTAGGGAGGGAGGGCGGGGGCTCTGCTTGACTCCCCCCCACCTCCCGTTGCCACACGCACTCGCACTCCCACACTGAGGCCCATTGTGGGGCAGGCGGAGCACTGTCTCAGGTGATGTGATGCAGCCAGGCTGTGACGCATCCTCCGAGCTGGGCAAACAACAACAGCTCGACCACACACGCCATTGCATCCCCGTGGCCCGCTCCCCACACAGCATCGAGACGGCTGCCACTTCCCTCCTATGTCCTGTGCCTATTCTCTTAGTTTACTGCCTTGTAATTCAGAACTGGAAAAATCCTTATTTTAGCCAATGTTGCACATTAATTATTTCTGCTCAGATCAAGTGTTGCATAGGATTGTCAACGGTCTAAGTATAAACTCATTTGTTTGCACTGAGACATACAGAAAAACTGAATACGTGTGCAAAAAGTACAAATTACTCTATGAGTTTAAAATTATTGATTATATCCACATATTATCCCTCTGAAAAGAAGCATGCCCACCTTAAAAAGAAATGCCAATGTAATATTGCAATTTTCTACGGGTATCACTGAATATTCAATTTTGTCTAAAATTATCAAACTATACCTTAAGAATTGAGAAAGAAAAAACAGATTAAAAAAAGGAGGAATTTAAGTCTACTGCTATAGGTTTAAATTGAATGTAAATTATAAAATTATTTTGCTGTCTTCAATCCAGAAAAAAATTCTAAATGAAAGACAGCCAAGAAAAAAATACCTTAGCAGTATTTACCAGGAAATATGAGAAGCTTTTGATGATAAACTAAAAATAGTTTTAAAATTTAAAAATAATAAAATTAAAAAAATATAAACACAGTTGGTGATTTTTCTACTTTTTGCATAAGTCATTTGTATACCCCTGCAGCTCCAATGGGAGCAATTGTTTCATTTTAACATGAGAGTGGCTGCTGATCTGAGGGGAAGAATTCACCTCCACTAAGGATACTGGGCAGAAAAAAGTAGGTACATCCACTAAAGGCATCCACTAAAGGTGGATCACCCTTTTTCTCAGAGCAAGGGTGTCTAACCAGAGCCCAGTGATACCCAGGGAACTTATTTAAGATGTGGGATAACTTCACTGTCTTGTCCTCTCCAGTGTTAGGAAGAATGTTGATCCATTCCATAAGAGTAATTCACTGCCTCCTGGAAGCACAAGCAGAATATGAATCTGCCTCATGAAACAAGACATAAGGTTGAAGGACTGCCAAAGAGCATGACCATTGTTTCTCAGCACCAGTTCTTTTATTTTACTCATCTGTCACTACTGACCTGCACTTCTTGTCTTGCAGATGCAACCAGTGTAAACAATTGGTTGCAAGTACTTGATTCTCTGCTTCCATGCAGTTTACTGCATTTACAGCATTGACATTGTATGACTAGAGAATTATTCTTTCTCACAACAGAACAAGTAAAAGAAACTACAGAACGTTCAGCAGACAATATCTCAGCTACAAAAAGCAGTATACATCCTGTTCTTATTCTCCATTTTCAATCAAGCAGAAAGAGAATTTTAAAGCAGAGCTCCCACAAATGGGTTTTGAGGATTTAGACAGATAAATTGTGATTGCATGCTGCTGTATCAATCAAAGTCTTAATTTGCTATGATGTCAATTAATGAATGCTCTCATAAACCATCGTTGACAACAACTACTTCCATAGGTCTAGAAAAGTCACTTTTTAAGGCTTTTTTTGTTTAAAAATATTTGTACTCAAATGATACATATTATTTCTTTAATTATTTATTTATAAGAAATTATTCATTATTTATTTAATTAAAAATATGAATAATAAAATAACATAATCATTTTAGTTTGTATTGCTACCTGGGAATAGATTTTAATCACGGATAAAATGTTTTTAGGCGTAAACTCTAGTGTCAGGTCATGACTATAATAGGGCTTGGCTTATAAGTAAATCAAGAAAATTATAAATTGGCTTTAAGATCCAAAATGATATATTAATACTAATCAAAAAAATAGTTGTATTATGGCAAATAGAACTTGGCTCAGTACATCTATATATGTGTTACCAGGTAGGGATTATAATCATCAATGCAAATGAATTAAAGTTAACATTTTTTAATGGAGCAACATAAGTCTATTCAGTAGCAAAAGGATTATTTCCTTTTATATCTGAAAATATGAGAGATTTGCAGAAAAAATGCATCCTTCTTTAACATTTTTATCTCTTTGACCAAAACTATAAATGAAGACTTCAGATGTCCAGAAGCAATTTTACTTTTTAAGAGAAAATAAGTGGGATCTTAAAAATTAGTAAGATTCCCACTAATAAACTATCCTTGCTGTAATTTGCACAAATATAATGAGGCCAGTGCTATTCTCATTTGTTTTCCATGAAACTCCATTATAGTAAATGGATTGATATTTAATAAGACCTTGCAGAATTAAGCTCAGCGATTCAGAACTGGAGGTCTAAGTGACATCATTCTTCCTTTGCATGGTAGATTACTTCAGATTCCTTCTACACTTCATGAGTGAAGGAAATTACTGCATTTTTTAATAACAACATTAAAAAAGATAATTTGTGTATGCCTGAGGTAAAGGAACAGTGGCAAAAGAAAATTAAATACCTTGCAAATATAAAATAAATTATTTTATTTATTACCTAACTGTAATCTAGAGCCTGATGCTCAATAATAAGAATGGCAGCACAATCATTGCCCATGAGAAGGAAATAACAGTTAGATATGCTTTGTGATTTTTACTATTGTACAAAATACTCTTATTCTAAAAAAAATTAAGGAACAACCCTTGAGCCAGCATTTGAAAATATTCTTATCTCCTTTCAAATTCGATTTCTAGCTTTAAATTTGTTCCTGAAGTTAAATAATTATCTTCTTCTACCTTTTTATTTTTAGCACATGAAATGGTAGTTGTTTTTCCTGAATCAGATCAGAAGTGTCAACTTCTTCTCTTGATCTCCTATGTCGAAGATTTTTGCAGTTACAGCATTCATTCTTGATGTGAAACAGAGAATTCAATTTCCTTTCCAGTCTGATAGGACTAAAATTCCGACATCATATCTCATGGTGTACTTGAGCAGTATAAGTTATTTACTGTTTGGTGAGGGTTTTTACTATAAGCAACTTACAGTAAACAGCCTATAGACTAAATGTTTATACATCAACCTCATTCAGGAGCTCTCATCCCCAGATGAGACATTTATATTTGCACTTTTGCCATCTCACTAAATGCATAGTTTCTTCTTCTGCTGGTTAAAATAGCTTCAAGAGGAAGTTTACTAACTATATTCCTGAACTTTCTGATCTATCATATCAACCTCTGTATTTATTTGAAAGTGAGGACATAAGACTTTAAGTCTTTCCCAGGCAGGATTTAAACCAAATTCATCCACTTCTTAAGTCATTTAATCTTCAGCACTAAAGTAAGCACTACAAGTTTCTTTTGTTGATATCTTTTTTCATTTTTTAAATCTTGTCAACTAATTTTTCTTTCATCATTTGTCATCCTCTTAATAATGTAGGGGTACATTCCTCTTCAGTAAAAAACATACCTTGATTGCAAAGTACTGTTACACTTTCAATACTGCCAATAATAGGAGAGTTTTATAATAAACAGAAGTTTATCTCTTTGTAGAAGTTACTTGTGGGAAATAAGACATCTTAAATATTTAGGCATTTCTTCTGATAATTTTTGAGGAATGGAATAAAAATTTAAATGCAGAAGTTTCAGTTCAGGTTCCTATTGATTTGAAGATTCAGAAAATTATAAATTATAAATAGGGGCTTAGAGATTTAATAATTTTAGTGAATTAGTGAAAATTTAGTGAACTTTTAGTGAATTTTAGAAGGATTAGTGGATTTTAAAATCATTCAAGAAGCCTGAGAGTTAAGGCTGAATATTAAAGGCAAAAAGCCTTGTTCTCCCAGTCCTCGAAGGTAAACAAGAGAAGGTACTAGCTGCAACAAGGTCTAAAGAATGTAAAACATTGAAGCTAATTGGTTGAAGGACTTAGAGCAAAGCTCAAGTCTATGACATAATGTTGAAGGGATGAATATTCATGGAGTGATTTGCATATGCATGAGACAAGGGGTTAAAGATGGATGGCAAATCTGGGCGTCTCTCTCTCTTTTGGCCCTTGACAGGGCAGAGGATACTGCTATTCTAGTACAGTGGCAAGTGTCCCCACCTGGCGTGGGAGACCCAGGTTCGATTCCCGCCAGGGAGACATTGTTAAGAGTTGGACTTGATGATCCTTGTGGGTCCCTTCCAACTCAGAATATTCTGTGATTCTGTGATTCCTCTTTCCTTGGCTCTTGGGCCAAAAGAAACTTTTTTCCTGTTTGCGAGCAAATACCTTGGGTCCTCCAGCTCATTTTCCTTAAATCACTATATTCTGCTTTTAGACCCAGTACTTCAAATTTTCAGTGCTTACTATTCCATGAAAGCCCAAGATTTTCATTAGCTTACAGGGTTTCTTTTGGAATCAAATTTTGCCTAATCAAATTTTAATTATGTATCAGCTGGGACAAGTCTACCAAGCAGTTCCTCATCAACTAATACTTTAGTCTATGTTGAGCTCCACTGAAATAGATGGAGACTTACATAGGAGAAGAGACTGCTTTTACAAATATGGAGGTTTAAGGACTTTATACGACAATTCAAATTCAAATTATATTAAGTAATGAAACTGAAAAAAATATCTGATTAATTTATATTGAAGTCAGAAACATTGGTGAAATTTTGCAATGAGAATTCAGACTGCAGTAAGATCCCTAAAAGCCAGAAACATACCGCATCCATCTCTGAGGGAATAGAATTATGTTAAGGATCAATCAGCAAGATTGCACTGATAAGTGTGTACATGAAGGAGATTAAGAACCAAGATCTGGGATCTTAAGAAGAGTATGTCAAATGGAAATGTCATGGATATCTGGTAAGAGGTCATTGCAGCATTTCTAGTTGTCATTATTCATTAAGCAGTACCCTTTTTTGGATATAAACCTCAAAAATATGTTTTCTTCAGCTGACAATGGGAATATGACATTAGACAAAAGAAATACAAGATTGTTTTTTACTTAAAGAATTAAGGAAGCAACATTCCTACTTCTAAATTTTTGTTAGTACCAAAAACAGAAACATCAAATACATACATTATTCTGAATAGTTGGCTACAGAGTGATTGATTTGACAGAAGCACAGAATCACTGAATATCCTGAGTTGGAAAGGACCCACTTTCTTCGGTTAGCCATATGATATGTGCAGTAAATGCATCTTGGTATTTTTGTATTCCATACTGCTGTTTTAAAACAGCATCATCTGTAACACCCCTCTTCCCCACTCCACCCCCNTATGTATCAGCTGGGACAAGTCTACCAAGCAGTTCCTCATCAACTAATACTTTAGTCTATGTTGAGCTCCACTGAAATAGATGGAGACTTACGTAGGAGAAGAGACTGCTTTTACAAATATGGAGGTTTAAGGACTTTATAAGACAATTCAAGTTCAAATTATATTAAGTAATGAAACTGAAAAAATATCTGATTAATTTATATTGAAGTCAGAAACATTGGTGAAATTTAGCAATGAGAATTCAGACTGCAGTAAGATCCCTAAAAGCCAGAAACATACCGCATACATCTCTGAGGGAATAGAATTATGTTAAGGATCAATCAGCAAGATTGCACTGATAAGTGTGTACATGAAGGAGATTAAGAACCAAGATCTGGGATCTTAAGAAGAGTATGTCAAATGGAAATGTCATGGATATCTGGTAAGAGGTCATTGCAGCATTTCTAGTTGTCATTATTCATTAAGCAGTACCCTTTTTTGGATATAAACCTCAAAAATATGTTTTCTTCAGCTGACAATGGGAATATGACATTAGACAAAAGAAATACAAGATTGTTTTTTACTTAAAGAATTAAGGAAGCAACATTCCTACTTCTAAATTTTTGTTAGTACCAAAAACAGAAACATCAAATACATACATTATTCTGAATAGTTGGCTACAGAGTGATTGATTTGACAGAAGCACAGAATCACTGAATATCCTGAGTTGGAAAGGACCCACTTTCTTACGTTAGCCATATGATATGTGCGGTAAATGCATCTTGGTATTTTTGTATTCCATACTGCTGTTTTAAAACAGCATCATCTGTAACACCCCTCTTCCCCACTCCACCCCCTGCCCCACGCAATGGTAAATGCTGGAATACCCACGCCATAGCTGTAGAGCCTTTGGGCTTGTTAACTCTCTCCCACAGCTGCAGTATACAAAGCTTGAGAGGGATGCCTCTGGGGGGGTGCTCTAGTCGGGGGAGAGCCTCTGGGATCTGAGGCATTTTGACTGGGAGGGAGAGGAGTTTCCAGAGGAATGGGAGCAGCAGCAGCAGCAGCAGCAGCAGCAGCATAACAGCCCAGCAGCCCAGCTGTTGGATTGCAGCTACTCTTCTTGAGACTCTGAGGGAACTTATCTCCTATAGACACATCCAAACTGAAATGAAGAATCTCAGCTATCTGCATGTCCTAGTTTAGGGCATTTTTGCTGCTCCGGCGGTGAGGGGGTTAACAGCTCAGCTCTCAGCTCAGTCGCTGCCATG
>WEKX01027788.1:3962-34893 GCA_013390025.1 Pitta sordida
CAACCCAGGGATGACAGCTCTTCCAGTCTCTGCTGCCCAAGAGTCACAGCACAGGATTAAGTCTGGCTTCACTGCTTCATATATGAACCCATCCCAACGTACATAGTTCAGATCCTACCATAATGCAATTCTGTCACAAAGTGTCTGTCCAAAGGATCTCTGCCAAGCTCTCAACACCAGCTCTGTGTTCCTGAGATCTTAAGACATCTGCAGCTTAGCAGCATGATCCTCCATCTTCAGCCTGGCCTCAGGTGGATTCTGCACCTCTGGTTTCTCTCTCTCTATTCCATAGGTTTGCAGGCAGACAGTCTGCTTCACTATGGTCCACTCTACAAGCAGCAGTGAGATGCCTGGAACCCTTCCTACCCCTCCTCCGACCAGCCTGGCCATGCCTTCATAGCTACTCAGCTTCTCATGGGCTCCTCTCCAGCCATCTTCTTTGTTGTTTCTACTTTTTTTTTCCCTTTCTTAAATATGTTATTCACACAGGCACCTCTATCTGCTCCATGACCTTGGTTTCCATGGCAGCAACGGAGGCCCAGGCAGGAGCTGTTAGCCCCCCCTCGCTGCTAGAGGAAAAAACCTACTCAAACCAGAAGTAATATTCAATGAGGTTTGTCTCCATAGTCAAACATGCCTCAGTCACACCAGAAACCTTTCTTCAGTTTTAGATACTGTCAGACACAAGGTAGCTGATAGGTACAGCCAAATGAGTGGGGCATTACAGCTTCTAGACTGCTGGTCAATAAACATAGCAGATTCAGGTAACAGATGACTGTTTGAATCCTTGAAACTTTCTGGTCTATTTGTGACTCTAAAGAGAAAAGGTAAAAAGAAAGAAAATTCAATTGGAAGTAGATAATGGCAATATAAATGGAAGTGCTGTGTGTCTTTTGTAGGAAATATCATGGGGAGAGGCCTTTTGTTCTATTGTAAAACTTTTCTCCTTTTTGCTGGAACAAACAATAGGTATTTCTTATTATCTCCCTTTCCCTCCCTGAAGGGCATGTGGCATGGAGGACCCCGTGTCTTATCTTATCTCCCCTTCCTGGCAAGGCATATGGCAGGGGAGGGGTCTTCTTATCTCCCTTTCCCTCCCTGAAAGGCATGTGACTAGGGGAAGGCCCTGAGGGCAGGCTGAAGTGACTGCGAATGGCAGGTGAAGACATGCCCACAAGGCATGTGATGTGGGAGGGACCCGAGGCCCTATAACTACAGCTCTCGAGCTGTATATATATATGTAATATATTATATATATATATGTTATATTAATTTTTTTCCTTTCTCCCAGTAAAGTTCTTATTTCTCTATCTATATATATAATTCAGGTATTTCTAAATTTAAATCCTGCTTCATCTTAATTGACCCAGGAAGACCATTCTCTCTAACCAAATACAACAAGGACTAAAACAACAAATATTTCCCTTGACTGAAATGCATACTTTCATTTGAACCATTCAGTAGAGGACAAGCAGAGCAGCATTTATTTGATCCTTACAATGACATGTCTATATGTACTGAATAGATGACAAAAGACTGCAAGAAATTAAAAATGCTTTCAAGAAATCATATAGCATATGGAATAAGGATTGTAACAGAGCATTATTTCACATGATGTGTTAAGAACTGCATTTGGAGACACAGGACTAAGAGAAAGAGGAAGTTTCTGCAATATGGTTAACAATATTAATCACCTGGAATTAAAAAACCCTACCAGCTACAGGACATTTTTGATAATAGTTTTATTCCTTATCATAAGTAGAGGAAATAAGTGCAGGTTTGTTTAGCCTTTTCTTTGTTGTGTGTCCACAAATAATAAAACAATTATATTTATATCCAAGATGTCACAAAACACTTAGCTCTTACTCTTGTGGTCATGAACAACAGAATTGCTCATTAGCTGGCATAAAATATACCCTTTTTTTTAACATGTAGAATAAATAGAACAAGGTTCTAGAAATCCTAACACTTTGTCAGGATCTTTTTTGTCCCACTCCAATTGCACCCTGGGCTTTATAACTATGTGCCTCAATGCTTACCTCAATGCATTATGAACTGCAGGAAATCCACTCTGCATCCTGAGCTTCTGAGAATCTGCTAGAAGCTACTTTAAGGTTTCAAGTATAATTTGGTAAAAAATGAGATCTGAGTATTTATATCTAATTCATCAGTTATTTCAATATGACTTGAAGGATGTGCAAACACATGAAAATACAAATAGAATTTTACTGTTTGGGTACCAGGATTGATATATATACTATAAGATACAGTACATATGAAACTACAGAAATATGGGATCATTCTTTACTTGAGTAAAAGTGTAAAAGATCTCAAAGAAAAAGATTGTTATTGAATCACCAGAATTAAAGAAAGACAAGGAAGAAAAAATGCAGAAACAAATAATCCCCCTTGCTACCCTTGTTTTGTAACTATATAATGCCTGAAGAAGTTCATAGTAGTTCTGAGGTTACTTTTCTGGACTTCCTGTGTGGTTCTTCCTGACAATTTTTTGCATATTTTTCTTAAAAATTATTCAGAACACCAAGGGATCAGATTTTCTGATTCCTTCTTAATGTGATTTGTGAGTCCTTGACCTCACAGCGTATTTACGTATTAATGCACATGTTCACAGGTTCACAGGTTCATGGGTTATTCTGAGTTGGAAGGGACCTATAGGATCATCTAGTCCAACTCCCAAGCAAATGCCCACCCAGGGATCAGGCCCACAAGCGTGGAACCATGGGCACCACGCCCCATCCATCCAAGCCTCCCACCAGCTAGACCATGTCACTGAGCTCCTCATTGAGTCTTCTCTTAAACACCTCAAGGGATGGCGNAATATTGATGCACAGGGTACATGTACATATGTACATTTCTGGACAGGTATATAAACATACAAGAAGTTGAAGCTCTGAGAAGTTAGTGAATATATGACACCTACAATTTAGGAGTACTAAGCCATAATGTTCTGCCATATGAATTCTGCAAGTGCACTTGGGCTAATGACTAGCGTGTTTCATTGCAGTCTCTTGCAATGTGAAATGTCTGACTCTTTCAGCATACCTAAAAGACAATGAAAGCACCATAGACCTTTGATACATGTGTGGGTAGCAGGACAGCAGGGCATTTGCTATAATAAGAAAACCAATTGAAGAGACTCCTTGCACAGCTGTGATGACATAAGAATTTTCAGTGTTCAGATGTAATTAGAAAACAGCTGTGAAGGAAAAATCAATTGTTCCTGGTCCTCAGTGACTTGTTTTCCAGAATTAGAATAAGGAATGCAATATGACATCTTTTAAAACAGCAAGTAAATATTTCTCCTTTGTTTACTGTTTTAACATTTCTCTCTTTATTTGTGCTAGCTACCTTTATTTTCTTCACGACTGCCCTTAAAATTCTTTGATTCTTCTATTTATATTATAATCCCATCTAGCTGTAAAAATCTGTTTCACAAAGTTCTTTGAGGTGATGATTTGTGATTCATGAAGGAAAAGTTGAACAAATGCTTATAAATTACTCTGTGAAGGTTTCATAGCAAAAGTCTTGCCAAATGAAAGTTGAAACCCATCAATGAAATTGCAGACTCATTAATATAGTGTTTGACCCATCAGAGGACTGAAGTCTTCAGATTCTTTGTCCCAATCTTCAGGGCACTTCTGAGATATGCCTGTATTCTAATATGCTCATTTTCTTTTTGTGGACATTTCCATAAAAAGAGTAGGATTTGAAGAGTGTTGTGTCTGTCATATTGTACAACTAATAGATTGTAAGAAGGTCCAAATCAAGGAATAAAATTTTAATAATGGCAGGAAAGTATGAGTTTTAAGTTATTATCATCCATATTACATGTATTTGTAGTGTTATTCGTATTACATGTATTTGTAGTGTTATTGATTTAATCTTAAACACAAATAGAAGCTGACACACCCGGAGTGAAAGCTGTGCCGAACTGTTTTGTGCATGTAAAATGACGTGGTTCTCAAATCATCCTTGATTCCTTTGTTCACTTGTGCTGCACTGTTAATTCAATCTCTCATTACATGGTTTGGATCCTAATTTACATAGGATTTGAGGTGGGAAAGCAATGCACATGTATTTGCAGCAATATTCCCTGTGAAGTCTTGTCAGTGTGAGGGAATGTTCCCTCAGAATGAGAAATTCTCATGTGAGTGTGTGTTACAGGAACCTACACAGCTATTCAGTTGAAAAAACCACCTTACTCTCATTGTATGATTGTATAGTTCTTAGCCCAGAAAGGACCTGATCAATAATTTATATCGTGAGGAACTACTTCAATGCAGCTAACTGTTGAGACAACCATGTGTGCTAACAGCTCTTTGGGAGCTGTCCAGGAGCAATTCTGTGCCCATGTCTCTGCTACTGTCAGAGAGGCTGATGCTTTGGCAGGGGAGGTGACTATTGGCACACAAGCACTGTTTTTTGTTGTTAACGTACAGTTCCATGCTCTAAAACTGTGCTCACCTCTGGAGCGTATGCTGAGGCACAGACTCTTGCAGCAGGGGAATCTTAATTACACTTTTAACCTTTCTTCCTCATTCATCTGGGATGGCCTACAATTTGAGGGCTGGAGTTTTGCTCTCGGCCCTTAAGTCAGATGCCAGGGCCACTGCCCTGGACCTATATTCTGTTACTGTTCTTAAATAAGTTGGTTCATTTAATGGATGTAGACAAGATTCTGCTAAATACAGATACTCTGAAAAATATTTAACTGCAGAGTTGCTATAAACCCCTTTCAGAATAATAATAAAGAACTGCAGCTCCCACATTTCCTTTTCAAAAAATCAGACTTTGCAACTTCAAAATGAGTCTGCCAGAAAATTTCTTATTCACAGCTTTGGGCTTAATATAGAAAATATTATTGTAACAACATTCATTTAAATGAAGCCTATTCCTTCAGAATCCTGGGGTTAGCAAAATATAGAGTTTAGGATTCAGGAAAAACTATAAAAAACATTAGTGAGGGAAGATATACTGTCATCCGTAAGTTTCTCTCTAGGAGTTTTAAGAGATTATCTTTCCTTGACAGGGTGCATAGAAATCAATCTGAATAAATCTGAAGCACGATCTGAAGCCTGATTCATTTATTCAGAATAGTGGTACTGATTTAGAGACCACATTAAAACTGGCAGTGGAGTAACTTTTTGGATAAAAGCTCTAAGTGTCGACTCTTCTACTTACAGCAATTTTACATTGCTGGTAATTCTGTAATTGATATGAGATTCCTCCGAATTTACATCAACATAGATGAAATGAAAATAAAGGTCAAATGGTTTCACAGATTGAGCAATTTATTTCTCTGTGGCAGCTTCAGCATCAGCCCAGGAAGACAGAGACCAAAGGTTTCATCATCTAGCAAATCAATAACCTCTCTTAAAAGAATCTGATGATCTCAGTCCTATTCCCAAAACTGACATTAAGTCCTGTTCCTGTTTCCTGACAATAAGCAAGCAAATAAGCAAGTAAATAAACAAAGAATTGCAATCACAACTTACAGTCAACAATAAGGCTCAGGGCAGAAAGGACACAGAGAACAAGCTATTTTGCCTTCTACTCCATTTCTTAAAGTGAGCATTGTTTTTGAGGCAACAATGTTGCAGGGAAGTTGGTGGAGCTCGCCACAATTCTACCCCTATGACAGACTAACTTTTACGAACATTGAATTTGCATGGGAAATTTTTTTCCAACAAAACACTGAGCAGAAATTGTTTTTATAAAATAATGAAAACAGCTATTTGAAATACTTAGTATGAAATTAATGAATTGTTTCCCTGATTAGAAAACTATGTACTAGCGTGAAAATTAAAAACCCAGAAGCATCGTGATTCATGAGTATGGTAGCTTTGTAAGTATCAACAGCTGATGAGCTGTAGAAGAAAGAGTCTCCCATCTGAAGAACTTGAATAAAAGTTTGTTAAGACAGTGTTCTGCAACTTAAGAAAAAGATCCTGTAGAATAAATTTGGAACAGAAGAACGTACAGGAGAAGAAACATTGTCCTGGCGTCTTGCCATGGTAGGTGCAAAGAGAAGGAAAGGTTCAAGGAGGTATGATAAGGTATGAAGAATTTAGAATTGCAAGAGTAGAAAGGGGAGGACCTAGGACACAACAACAAAAGAAATCACATGGATAAATGGAAGTTTGGATAGATTAAATAAAAGGAAGGCTATTGAGGTGAACAATTAAATGTAGAATCTCTTAATTTCAAAATTTTCCTCTCTCCTTACATTCCACAGCACTCCTTTTCTCCAATATTAACACCACTAATGAATCTAACTAAAAGACTTGCTGCTGTTTGTCATACAATTAATAGTGCAGGGGGAGGGATGCTAATGGTTGAGCAACAAAGTTTGAAAAATAATGACATTCCAGGACAGAGATCTAGCCACAGACTTCTCCAGATTCACCCATGGTAACTCTTCCTTTTTGCCATATGCTTTTGACCTCTGAGTCTTCTGCAGGTGACAGCATTAAGATTCTAGAAGGCACAGGGAGGCATTGAAATTCCCTGCAAGCTTTGAATCTCTCTCCATTGATCAGTGTGTCAGTCCATGATGCACTCATGCACAGATGTTGCACAACAGCAGCAGTTTGCAGAGCTCTGAAAATATTTGGATTTGAGAAAAAAAAGGTTTTAAGCCCTTTATTTAATGCCCAGCTTCTTCTCTGATATAAAACAGTGGCTGCTGTAGCTAGAAGGTGGCTTATTCTTTTTTGGAGGCTACAATTGATTCACACAAAATTTGAAAGGGAAAAAAAAAGGAACAGAAAACATGGCATCTGAAAAATAGTGTAGGCAGAAGAAGACGGGGGAAAGAAGACACTTGAGGAATTTTTCAAGCATGATTCTTTGTCTTCTTGAACTCTGATTTAAAGGTTGCTTAGCAACAGTGGCAGTAACAGCTGGGACACCCTAGATCTTGTTGTGTAAACTATTAAAAATAGGTGATGGAAAGTAGCACCATGGAAACAATGACAATTCTGAAGCAGGTGTCTGCAGTGCTGTTTTTCAGTTTAATGTCAGAGATGTAAACTACAAAATTTATTTCTCACTTTAATCTGAATGTTTAGGAAGGAAGAAATCTTTATATTCCCAAAATTAAAAGAGACTGAAGATAACATTATCCCATTTTGTGGCACTGCCTTCTGATTATTGCTTTATATGGTTTCTTGCCGGAACCTTTAAAGGATCTTAATTTCCAGAGACTGGGGAAATTTCACTCCGGTGAATTACTGAAGCAGTCCTTCAGTAAGGGTCACAATTGGTATTTAGAGTCTTAACCTTAGCTCCCAAAGGATCATAACTTTGATTTCAGTTGAACAATTTAGCTGAAGCTTCACACAGAATTATTATTATTAAAATCATAATCTGAAAATTCTTGCCTTATATGTAGCTAATAATCATAACTAGGATTAATAAACATGGACAATGGAATCAGCAGAACTCACCCTGTAAACATTTAGAGAACAGGGGTCAACTTTTTCTTAATACGGCTAGTAAATCTGGAGCATGCAAAAGAAGACCAGTCCTGAGAAAAAATAATTGGCTGCCCTTTGAAACTGCCTCATTTAAGGCTCTTAAATTCAATGTCTATGTTAAAGCAGGCACACTTTAAAAACACAAGACAGTATCTTTTATTAGGCTAAGAATATCAAGTGTGAATTAGACACTCGGCACTATTAGTGAGATTTTCATGAATTGTTAACATATAATATTGCAAAAGACAAAAATTATTCTTAACCTATGGCATGGTTGCATTTTACTTTTTTTTATTATTGTTTATTTGTAATGAGAGGTAAACAGAGTCAAACATTCAAAAGAGGCTCAGAGTCTTATTTAATTTTGTTCTTTTTCTATCATGGGTGTACTTACATTCTGATTGACTAATAATCACCAATTGTACAATTAAATCAAAGCATTACAGTCAGCCCTCTCCACTTTGCGCCTCCCAGATAGTGGCTTCACATCTTTGCAGCATGATTTTGACGTGATTTGGGAGGGCCATTTCGCGACTGCCCATGTGCAACCTGACACACATGAATGGTCAAAGTAGGCAGTCATGAATACGCAAATTCCCCCTGTCACCCAAGTTACTGTATGGACCACTGGCACACCGGTCTGCCTGCCCATGCTGACACAGTCTTGCTGGTTCGAGTACCCAGGTGTGGCTGCGCCCACCCGTGCCAGCAGCACCAGATGAGAGTCAGCGGGGCCAGTTTGGCCACTGACTGGGCCAGTGTTGTTCCCATGGTGATGGGCTGGCCAGGCACAACCAGCTGCTTGCTCTCTTTCACTCGAGGAGGGGGGGTGCCTGGCCAGCGGTGGGGTTCAAGCACAGTGCAAGCTGTGTTTAAACAAGTGCGCAGTCCCCAGGCTGTACACCCCTCCCCAGTGTAGCATTGAGCTAAAAAAAATGCCTTCAAATTCCTACTTGCTCAAAAAACAACAGAACAAACCTACTGCTGTAGAAGTAACAACGCTTTGTGGAAAAGCTGGGGTTACAAAATGAGAAATCCCTCCCACCTCCCCCCCCACCCCATACTGAAAGGAGCAGAGAGACGCTGGCACACACTGTCCCGGTTTGCATCCCATGTTACCATGGGGACTAGCTGCCAGCCAGCTTAAACGCCAGATGCATTCCAGCTTAATTTCCTATTTTGTCACCTTTTCTACAAACCTGGGTTTTTATGGTACACATTAGCAGAGGTTTTGTTTTGTCTGTTTGCTTGGGTTTTTTGAAAGCAGGAGTTTGAAGTTCAAGTAGTTTTTAAGCTCAATTTCTGGAAAAAGTTTGTTCACTTTAGGCTTGACTCTACCTAAATATGTTATTTAGTGCTGGAATCAAACATGAGTTTCAGCTCTGCGAGTCTCAACCCTGCAGGGTGTGTCATGGAGCCTGCAAAATTCCTGGAGAATACAGTGTCTCCTCAGCACCTCTCCTCAGCACTGGGACGCTGCTCTGCCAGTGCTCCATTGGCAGTGTTACCATGGTGCCAGGGCAGCCACAGGGCCATTACTCTCGCATGTTTAAGTGCTGGCAGATCTATGCATGGCCGGTCCCAGCCACTGTTGTGCCATGCCAGATGTGTCCTGCGGAAGGGAACATGCCGGGAGGAGCTCAGAAGTACATACAGACCTGCGGTGCCTCCTCCACCCACTGCAGCTGACGCAGCGGCAGTGACCAAAGACCAGGACTCACTGTGAGGGTGACATGAGCTCAGGGACACCTTCGTCACGATTCCCAGAGACTCCCCAGGCAGGGATGGGGCAGAGGAGACCTTCTTTGCTCCCCTGGCTGCTCACATCACACGAGGAACTCCCGGGAGCACCCTGCAGCTGCTCCAGGGGGAAATTTGCATATTAATGATCTGCAACTCTATGCTAATAGAGGGCTGCGTGGGGGAGCAACAAGACCCATGGTACTGTGGTATTCAAGGGCCAACTCTATATGGAGAAAGAGCATAAAGAATTGTCTGTCTTCCCAATAAAACTAGCTATGGATCTCAATAACAACTACTTAAGGGTATTTTAACTGTCTGAATCAACTCTATCTCTTTACTGCAATATCTTTGAAGAATCCAGCTTAATTTTTTTAATGCTGCTTATGAAGTTGAAAATTATTCTCTCCTTTGAGTGTCTTTCCTGCTGCTGAGATTGATACATTGCTGAAGCAGTATCTTCTATCAGTCTTGGTTTTGCTTATTAGGTACTAGAATGCATAATTTTGGTATTATGTTGTAGTGCGTTTTTAGGAGATATCCCAAGCTGAGCTAGGGCAGAGCTGACACGGAATATAATTTCTTCCCAAGGAATTACCTTCTTTCGCAACCTGGATGTAAATTGTAGATATATATTTTACACTTTTCAGTTAACAGCAGTTTTGTTAGAAACCTTTACTATTATGTTGGTTGGATGCACCAATGTACTTTACCACAGAATGGTTTGGGTTGGACGGGAATTTAAAGATCATCTAGTTCCAACCCTCCTGTCATGGACATACACACAGGGTATAGGGTAGCATGAAAGTTACAGACTCTTTCTTCTAATCTAATTTAGTTTTACATAATTCATACATTGTTGGAGAAAACCATCACACATGCAGGTGCATTCAAATAGTCAAACTTACACTGAACTGTATTTGAAAGATCATAGGAGTATTAAACCTTTGTGTTCAGTACCCATTGTCTCAAAGAATCTTCTGTAGCATGCATGAATGATGTACTATCCAAGTAGATAGATGTGTCTTACTGGCCTCCATGAATTAAACTAAGTGCCAGAACTGACTTCACAGGAGTCCATTCTTGCATAGGAGCTATTCTCCAATAGTCTAGTAACATTAAATTATTTATTTTGCTCAAATTATTTTGTGAAATAATGTATTTCGTTTCATTTGTCCTGCCCTGTATGAAAAATAGCCTGCCTGCCTCTGCAATTTAGACGAAAGGGGACTTGCCCAAAACTGTAGGATTTATTTTAAGTGCTCTGTCATTTGGACCTTATTGGTAACAGCCAATTCACAGGGAAAGCCATTTTGAAAAGTTTGATTGGAAAATTTCAGTAATAGAACTTATTTAATTTGTGGCATATCCAAAGGTTGGACTGAGGTCTATCAGATGGAGAAGTGAAAAAAAAGACTTCTCATTTTTAACCTGAGTACTTTATAAAATCATTCAAAGTCAATAGAATCATCTAAGGGAAAAATGGTATAAATAATTATTTTTTGTTATAGTATCTCTTACAGATGAAGAAAATTTTCAAATCTATATTTGATACTGAGAAAGTGCTATGGATATTATTAAACATTCTCTTTAAGTATTTTGGAGAGAATAAAACTTACCACATATGTGACTAATATAGGTCTTCATGCATCTATTATCCCAAAATATTCTCTGAGTTACACCAAGAAATGTGCCAGTTTAAAGGCTTAAGAATATGAAGGTGTTATGAGTTGTCTTCTACTGTCTGCTAATGTCCTATATATTTTAGGATTCATGAATTTGTGTAGACACAGATATGTTTTACTCTAACAGTCAGAGCCATTCAGGGAGAATATCACAGACAGTGAACTCCATTTTGCAAGAAGATCATCAGTTATGAAAATATTTTGGCACTGCACCACTAGCATACCAAAGCACTAGAAATTTCTAAGTATGAAGGAACGTTGTGTAAATTACGTTTAGTAAAGGAAAATTTTCAACTGGTATTTTCTCACAAAGATGTCCTCTTCATTGAAGGACTGTTTCTATACTTAGCTAAGTCTTTCTTTAGATTCTTTTGCACTATTTGCTAATGTGCTTTTCCGGAGGTTGGTACTTTAGACAGATAAATTCCATAAATTTTTATATGCCTCTAAACCCCTGCTTTCTTGCTTTTTTCTTATTTGCCCATTGTATAGAAAGCTCGTGTTCTTAGGAATCAAGGATTTCCTTCAGCCAGTCCAAGATTAGTGATGAAACATCATGGGAATTTAGGACTATCTTGGACCTACTGTAGTCTCTACCAATTCCTTCTAAGCACAGGGTATACCTGGCTTCTTCTCTAATAAACTCATTAAAACTCCCTACCACAACAATACACAAGGTTTTCTTTATTTGAAGGAACTTGGGAGAATGACTACAGCTGCAGAGGTCCATCATGTTGCTCAGTGTACTGCTGCAATCGTCTATGATACACGTATTCAGTAAGGCGGTGAAATTAGGGGCTATCTGTTGGGGCTGAAACACCCTAATTAACCATTTTGTTTGGTAGAAGAACTTTTTGGAGGATTTTCATGTGGATTCTGAGACTACAAACTTTAGCTCAGATATTCTCTTCTGTGTTGGTATTACATGGATTATTTCTTTGATTTAACAAGGGGAACTCCCTGAAGGTTCTCTCTGAAAATTAATAAAACCAAAATATTCATAGTATGCATGGTATTACAAATCTTCTTGTATGACTCTTCCACTCTGGCAATGATGTCATCAACCATTTTTTCCCTTTCTTGTACTGATAAAACTGATCATTGAGGCAGAAAGGAATGAGAATGAGGAGTCTCAGGAAGCTAATCATCCTGTTATCCAAAAAACTCCTGTCAGGGGGACAGGCCTTTTGTTCTATTGTAAAACTTTTCTCCTTTTTGCTGGAACAGACAATAGGTGTCTCTTCTTATCTCCCTTTCCCTCCCTGAAAGGAATGTGGCATGGAGGACCCCGTGCCTTATCTTATCTCCCCTTCCTGGCAAGGCATATGGCAGGGGAGGGGTCTTCTTATCTCCCTTTCCCTCCCTGAAAGGAATGTGGCATGGAGGACCTCGTGTCTTATCTCCCCTTCCTGACAAGGCATATGGCAGGGCATTGTTTGTCTTCTACCAAGACAAACAATGAAGGACTCTTTTTTTCCTTATCTTCCCCTCCCTGAAAGGCATGTGACTAGGGGAAAGNGTACCTTCACCTGATCCCACTGAGCAGTGTGGGAAGCGGAGTGGCAAGGGCTGCTCTGAGTGCTGGAATATTAGAGAAATCAGACCTGTCTTTGAACATTTTTGCCTCAAGTATCTGTGGGTTTTGAAGGTCAGCCTAGAGTTGTGGGACAGACCAGGGGCCAAACCCCAGGTAATGGCATCACAAGGATAGAGTACCTGAAGGGTCTCGGGCATGGCTGGTCTGGTAACACCAGGAGTTACTGTGGGTACACTTAGGGCCCTGATGTCTTTCTCCTCTGTCAGGCAAGAAATTACTCATCCATATTTCAGTCCCCATCTTCCACTTTCTTTTTGTCAGCTTCTCTATCTATATTTGCTCGATTCAGCATTTTCAGGATCTTTGTGTGAGGCTGTTTTCTGCACATGCCAGCAGACAAACATATGGAGCAGACCAACAAGCCCATGCTCTTGCTGATTTCAGTGTTTGCTGGGCAGTATAATGCACTACGAAATAAACTATTTGCCAGCAATATTTGAGATAAATGCTTAAAAAAAAAGCTTGTGAACAGAAATTAGAGAGTTGAAAACTGAACTTCTCAAACAAGATGCATTTTATTCTTGCTATGCCTTGACAAGTGTCTTCCTATCAGGATTGTGGTTGCAATGTAGAAATTAATCAGATGTTCAAGATAATTAAAAACACATTTCAAAGTGCTGCTGAGAAAGAGAGATGTAGAATGAAAGGACAAGTTCTTAAAATGAAAGAACAAGTTCTTAAACGGATTTACAGACAATGATTTTACAGTTCAGTTCCCCTGAACATCCCCATTAAAATGAATCTTAGAGTTACTTTCTATCTCTTTGTGAATTTATAGTATCAATAAAACAATTATGGAGACTTTTCTCAAATTACATGCATATTAAAAGATTGGGAGGTTTGGTGGTGGTTTGTTTCTGTTTGGGTTTTTTTCTCCCCTAGTGGCAGCATTTAAGATAGGCATAAGAGGAAAAAAAAGAATATTTTATTCACAAAGAAAAGCACAAAGCAAAATAAGTGGTTTTCATGAGGATGTATTGAACATCTAGATGCAAATATGCACAGCAGAAAATCCTTTTCAAGAGGGATACTGGGACTACTAACCTAACAGAAAACTGTCATAAGGTCTCCAGAAATACATCTGTTACCTGGAGCCCATGAGCCTGTGAAAAGTCCAACAGACCTTTTACAAGGCAGAGCTGTCTACCTCTCTACGTTTGCACAAGCTATGGGAAGGTTGAATCTATTAAGGGTTTACCTGAGAACTTCACCCTGTCTTCCCAAAAGATAAGAGGCATTTCCTTTGCTCACTCCTTCTCTTGTGTATTTTGCCAGTGGAAGGAACTGTTGGAAATGTTAGAAGGATTTGTTTCTAAAACCCTTCCAAAGATTCATGTGACTATTTTAGAAAAAATATCTATCCCTTGATAGTTTTTCACTGAGAAGATTATACCTTTTTAGTGCTCTGAAATCAAAATATACACCTTGATTAGCCGAAGAAAAGAAAGAGAAGTGCCATCTTTCAAACTCAGAAGATTAATTTATGCTTTTATTAACAATATGCAATTTTGGTCATATGTTGCATACTTACAGAGAAGTTGTCTGCTTGTGTTTTTGTTTGTTCAGGTTTTTTAATTATTATTATTTATTTTAGTTTTAGAATATCTTTCTCTTTTCAAGGCTCACTGTCCCTTCTGGCACTGGAACTACATAATACTGAATATGTGTGACACCACATTAATTTCCATAGCGGAGGATTAGGCTATTACAAACATGGGATTAGGCCCACTCAAATGATCAAAGCAAAAAGAGAACTGAGATGGAAGAGTAATTTTTTTTCTTTTTTCTTTTTTTTTCCCCCAAGTAAACAAACATTCAGGATAATAGACAAAAAAAGAAAGCAACTGCCCAAGTGAATTTTTATAATTTAACCTGAACTCCTGATCCATAGGAGTATTGGATTTTTTCTGCTGTTTTTTTTATCAGTACAAAAAATCTGGGTTATTTGTTTTCTTTTGTTTTCCACTGCAGCAGTGTTATTCACACAGAAACCAATACAGAATCTGAAACAATATCCTGAGGCCATTTTCATACAATTTAACATCTCATATTCATGTGCATCAGTGAACAGCCACACTTCCCATTCACGTTGCTAAGTTATTGCAGTACATTTGTAGCTGATTTTTTCCACTGATGCTAGAGAAGTGTATAATTAGCAGTGAATAACCTATTCCATGAATTCGACCTCAATTTCTTCTTTGTAAAATGTCACATATTGATACAACATATCACTTATTCCATTTCACCGTAGAATGAGGAGAAGCTTTCTGTTTTAAACTTTGTAACTTTGTGAGTATTATGCGGCAATTATTCAGTAATTGAATTTGGATATTAAATAGGTGTTTGATAATGTGATTTTTTTATCCTAATTGCCATAGATTTTTATTATTAAATTCAAAAAATGTTACAATTTTAGGATGAGAGATCCATCTGATACAAAACTGGTATAAATTTGTCGAATATAAGAGCTGCTTGTGAGGCTGAAGAAAGAAAACTGAGGGAACATATTATGTGTAGAGACATTCTAGATAAAACAGAAAATTATAGAAGAAATAAAGCCCTCTGGGTCCAAACAAACTGCCTTATTTCTCTACACCCACTATCTTCCTTAAAAACGGTTATGATTTCCTTCTTAATGGAATAAATCATTCTTGACAAAGCCAAAAAGTTCAAATTTATTCAGAAAAGGTAAGAGAAGAAACATGACCTTCGAATTTCTTTTTCACATTGCTTTCCTTTGTTAAGCTGCACCAAATACTGTCTTCTTTGTTGTCCAAAGAATCATCAGTTTTGCTTTCACAGTTCAACATGGTGAATTAACTTACTTGAGACAATATCTCGTTTCATAACAGGCCTGAAAATAAGTGTATTTAAATGTATTCTTTATTACCTACCTCCATACCTAAGTACTGTATTCCTTGAAGATGAATGAAGACTCCCATCACACCCTCAGTGAAAAGAACCAAATGATTAATCTATTTTTAACTATCTTTTAATTTTCTGTCCAGCTGGAGACATTACCAAGAACACTTAGGTACTCTGTGTTCAGTTGGTGAATATCAGAATGAAGGAAGCTTCTCTCAGAGACAGTAAGGTGAGCAACAGAAGTATTTATTCCCACTTTGCTTAGTTTGTGTGATTATGTGGTCCTGTGATTCTCTTTTCATCAGTTCCTAGTAAATGACCATGCATGCAAGGAAAATTACGTTTGAAAATAGCAATGTGACAGGTACCATGCAGTATTCACTTAAGAGTTTCGAGTACTGATCCAGTCAACAGCTAGCTTAGGTAAAAATGAAGTGGATGAAGAGCAAATGTAATTTGCTATTTGTCAAGACTGAGCCTCAGTCCTTAAAATGAGCAAAATATCTCCCCATTTCCCCACAAATTTGCTAAATAAAATTTGCTTTAGAATTAACTTTGCAAATCAGACTTCCATACTGTAAGTAAATGAAAAGTAGTTATATAATAACAATGCATGACTGACAGAACCTCCAGTAAATCTAATTGAGTGTGGAACTTAAAGATCTCACTGGAAAGTACTTCATTGAAAATAATTATGTGTAGTTTAGGTTATGCACTGTAGGATGCAGAGTCTGGAGAGCTTAAAAGTAAGAAAAAAAAAAGGAATAAAAAAGGGGAAAAAAAAAGAAGAAAAGAAAGCAAGAAAAAATGAGGGAGAGCATCTTCTTGCCAGGCATATTTATTCAAGCTCACAGCTCAAGATTAATCCACAAGGGCATAGAGGCAGAAGATTAACAAACTAAAGACAGTCTTCATTCCTTGCTGAATTTTATTTTTACTTTGAAGTTATTTGAAGGAATATGTCCATAATATTGCTTTCTGACAAGCACAAGACATTGTGAAACAGATGTCCAATACATTTTTTATCGTCTGTGTAGTGGCACATAGATACAGTTGCACAACAGAAACTATATTCTCACAGAGGATGCAGAGGAATTTATCAAATGTGAGTAAGACATTTAAAAAAAAAATCCCATTTGCCTTGTTTTCAAGCAGCACTAGAATTAAGGCTATATTTACAGTGAGGATGGCATGGAAATTTTGATGGAACATAACATTCACAAAGGATTATAAAGCAACAAGATAAATTCCTCACTTCAATTTGACAGAATCAGGAATCATAAAAATCATGGGAACTCTAAGTATGCACTACAGAATAAGAACAGAATATTTAAAATTTAGTAAGTGTTGAAGTTTGGTCTTAAAACATAGGAGGCACTCAGTCAGACAGATAGCAGAAATATGTTCCAAAGACATACAGCCTTACATTGGACGACAAAAATTTAGCTGAATAAAATTAAATACCATTGTGCACATATAAACAACTAAAATGCCCGAAGTAAAACACAATGCATCAATAAATTTGCTGCAAATCAAAAACTCTTTGCTTAGTTCTGATATTGTACTGATGGATTCCTAGTTATCTATGTTATGGTTCTTTTTTTTTTCTTTTTTTTACCTTTCTTAATATTCTTTGGCTAAAAGTAATAAATATTTTTAATTTAAAAAATGTAAAATTATAGTATACAGAAGGCATCTCATGTACATTGCAGAAAAAGATATGAAATGGGCTCTGAAATGAACTAAGACTTAAGAAAAGTGACGTGAGAAAAAAATTGGCATACATAATTCAATAACTCGGACATGTCAGAGAAGGAATAATTTTCTAGTCATTCATTAAATCAGAAATACCAAAAGGAAGGCATTGATTCTGGATGGAAAATGCATAAGAAAGATAAGACCCAGATGACTTGAGAACTGTATAGATTAAGGTGACTTATATGTGTTTAATCACAGTGAAAGGTTTTCTGGAAAATGAACACATACAGAAACATCAGAATGTGGGTCTTGAATTTGTGCTGGACCAGATGTCTACCCTTCACTACTTTTCAAAATTCATCACAGCAAAACTACTGTTATATGCAATGTATTATTCTTGTTCTCATATAGTTATTCTGAGGCAGTTTATATTTAGTTCAACAATGTCCCAGAAAATCAAGAGATTTTGCAAGTGGAACAGCTTAGCACAAACCTTCTCAACATGGCATATACGTGGTCCCTACTTTGAGTACTTTGTCATTTCACAGAATCACACAGAATCACTGAATATTATGAGTTGGAAGGGACCCACAAGGATCATCTAGTCCAACTCACCATCTAACATCCGTACAGAGACCGAGAGCACATCCCAGAGCATAACACCAACCTAGATGCCTCACAGCCTAGCAGGCCACTCCGAGCCGGAAGGGGCCCAGGATCATCCAGCCCTACATCCCCCAGCTAGACCATGTCACTAAGCTCCTCGTCCAGTCTTCTCTTAAACACCTCCAGGGATGGCGACACCACCACCTCCCTGGGCAGCCCATTCCAATATGCAATTACTCTCTCTGTGAAAAACCGCTTCCTAACGTTAAGATTAAACCTCCCCTAGCGTAGCTTGAGGCCGTGTCCTCTCGTTCTGGTGTCGTCAACCTGGAAAAAGAGGTCTACACCCATCTGGCTGCAACCTCCCCGCAGGTAGTTGTAAACAGCAATTAGGTCCCCTCTGAGCCTCCTCTTCTCCAGACTGAACAGTCCCAGTTCCTGTAGTCGCTCCTCGTAGGGCCTGCCCTCCAGTCCCTTCACCATCCTCGTTGCCCTTCTCTGGACCCTCTCAAGCAGCTCAACATCCCTCTTAAACTGGGGAGCCCAGAACTGCACACAGTACTCAAGATGAGGTCTGACCAGCGCTGTGTACAGGGGAAGGACAACCTCCCTGGACCGACTGACCACACTGTTCCTGATGCAGGCCAGGATGCCATTGGCCTTCTTAGCCACCTGGGCACACTGCTGGCTCATATTGAGTTTCCTATCGATCAGTACACCTAAGTCTCTCTCCACTTCACTAGTCTCGAGCCACTCCTCCCCCAGCCGGTAGCGGTGCATGGGGTTGTTATGGCCGAAGTGAAGAACCCGGCACTTAGTTTTGTTAAACCTCATACTGTTGGAGCCTGCCCATCTCTCCAGTCTGTCAAGGTCCCTCTGGAGGGCCTTCCTACCCTCCGGCAGTTCAACATTTGCCCCCAGCTTAGTATCATCTGCAAACTTGCTGATGATGGATTGAATTCCCTCGTCCATGTCATCGATAAAGATGTTGAACAGTACTGGGCCCAACACTGACCCCTGTGGGACTCCGCTGGTGACTGGCCGCCAGTCCGATGTTGCACCATTCACCACCACCCTCTGAGCTCGCCCTTCCAACCAGTTTGTAACCCAGCATAAAATGTTCCTTTCCAGCCCGTGCTTTACAAGTTTCTCCTGAAGCTTATTGTGGGAAACCGTGTCAAAGGCTTTGCTAAGGTCCAAGTACACAACATCCACAGCCTTTTTGCGATCAACCAGTCGAGTCACTGGATCATAAAAGGAGATCAAGTTAGTCAGGCAGGACCTGCCTTTCCGAAATCCATGCTGACTAGATCCAATGTCATGGTTGTTCTGCAGTTGCTGTGTAATAGCACACAAGACCATCTGTTCCATGACTTTGCATGGGACTGAGGTCAGGCTGACTGGTCTGTAGTTGTTAGGATCATCTTTCCTACCCTTCTTGTGGATGGGTGTCACATTGGCCAATTTCCAGTCTTGTGGCACAACACCAGTATGTCAGGACTGTTGGTAAGTTATGGAGAGTGGCTTGGCGAGTTCATCTGCTAGTTCTTTCATGACCCTCGGGTGGATTCCATCCGGTCTTTTAAACTGTGCCATGCAAAAGCAAGGAGAATTTGTGGGTTTAATCTGGAAAGGAGATTCAGGGATGAAGAAAACATGTAGATATCAGTGTCTTTTAGTTTCTTCAATGAAAATGAAAAATTTATCCAAGTTTCAAGACACATAGGAGATGTTAGGATCATGTTCAAGAAGTGATGAAAGTTTCTGCTAAGTCAGTTGAAACAGAATTTCATATCATACCGTCCCTGTCCCACTCTCACAGAACAGTGGTAAGCAGTTCCTTATAAAGACCAAATATCCGAATATTAATTATATTACATACGTATTAATATGTGCAGTAAACTGCACATGTAAAACTGCACGTGAACAACACACAAATCAAGTAACAGAAGGACAGCAATTTTTTTAATTTAATTTTTTAAATAAATACTTAGGGATAATCTTTTAAGAAATGCAGTACCATATTCAAGATATAGGTTCTTTTTGGGGGAGTAAATGTATAAGAAGGTTTGTCATGGTTTGACCCTGGCTGGATGCCAGAGATCCACCACAACTATATTCAAGATACATGTTCTTTTTGGAAGAGTAAATGTATAAGAAGGTTTGTCATGGTTTGACCCTGGCTGGATGCCAGAGATCCACCACAACCTCTCCCGGAGGAGAAAAACTGGAAAATAAAACTGGTCACAGGCAAAAAAGCAAGGCACACTATAAGTAAAGAATAGTCTAGTCCATAGGTTTTCACCATGGTCGGTCCAATTCACGAGTGCAGGGGGATGTCTGAAAGAACATCTCTGCCCCTTCTCTCGTGGGCCTGGGGGGCCTTCGGGCTTTCAGATTCTCGACACAGGTTCTGAGCCGGCCCCTATATCTTGCTACTAAGTTTTTTTTCTTCTCTCCCAAATATGTTATTCACAGAGACGTCTCTATCTCTATAACCTTGAATGCCATGGCAGCGACTGGAGCTGAGAGCTGAGCTGCTAACCCCCTCGCTGCCAGAGCAAGAGGACATAGCCTTAAGTTGCACCAGGGGAAGTTTAGGGTGGATGTTAGGAAGAGGTTTTTCACAGAGAGAGTGATCCCTCAGTGGAATGGTCTGCTCAGAGAAGTGGTGGAGTCGCCATTCCTGGAGGTGTTTAAGAAAAAACTTGATAAGGAACTCAGTGACTCGGTCTAGATAATGGGAGGCTCAGATGGACAGAGCGTGGTGCCCGTGGCTTCGGAGTTGTGGGTTTGATCCCTGTGTGGGTGTTCACTTGGGAGTTGGACTAGATGATCCTTGTGGGTCCCTTCCAACTTGGAATATCCTGTGATCCTGTATGCCAGGAGGTGGGACCTCCTGGAATACAATCTGCTCCCTCCAAATTACTGTAAATTTGAAACTATGAGGCTTTTGAGCAAAGTGTAGAAAAATTAAAAACAATCTTTACTAAAAAAAGAGCACAGAACAGATCAAATGAGAAAAATGATTGTAGAACAGAACATTACCCAAACCCACACACTCCTGTCCTGATTAAACCAAGGAGAACCTTGAAAAAGTTGTTAATTTGTAGACAAAAGGAGTACTGTTACCAAGGGAAGTATCTGTGTGGTTACTGATGTGGAGGTAATGATTATGCTGGGGCTTGGGTGGCACAGTGACAGGGGGTCTCCCAGGATCCTATGCTGGATCCTATGCTGGGGTCTTCCAGGATCCTTTTGGGGTGGTTACAGAAACAGCAGCAGAAGTTCCTGCCGGGACATGGAAACTGTCATGAAAGGTGGCACTCGCTGGAGCAGCGGTGGGAGTGGTGGTCAGAGACTTCCCCGGTTCCTTGAATGTAGCCAGAATAGGAGTCATGGTGGGCAGTTTATAGGTTCACAGGTTATTCTGAGTTGGGAGGGATCCACAGGATCATCTAGTCCAACACCCAAGCAAACACCCANCACTGCACTATCTCCCTGGGCAGACCATTCCAATGAGCCATCACTCTCTCTGTGAAAAACCTCTTCCTAACATTCAGTCTAAACCTCCCCTGGTGTAGTTCAAGGCTATGTCCTCTTGTTCTGGTGTCGTCAGCCTGAGAGAAGAGATTCACACCCACCTGACTACAGCCTCCCCTCAGGTAGTTGTAAACAGCAATGAGGTCACCTCTGAGCCTCCTGTTCTCTAGGCTGAACAACCCCACTTCCCGTAGCTGCTCCCCATAGGGCTTGTTCTCCAGTCCTTTCACCATCCTTGTTGCTCTATGCTGGACCCTCTCAAGCAGTTGTCACAGTCTTGATCAGTGGGAGATAGTTGCTGCAATATCATAGATAATTTTCAGTCTAATGATCACCCTTGATCAGCATTTTTCCTTCTAAAAAAAGGAAAAGAATTAGAGATGCAGAAAAATAATTTAACAGTCATATACGAGAGTAAGGTTTCTCTTACAGTGGTAGTAGTGGTCAATGGGTAATGTTCTCCCCAAATCACAGGTGAATCAGATATCACATGCAGTATGGCAGGAAAAAACAGCAGTAAAATTAATTAAGCAAACAAAAATATAATGTATACAGTGATGAAAAGAGGAAATTGAAAAAAACCCTCAACCCCCCCCCCAAAACAACAACACTGCTTAGTAAATAACTGTCAGAAAGTCCCTGATTTCCTAATTCCATACTGCATGCAATATAATTTAAGACAGAAAAACTTTCTAAAGCAAGATAGTAGTCAAATACTAACGTTGCATCATAGAATTTAGCAACATTTTTTCAGTGTGGTTCCTTGCACATGAGATGACACCATGCAGATTGAAAAATACAGTGAGCCCACGCATATTCGCGTTCCGGTATTTGCAAGATTCAGTATTTGTGGGTGATTTTTCCGCGAACTGTGCGACCTCAGCGCGTGCACAGAATGTACTGTGACCTCAGTCTGATCGGCTGCCGGTCCCACCACTCGTGGGCCGCTGGGACAAGCCGCCGTGCAGAGACGAGCTGCAGCACAGGGACAAGCCAAGCCGCAGCATGGGGACTCCTCTGCTCACCACTTGACCCCTGCCCCGGCGGAGGACAGCCAGACATCTGAAACAAGCCCTGCTCTCAGGACCGTCCTCCAAATCTTATATGGGGAGGGGGCATGGCTACGGGTGTGGCATACTCGACTACGTAGTGGGTTCGCTATCTTTGCGGATTTCACGACTCGCGTGAGGCGGACCAGACCCAACAGCCCGCTAGTAACGGGGGTTCACTGTACTGACTAATTCAGTTTACTGCAGATACTATGTCCTAAAATCTCACCAGTTTTCACTAAGGCTGAAGTAAGCAATTTATTATTGTATTTTCCCACATAATTATCATACTGTCATTAAAAAAAAGATTGTTAACCAACAATGACAATAAATTACTTTGGAAATTATAATATCATGTACTTTTTAAATGAAAGGTTAGGGTTTCAGAAAGGTTTGTGGATTTAATATGCCTAAGAAAATATTTCATGAAGAAATTTTCAAAAAAGAGATGTTATTAATGAAGAGAAAGTTGTGTTTAAATAACAAGAGGATTCAGAAAACAGGTAAGTGAAAGCTAGAGCAGGGCTTGATTCCCACCAGGGAGGCAGTGCTGCCATTTAAGAGTTGAACTTGATGATCCTTGTGGGTCCCTTCCAACTCAGAATAATCTGTGAATTTGTGAATCTGTAAATCTGTAATGTCAAGTAAGCCTATAATTTCCGACATCCGAGATTTGTTTTTAAAATATATTAGTCCAAGGATGCTATTATTTGAAAATAGAAATATTCTAGTTAGCAGTGATTAGAAGGCTTGATAAATCAAAGCTAGTGAAAATTCTTGAAAGACAAGTAAATAATCTTTACTGTGATAAAAGAAAAAATCCACCACTAAGTGTTTTTATATGCCAAAGTGATCCACTTTGAATAATTTACTCATTCTTTTAAAAGCCACAGGACACACATGATCCTGTACTTATTCACCAGAATGCTGAATCTGACAAATTAACCAGTTAAAGCAGTGCTGATACTTGGAAATGTCATCAGTCGAGTCTCCTGGAAATATCAGAGGATTAACTGATGAAACTTGAGTTTATTGCCGGAAGAAATAGAAGGATGTATCTCTCAATTTTAGGAGACAAAACTCCACTGACCTCATGCCCAAGCTCCATATTCAAATGACTTTCTCTTCAGTATCAACAAGTATTTTTTATTGGGACTTTCACCTTGTAAGTTAGATGAAAAGCCTGTAAGATTCTGAACATCACTGAATTATAATAAGAACCCTGAATTTTACATGGAGTTGAAGGAAAATGTCAACATTCTGTATCAATTGCTATACTAAAAATGCATGATAAGCATTTAGATTTCTGTACTCATGATCAGAAACTGGTATACGCTGTTTACACTCTGTGCTTGTGGTCACTCAATTTAGAGGAGAGCCACAGCTGAGTGGCTTGCTTTCCTTCATTTAACAACAACTACTGGAGACAGCTAGAGTGTAGCATGCTGCAATATCAACTTGCACCCATCTGAATACGCACAGCATTTTTTTTCACTCTCTATGCTGTATCTGGCAACCTTTTGAGTGCTCAGTGTATATTCCTGTCCAGGCAAAACAATAAGATCATAAGATTATATCTGACAAGTGAGGAATTTTTTCAAGGAAAAATATCTGCAGGAAAAACTTGGGTTTAGAAAATTATCATGAAGTCAGTTGCAAGTATCTTATCCATAAGCAGTAAGAAAAGTACTCTAAATAGCTGTGAATTTTATAATAGTTACAGGAAAAAAAGTCCATCTTTTTATATATTAAATGCTTGTAGTCTTAATAGTGCCATATAGAATAGGACTGATTGTACCTGTCAGTCTCAAAGAGTACGAGGATAGTATGCAGTATTTCTTCCTTAAATTATTTTAAAATATTTTTTGTATTGTACATACATTTAAGAATTTTCCAAGCACTGTAGCAAAAGAAAACAAACATACAGTGACTGGTATTGGGATATCCTCATGAATCTAAATAAAATACACAGAGTGCCTTTTCAAGGATAGAAACATGAGAAAATGTTCAAACTATCTGTTCAGTTTTACTATTTTAAATTTTTTAATTTGAAACTCTATGATCAAGGAGATTTCATAGGGCAAGACCATCTTGTGGAGTCATGTATCACTTACCTGTGTTATGTTTTATGATGCAATTTTTTTCAAGGTTTGACTAATAGGTTTCCTTCTGTTAGAATAAGGCTTCTATATTAACCTCTATAAATAGTATTGACTAGAAACTTTTCAGGAAACTAATGAAAGCAATGGGGTTCAATCAATGTAAAGAAGACATTTGTTTCCCAGGAAGAAAGTGGAAATCACTGATTACTGTTCACAGGTTTCGTAAATTTGATTATCACCTAGTAATTAGTAGTCTCTGCTTTATAAAAGTGCACTCAGAGGAAAAAGGCTTCCACAAAAAAGCACAGATTATAAGTGACATTTCTGATATCAGCAATTTGTGACAATAATCTGCTCAGGGACAAAATTTCAGGCAGTAACTTAAAACACCCAGCCTACCTAAGCCTAAAACATTGAGTATTAGTTCTCTAGGAGACTAAATATTTGAACTAAACTTGAAAGGGGCATAAACTTGAAAGGGATATATACTAAATGAAAAATTTCTTCAGGATCTTGGATGTATATTCTATGGATTTAAGGTTTAAAAAATTCTGTTTTCTGGAGAAATACTTTTTACCAAGGCCTGTACTGAGAGGACAAAGAATGACAGTTATAGATTTGGACTGGATATAAGGAAGACATTTTTCATGATAAGCATGCTGAGGCATTAGAGAAGTTGTCCAGAGAAATTCAGGATGCCTCCTTCCTGGAAATGTTCAAGGTCAGGTTGGATGAGGCTCTGGGCAATATAGTCCAGTAAAAGGCAGTTCTTGTCTTGGCAGGGTCTTTGGAATAGATGATCTTAAAAGATTCTTTTGGACCCTAACCATTCTGTGGTTCTATGATTCTATAATTTTTTTTTGTTATCACCAATTATTTCTACTATTTCTTCTTTAATGTTCTCCTGAAAATCTGGATAACATCATTTCTCTGAGATACACATTAAAGATCACAAAGAACTTAGTTTCAAGGAGAGTGGGGCCATGTCATGTACATTATGCAGTCCTTTTATTGAAATGATATTTTATGTAAACTTCTATAGAAATAGATCAAAAGATCCAAACTATGTAAACAGATTAAATTTTTCTGCTTTTGGATATATAATTGTTTTAGCAGGACTGTTGTATAGCCTGACCCTCCATTTGAAAAGGGCTTGGGCTAAATTTGATTTAAATTAAAAACAAACAAACAAAACCAAAGCAGAAAAGGATGAAAGTTCAAGGGCAAGGCATAGCCATGTTTCATTCTGGAATGATTTAGCAATCACTAGCAGGCTTGCTGCAATAGATAGATTTTTCCAACTTTAGTCTGTGGCTTTCAACACTTGCCCATCTCCCACATTGGATTCCTTCCTATGAAATGCAGGAGGGTGTCTGACAGCACTTTTTGATTTAATTTTGTACTGTTGGGCAATAACATATCAACCATAGTGCACCCCTGGTGGATTTGTACAAGCTGGATGATATAGCAATATCCTATTGGATTTTTTGCTATCATAGGCAGGATGCCAGACACAACAGAGAGAATTAATTATTAACAGCACTGCTATCTTTCCAACGTAGCTTCAAGGCACTATTTTGTTTGCTCTCACTGATGGTGATCATTTCTCAACTCTTCCATGTATAATGAACTGCATATGCCCCTCAGATTTCAGACCTTAATCTAGCAGGTTATCTGTTGTAGCTACAAATCCTGTCATTCCTTCAGTATCCAGGTCTGCGATTTAATCTACAAATCACTCTGGTATGGCAGTAAGATGTACAGGATTTCAGTAAAGAGCTTTCTCAGATAGACCCATAGGATACTGGAAAAATTAATGGGAGGTTGCCCGTCAGAAGACTTTATGCTCATATATTCAAAAATACTAGCTATATTCGATACTCTAACTAGTGGAGGCAAGTGTGAGTATATCGTATGTACTCATTCACAGGTGACAAATGTCACTACCTCAAGAAGGAGGTGGCAATTATCTTTCAAGTCTACAAATCCTTTAAAAGTTAAATCATTATGAAGTCCAAGGGCGTATCTGAACAATTTATTGGTTTTTTAACTGGAAAATTGCTATTTCCAGTGTCTTCAAAATGCAGGGCTGTAGCACTTTTTCTTTTACCCAGTCAAGAGAATCTGCTTAGTATCACAGAATCACAGAATCACAGAATACCATGAGTTGGAAGGGATACTATATAAACAATTAGAAAAGTCATAAATCTTTGTCAAAATATATGATGGTCTTTGTATGTTGAGAAATGCATTTACCATGAATATTGCATTCCTAAATCACACTATGAACAGGCTGAAGAAAATCAAGTGTAAAAATTAAGAAAAATATTAGGAAGGAGATTTTTCAAGATTACCATAAAATCAGCAAACACTGGTGTTTTTTCACTAAAAGAAATATATATTCAACCAGTGGAACATGAGGTTAAAGCTGTTTGGTTTCTTCGTGTTTATAAACATCAAAGTTAATAATATGGCCAAATAGGCAAAAAAAGTAGTAAGCAATTGTTTTTTAAGTGCCAAAGGACAGGATTTCACTGTTCCTATTATGAGAAATTTCTAGTGTAAGCCTATATTCAAGAACAAATTAAGAACTGTGTAGGTAACTTCTTCTCATAAGCAGTTAAAATGGTTAAAATATGAGAATTTAAAAAATCTTCTATTAGAGAGACTATTGCATTAAAATATGTTTTAATTTTAGAAATATATTTTCACTTTAGAAAAAATATTGCTAGGCATAAAATATTTTATTTGGGAATTTAGGTAAAATTATTTGTGTTTACTCTTAGAGGTGATTTACTGTGATACTTAAAATATAATTTTTCAAATTATAAAAAAATATTAAAAATCAATGTTGAAGCATAAGATGGAACACTGTGAAAAAAATTCAACCAAAATTTCATTAAAAGGTCCCACAGATAGGTAATGTGACATCACATATCAGTTTGTACTTTCAAGAGGATAATAATCACGTATGAAAAATGCTTCTCATCTCCTGAGTCTCTTATGAGACTATCTCAAGGATTAACCTGTTTCACTATATTAATGGTAATATTCAAGGTTTTTATAGAAAGTCTGGGGCACATCTTCACAGAAGAAACAAAAAGATTTTTTTTCATGTGTCATTTCTCAGTTCTTTCTTTCTGCTTGTGCAGAATAAAGTAATGAGATACGTATTTTGGCTTCCAGATTCAAAGTCTTGATTTGAAAAGTGTTATAATGGACTCTATTTTCTTATTTTAAGTTAATAGCAGAGAAAGTTAAATGTCTTACTTAATATGAACTAGATTAAATTATTAACAATACTGAACTAAATTCTTGCCCTTATTTCTCAGAAATTTTGGTCAAGAATTTTGTTTACTTATTTATAATACAACCTAAAATGGTTCTGGGTTGTTACTTATAAATTATTTTTAAAATCATGGGTTTACGCCTATTGATATATACAGTGAGTGAAGCAGATGACCAAATTAGGTTTTCAAAGTCATTTTGAGAGATGTAGTAAATTTAATAATAGACTGTATAGCCTTTGATATTATAAGATGCTAATGTGTAAGATTTTTTATATTTTCAATAACTGATAATGCCTGAGGTTAAAAAATGAAAAGAAAGAATAGGAGAAAGTAACAATAAAAATATTTGTGAAATCACTGGGTTTCCTTCACTCAAGGTATGATTTGGAATTTAGATATCTTACCCTTTGCATAGTATCTTCTACATAAAACAGAATTCTGTATCATGGGAAAATATAAATTCAGCTCTCAAAAATCCTTACTAAATGCATTGTGTGTATTCATCAGATGCTCAAGAATGCAGCTTACAGAGGAGTTAAGGAAAACAAAAAGTAAAAAAATTAACTTAGCTGAGGAGACTTGCTACAAGATCTTATGTTAGGTGCTCTTTTGGAGACTGCTCTTTAGTAAGTAATATCTGAAATCAGTATTGTCTTCAGGAGGATGGTGATTTTAAATTTTTTATAGTCTTAATTCTGGAATTGGTAGTACTGCTACAATCCATGCAATGTTGATTTGAGGTTTGGTAGAAATGAAACACGGAGTTCAAGTCTAGCTTGATCACAAAATAGTTCTTATCTAATAAAAAATTTGACCAAAAAAAATGTATCCAGCACACTTCAACTGAACTTCTGGAGAAGATTCCAGGGGTTGATTGCAGTAGCTGCTTTTCACCAAGTGCAACAGATAATATTTACACCATTTCTTCACTTTGGACATAAAAACCCCATGCATCACTATCAACTGGGGAACGAGTGGCTGGAGAGTGGTGAAATGGAGAGGGATTTAGGAGTAATGATTGACAGAAAACTTAATATGAGCCAGCAGTGTGCCCAGGAGGCTAAGAAGGCCAATGGCATCCTGGCCTGTATTAGGAACAGTGTGGTGAGTCGGACTAGGGAAGTTATCCTTCCCCTGTACTCAGCGCTGGTCCGACCACCTCTTGATTACTGTGTTCAGTTCTGTTCTCCCCAGTTTAAGAAGGATGTTTTGCTGCTTGAGAGGGTCCAGAGAAGGGTGACAAGGATGGTGAAAGGACTGGAGGACAGGCCCTGTGGGGAGCGGCTACGGGAACTGGAGTTGTTCAGCCTGGAGAAGAGGAGGCTCAGAGGTGACCTCATTGCTCTTTAAGAGTGCCTGAAGGGCGGTTGCAGCCAGGTGGGTGTGAATCTCTTCTCTCAGGCTGATGACACCAGAACAAGAGGACATGGCCTTAAGCAACACCAGGTGAGGTTTAGACTCAATGTTAGGAAGCGGTTTTTCACAGATAGAGTGATCTCTCATTGGAATGGTCTGCCCAGAGAGGTGGTGGATTCACCATCCCTGGAGGTGTTTAAGAGAAGACTGTATGAGGAGCTTAGTGACATGGCCTAGTAGGTGGGAGGCTTGGATGAATGGAGCGTGGTGCCCATGGTTCCATGCTTGCAGGCCTGATCCCTGGGTGGGCGTTCGCTTGGGAGTTGAATTAGATGATCCTGTGGGTCTCTTCCAAATTAGCATAACATGTGAACTACATTTTTTACCTACTACATTATTTCCCCGCTGCAATGCGACCCTTCCATTGCAACCCCACGCATTTGCGATGAAAATTTCTCGCAATTTTTCCTCAGTCATTTGCGAGTTTCCCTGGCCGACACATGTGCAGTGCCTCTGCTTCACCGAGGGGCGATGCCGGCTCTCCCTGTGGTGTAGTGCCAGTCCGGCCCCATGGGGAAGGCTGCAAGTCATGCTGTCCTCTGTTACTTTAAGTGCAGTTTGGGACTGAACCCCCCCCCCGGGCGCATGTTACGGTTTCCATGGCTACAGGTGGGGAAGAGAAGTGCCCCGGGAAAGTGGGGCTGGCCACGGCGGCCAGCAGGACATGCTCACTCCGCTGCCACAGCTCAACCCCCTCCAACACCACACGGGGCCAGGCTGGGCCGGGGCGCGGTGCGGGGCCAGAGCGTGGCACGCGGCAGGGGCACTTAGCGGGGTTGGGGCTCCAGCACCAGGGTTGGGGCATGGTGTTATGCTGGTTTGTGGTCAACATGAGCACTGGGGCCGGGGGGGTTGGGTGCTGGGGTTGGGGAGCAGCAGCACGGGATTTGGACTGCAAGCACACGTGGTGGCAGCAGGCTGGCAGCAGCTGCAGAAGTGACAGCATTGCCAAAGAGAAGACAAGGAATTCTAGGGGGGGACTCCCGAGCCAGAGAATCCTCAGAAATGGTTCCCTTTGCTCACCTGTGCTGAGAGAGACCATGGGAAGGAGCGGAAAAGTGTCCGCAGTGCTCCAGAGTGGTGGGGGTGGAGCAATGGGTGTGGCCTGCATGCATATTAATGACCTGATAGCCTTTGTGTGTTTGACATTCTGTGAGACCCCTGCCTGGCATGACCCTTTCCTTGCAAATGTGGGGGTGTAACTGTAATTCTTTCTTTTCATTCTTGCTTTGTAACCTTTTATGAATTGCTGTGGAATTCTAGGACAGTTCATGAGAGAAACCATAGCCTATTCTATTCAGCAAAATATAAACATTCTGCGAGGTGTCAGATTATTTTTTTTCAAATATAATTGACATTTCTGAAGAAATATTCTGTTTTGCCAAATAGAAAAAATGCATGTAAAAAATATTTTCCTTCAGTACTGCGAGGCTGATTGCCTGACCAATCTAATTTCCTTCTATGATCAGGTGATCCACCTGGTTGATGAGGCAAGAGCTGTTGATGTGGTGTACCTGGATTTTAGTAAAGCCTTTTGACACTGTCCCCCATAACAAACTCCTGGTGAAGCTGGAGGCTTGTGGCTTGGATAGGTTTACAGTGGACTGGATCAGGAGTTGGTTGGATAACAGAGCTCAGAGAGCGGTGGTTAATGGTGCTGTGTCCGGTTGGAGGCCGGTCACTAGAGGGGTGCCTCAGGGTTCAGTGTTGGGACCTATCCTGTTCAATATCTTTATTGATGATCTGGACGAAGGGATGGAGTCTATTATTAGCAAGTCTGCGGATGACACCAAACTGCGGATAAATGTCGATCTGGTGGAAGGTAGGAGGGCTCTGCAGAG
>WEKX01027789.1:13899-38562 GCA_013390025.1 Pitta sordida
TGTTTACAGCTACCTGCGGGGAGGTTGCAGCCAGATGGGTGTAGACCTCTTCTTCCAGGCTGACGACACCAGAACGAGAGGGCACAGCCTCAAGCTACGCCAGGGGAGGTTTAATCTCAACGTTAGGAAGCGGTTTTTCACGGAGAGAGTAATTGCATATTGGAATGGGCTGCCCAGGGAGGTGGTGGAGTCGCCATCCCTGGAAGTGTTTAAGAGAAGACTGGACGAGGAGCTTAGTGACATGGTCTAGCTGGGGGGTGTAGGGCTGGATGACCCTGGGCCCCTTCCGGCTCGGAGTGGCCTGCCAGATTGTGAGGCATCTAGGNTGGGATGTGCTCTTGGTCGCTGTACGGGTGTTAGACGGTGAGTTGGACTAGATGATCCTTGTGGGTCCCTTCCAGTTCATAATTTTCTGTGATTCTGTGATTCTGTGATATGCAAGACTACAATGAGACAAATTGTTTTTTCATGTTAACAGAATCTTGCCATTATAGATTGTCTCAGGTTGACATGATATAGTATGATATGTGTGGTAAATACCTCTTAGTATTTTATTTTTATGGTTCCTTTTTTGTATTTCATATTGTTGTTTTAAAATTACACTGTCTGTAACATTTTCTTCCCCCTCTCCCTCCCCCTCGCCGGAAGGAATTTGAGGCATTTGGCCCGGAAGTGGTGGAATTCGGGCAGGAGAGAAGGCGGCAGCTGGAGAAGACTCGGCTTCTTCTTTTTCTTCTGTTTTTTTTCCCTTCCCTTGGAACTCTGAGGAACTGAGTTTGGCTTTGAACTGTGTTTGTCTTTTCGAGCTGAGCCAGAGGAGCTTGACTGACCAGATCTGTGAATCATCGGGGTTTTTTTTCCTTTTTCCCTCTTCCCCTCCCCCCCCCGGGAGGGGAGTAGAGACTCAACAGAAGTGGACTACTGGATTTCTGGACTGCTGACGTTTTAGCAACACCAGGTTTCAGATCCCTTGTTATTTTTCTTAGCAGAGGAGGATTGTATTTTTGTGTGTGTGTGTTGTAGTCTGTGCAGCTCAGTTAATAAACTTTTTTTTTTTTCTCGTAAACTTCACTTCCCTTTGAGGAGGAAAATCAATTTGGTTGGAATTGGTGGGAGGGTAAAAATCTCACTCCAAACCTTAACATAGATATTCAGAAAAAATTAGTAATGAAGGCCACACAAAAATCATTCACTTAGAAATGTTTCTAAGATGTATTTCTTCCATAACAAAGTATTATAGAAGGTTTCAGAAAGTCTTGGATCAAATTCTGTGCATTTCCAAATTGTAAGTTCCCAACAGAGTTTTCACTGAGAGAAAGACACTGAATGCTTTGGAGTTGATCTATTTCAGTCTTTTCTAGTCTAGCCACTTCATTTGATATGAGAAATTAAGGACAAAATCTGTGAACTCTACTCACATTATGGATATAACTTACTAATAAAGTTATCTGCATATGGATTTGGCATTGAAAGTCTGAGAACAGGAACTAAGCTAGAGTTGCCTTCTTTCTACACTTTCAAGTAGTTTTTCAGAACTCTCCCTTTCCTCTCAAGAGATAGAGACCTCTTTTAAATGAAAAAGACACCTGTGCAATTTACAGTTTTCATCCTGCTTGCTTACAGTTATTTTAATTGTGTACTGGAAAATTGAAGCCATTTTACATGGTATGCGACATTTACTATACTTAAAGCAGACATGAAAATGACACCAAAAATGTACATAATATACATTCTAAATTGTGTGTTCGGTTAGTAAAAGTATGACACCATCATAATTTCTTTTGTGATTCTTCTGAAAGTTGACCATTTCTTATTGGCTTAAAAATACCAGACTGGGTTTAGATCCATTTAGAAGAAATCATGCAATTTTTTTTTGCTGTATCCACCTAAAGAGACCTCTGTGAAACATTAGCTTTATAGCATTATGTCCCTAGGCTTTATTTGGTACTTTAATTATTAAAATAGAGTCTATTACTGAATAATCATGTATTAAACTCAGGGAACCATAGTTATCATGAAAACATTTGAAAATATATTAATTTTAATATCTAAAAATGTTTAATTGCCTACCATTAGTTTCGTTGTCTGTTATCAGAGCTGGTAAATGTCATCATACATTACTGTATTTTTAGGTCTCCTGGCTTTTGACAGGGAAGGTAGAGGAGAGGTGAGGGGAAGGGAGGTGACAATAAAGGAGGAGAGGGGTGGAGTGGGGCCGTGAGGGAGGGGAGGTGAAGAATAAGGAAAAATTAATTTGATAATTTACATTTCTAGGCATGTAGAGTACTTTAGCTAACAATCTGTATTTAACTGTACAGTATTCACAAAAAAAAAACAACAATGCAGGGGGTAATAAGGTGATGTTTTTTCCACTTTTCTCAGTAAGGACTTCTCAATGCACAATGTAATTACTGTATATTAATTGATTTTCTTGTTAGAGGATTAGTGAAACACCAGAAATCGTAACATAAAAAAACCTACATAAAGACTTTCTTATTGGAGTGTGCCAGGATTACACAGTAAATTCGTTTGGCTTTTTGGTTTATTTTATTGTAATTTTATTCATCTGCCTGAAACAAAGTCTAGTCACAGTCCATCACTTACAGTGTGACAATAAATATATCGTGTACAAGGTGCTATGGTAACATAATAAGTAACATCAAATGATAACTGTAACATAGCAACTGTTCTACAAGATGACACTAGTGTTTCAAATAATTCAATATTCTGACTCTCCAAATAAACTACTGCAGATGCTTATGAAGATATAAGAAAAAACATGAGATCTCCTGAGACCTCTCATAATTTCCTGCCTCCCAGGAAAAGGTTCCTTGAAGATCCCCTCAGTTAAAAGGAGGCTAATGAAGTAAATAAAGTGTGCAGTGACTAAGGCTTACATGATATAAACATGGATTTCATACTCACTGAAAATTATAAAAACTCCTTAGATCCATGTCATGGTTTGAACCTGGCTGGATGCCAGAGATTCACCCACAACCTCTCCTAGAGGAAAAAAAAAACTGGGAAAAAGTTTATCACAGGTAAAACAAGGCAAGCTACAAGTGAGGAATATGAAGAATTTATTTATTAACTAACAAGATCAGAGCTTAAAGTGAGAAGCATCATTTTAAAGGCAACTTTACCCCCCCCGCCCCTTCTTCTTACAACAGATCTCATATTACCTTTTTTCCTCCAGCAGAAAAAGGGGGAACAGGGGTAGGGGAAAAACCTAGCAAGTTGGTATTTCTGACCAGATTTAGGGTAGGAAACCATCTCTCTGCCTTTTCATACAGTCCTCTCTCTGTCTCACAAGAGGAAAAGTCTTTCATGACCTTTTCCCAAGTGAGATCTCGACCCAAGCACAGGTTCACAGGTTATTCTGAGTTGGAAGGGACCCTCAGGATCATCTGGTCCAACTCCCAAGCAAACTCTCACCCAGGAATCAGGCCCACAAGTGTGGAACCATGGGCACCACGCTCCATCCATCCAAGTCTCCCACAAACTAGACCATGTCACTAAGCTTCTCATTGAGTCTTCACTTAAACACCTCCAGGGATGGCAACTCCACCACCTCCCTGGGCAGACCATTCCAATGAGCAATCACTCTCTCTGTGAAAATATTCTTCCTAAAATCCAGTCTAAACCTCCCATGGCATAGCTTAAGGCCATGTCCTCTTGTTCTGGTGTCGTCAGCCTGAGAGAAGAGTTCCACACCCACCTGACTGCAACCTCTCCTTATGCAGTTGTAAACAGCAATCAGGTCACCTCTGAGCCTCCTCTTCTCCAGGCTGAACAACCACAGCTCCCGTAGCTGCTCCCCATAGGGCTTGTCCTCCAGTCCCTTCACCATCCTTGTTGCCCTTCTCTGGACCCTGTCAAGAAGCTCAACATCCTTCTTAAACTGGGGAGTACAGAACTGCACACAGTACTCATATGTATTAAGAAAAACATGCATGTGTATTAAGTATGCAAGGATAGGAGTGGTTTACGTAGATTAGGGTCGGATGTCTCTTTAAAAACAGATAGACCTGTGTGCTATTATGCAGCAGCTGTAAAATGACCATGACATTACAACTAGTCAACATGGATTTAGGAGAGGTAGGTCTTGCCTGACCAACCTGATCTCCTTCTATGATCTGGTGACTCCCTTGGTTGATGATAAAAAGCCTGTGGATGTTGTGTACTTGCATCTTAGCAAAGCCTTTGGCACAGTTTCTCATTATAAGCTTCAGGAGAAACTCTTAGAGCACGGATTGGATAGAAGCATTTTATGTTGGGTTAGGAACTGGTTGGATGGACGAGCTCAGAGAGTGCTGGTGAATGGTGCCACATCCAGCTGGCAGCCAGTCACTAGTGGAGTCCCACAGGGATCAGTGTTAGACTCGGCACCGTTCAACATCTTCATTGATGATATGGACGAGGGAATTGAGTCCGTCATCAGCAAGTTTGCAGATGATACCAAGCTGGGGGCAAATGTTGAACTGCCAGAGGGTAGGAGGGCCCTTCAGACGGACCTTGACAGGTTAGAGAGTTGGACAGACTCCTATAATATGACATTTAAGAAGTTTAAGTGCTGGGTTCTTCACTTTGGATGTCACAACCCCATGCATCATGGGGAATGAGTGGCTGGAGACTGGTGAAATGGACAGGGATTTAGGAGTAATGAATGAGAGGAAACTTAATATGAGCCAGCCGTTGGCCCTTATGGCTAAAAGGCCAATGACATCCTGGTCTGTATTAGGAACAGTGTGGTCAGTTGGACTAGGGATGTTATCCTTCCCCTGTACTCGGCGCTAGTTAGAGCACATCTTGAGTCCTGTGTCCAGTTTTGTTGTGTTGCTTGAGAGAGTGCAGGGAAGGGCGACAAGGATGGTGAAAGCACTGGAGGAGAAGCCCTATCGGGAGCAGCTACAGGAGCCGGGGTTGTTCAGCCTGGAGAAGAGAAGGCTCAGAGGTGACCTGATTTCTCTTTACAACTGCCTGAGGGGAGGTTGCTGTCAGGTGGGTGTGAATCCTTTCTCTCAGGCTGATGACACAAGAACAAGAGGACATGGCCTGAAGCTACGCCAGGGGAGGTTTAGACTGAATGTTAAGAAAAGGTTTCTCACAGAGAGAGTGATCTCTCATTGGAATGGTCTTCCCAGGGAGGTGGTGGAGTCACCATCCCTGGAGGTGTTTAAGAGAAGACTCAATGAGAAGCTCAGTGACATGGTCTAGATGGTGGGAGGCTTGGATGGATAGAGCATGTTGCCCATGGTTCCATGCTTTTGGGCCTGATCCTTGGGCATTCACTTGGGAGTTGAACTAGACTATCTTGTGCGTCCCTTCCATCTCAGAATAACCTGTGAACCTGTGATTGCAATCAGGTCATTTGGCTCAAACTGATCATAGGGATGTTCCTTACCATCCTGTGTCATGTTCAGGAATAAAAGGTTGGAGAAGAAGCATGGAAAGTGATATTCCTGGCATTTGTCTTCCCAAGTAACCACTATGCGTGTTGGAGCCCTGCTTTTCTGACAATGCATGAACACCTTCCTACTGATGGGATGTATTGAGTGAATTCTTTGTTTTACTTCTACATTGTGGGGGAGTGAGCAAGGAGCTTTGTCTTTCTTAGCTACCTACTGGTGCTAATCCACAACAGTCATGTTCAACTCTCTATTCACCAGTATATCTACGTCCTCTCCTGCAAAGGTTCTTTCTTGTAGGTTATTTCCCTGGCTTATTCTGAGGCAGGAATTTGTCATTCTTGAAAAGTAAGTAGTTCAAACTGCTGCTTAAAACTCAGTCTTATACTTTGCTCTGATTAAGTACATAGGTGTAGTATACATGCCAATAACTCCTCATCTTCGATGATATTTTATCTCAGATTTAGCATATATCTCCTTTTATTTTTCCTTTTATTTTTATATTCAATCTGAAATGTCTTTGACCTAACATCAGCACAAGGCTTTTCCTCCCTCCAATGCCTGATAAACTCAATTCTGATAAAGGAACATATAATACCATTATATTTTGTGTTTTGATGAGCTGTACATACTGTGTTTCCAGACAGGACCACAAATATTTGAAATACTCTCTTATTAATCAGATTAAAATTATTATGAAACTAGAATTTTAACATTGCCCCTCACCTACCTAATGAAATCGTATAGCTGGATCCTGCCTAAACATTTGTAAAATGACAAAACCTAAGCCTTCTGTGCTTGAAAGTTTATAATGTGTTTCTTTCATATAAGAGTTTAACTCAGAACCTAAGTGATGGGTAATTGAATTAAAACACAAAAAATATTAAGTTACTTGTAAAATTGCATGCAGTTATAATATTGTGAAATGCCTTCCTGCCAGACTTATTTTTATATGTGTTTTTAAGTATCTGATGAAAGCCAATAAATGGATTTTGTAATCATAACTGGGACACCTCTCGACACCTTAACAAAAGAGATATTGGGAAAAAATACTGAACATTTTGTAATAATAAGAGAATTTATATATTATTGAAATAAGTATAGATATCAACAAATCGTAAGTACTTGTTCATTCCAGGGGAGGCTTAGACTGGATGTTAGGAAGAGCCTTTTCACAGAGAGAGTTATCTCTCAATGGAATGGTCTGCCCAGGGAGGTGGTGGTGTTGCCATCTCTGGAGGTGTTTAAATGAAGACTGAATGAGGAGCTCAGTGACATGGTCTAGTTGGTAGAAGGCTTGGATGGACAGAGCGTAGTGCCCGTGTTTCCAAACTTGTGGGCCTGATCCCTGTGTGGGCGTTCGCTTGGGAGTTGGACTAGATGATCCTGAGGGTCCCTTCCAACTCAGAATAACCTGCAAACCTGTGGTTACAAAGAATAAATGTATTTAATGAAAATTGATCGCTAATGAACTCTCAAATTCAAATACTGTTTTCTCAAAATATTAAATGAAAATTGATCTACATGAAATCCTTATGTTAGATTCTACCTAGTCATATCTATGTAAATCTAAAGGTTTCCTGTAGATATTCTGTTACGTGACCAAGAAGTAAGAGGTTGTCATATATTGATTTATATAGTCGTTAATTAAAAAGTTCTCTGGCATGAAGGCTGAGATACTATTTGAAAAATCACAATTCAGTGAGATAAGGAGAGAAATATTGTAACTTCTGGAGGACGGAAAATAGACCTATATTATTCTTGTAGAAGATACTATTTGGTTGGTCATTTGTTGCCTTTTTTTTTCCCTCACAGACAAAAAATTCTGATAGATTTTTGAACATGTACTGTAAGATTCCATAAACCCTGATTATTTTTTTTTTTGTATGCTATCACTGGGAAAAGATAAACAAAAGTTTCATCCAGATTGATTCCTTTGCTAAATTCCTTTTGAATAATACTTTCCTTTAATTAACTTCAACTCAGGTAAGTTTGAGAGCATGACCAAAGTTGCATCTGTCAGAAGATGTGTGTGACTTCAGGATGCACAGTTGTATAGAATCTGTGCATTGAAGAAATCTGCCAAGCCAATAATATCTTGTTTTTCTTTATGGATGAGAATTTAGTCTACTATTGAAATAGAAAAAAATTATTTGTCATTATATTCCTCTCTAAAGGATTTATTTGGGAATAATGCGTTCATTCTCTTTGTACGGGTGTTAGATGGTAAGTTGGACTAAATGATCCTTGTGGGTCCCTTCCAACTCATAGTATTCTGTGATTCTGTGATTCCGTGATTCTATAATAACAACAAAAATAAACAGCCTAATTTCTTTACTGTTCAAAGAAAGCTACAGAAAAATGCTTTCTGCTTGTAAAAAGATTTTGAGTTACTATTCTACAAGATAACTCCTGCAGTCTTATTGATTCATTAGGATGCAAAGACAAAATCCACCCCCATCTTTCCCAAAAAATGTTAATTTATTTATCCTTTCACCTTGAAGATAAAAGTGAAATATTGAATTTGGAGTAGTCTATGTGACTATGCTTCCAATATAAAATATGTTAACATTATTTTTATATAGATTTTTTGTCTCATCAAAACACCAGTAGATTTCTGAGAAAATGTAGTTGCCATGGGAAACAAGAAGATAGAGTTATGATATTCATTTTAGCCAGATAGTTGCTTGTGCTTGGAGATGTGCTGCTTAGGTGAAAGCAACTCTAATATACTATTGCTTCAAGAACAGTATGCCATCTTTTCATCTTAGAATTCATGTGAAGATCATACCTAACTCCAAGGATAGGTTAAATGAAACCAATGAAATAGATCAGTAATTGACTCTATTTAGGCAAGTTATTATATTAGAAATTTTCCCATGCAGCTGAAAACAATGGCCAGAACATTTCCCCTGAGGTAAGAAAAATAAATAATATATATATGGATTAGAAAAATGAAACAGGACAACAAAAAAAAATCCAAACAATATTATCGATCGTAAATTATGTTGAAGAAATAATAAAAGACTTTAACTCGTGATGAGATTAGCATGTTTTTATATCAACGTACCACCATCAGCTTAAGACAGATAACTGTCTGGAGCACCACTTCAGAAAACAATTAATTTAAATCAAGTAGTAAATTTGTTTTAGAATCGTGTGATAGTAATAGAGAGAAAGGTGAAAAGTCGGCTGCCAAAACTGCAACCTTTGATCTTTTTAAGATGTTCAGTTGCCTTGAATACTTTTTCTTATGTCATTGAGCTCTGCTTTAGTCTGAATCTCTTCCTAACAAAAGAACATTTTTTGTAACATCTATCAAATCATGCTGTCATACTACAGCACCTGGTTCTCTATTTTCTTAAAAGAAGTAAAACTCCAGTGACAATTTTAGTTGTAGTGTATTCTAAAGTTCTTGGCATTCTTTTCCCCATCAACTTTAGCCTCTTCTGTGCTCCCTAAGCTCCAGATGTAAAGAAAGTCAGATGGGAAAATGACAATTAAGGCTCATTGAAGTATAGAAATAATTTGTTGGGTGCGTTTTCATTATTGTGAAACAGCTGGCTGTAACTGGTTTATTAGGAATGCACACTTATCTGTCAGAGTATTGAAATGAGTTATACAAAGTTCGTGCCTTGAAAGAGTGCAATAACAGATTGTCAACTTTGTGTAAGGTAGAATTTCCAGTGGTGTATTAGATGAAAAAGGGTTATGAAATCTAGTATCAAAGTGAAGTTGACATTTTATTTTTTCCTCTTACATTACATTCTAATGTACTTTGAATTCAAGGAATGAGAAAATTACATAAATGGTCCTCATTGTTAGTAACTGGTTTCCATTAAAAAAGGTATGTTTCTAAATTTTCTTTAGAAAAACATGTTTGAATAGGAGAAATGTAACTAATGAAATGCAACAGAGAAACACTTTAGAAAATCAAAGAAATTAATAGTTTTGCAGACTTCATATAGAAATCTCTGTTTAGAATCTAACCTTTCTTTTATCTTTTTGATTTAATGAAAAGATTATCATCACTATCAATATGACGATTGATATTTGAAGAATCTTCTTCAAAGAAATTATTAGAAGTGTTGCAAATATTGAGACACATTGTAAGTAAAAATGTATGAAAAATACACTAATTTCTGAAATCTAAGGCCAGGCTGACAGCTTGCACACTGATTTAAATATGCAGTTATACCTCCTCATTTGTGAGAAATGCAGGTCATTAATATGCATGCAGACCATGCCCATCGCTCCACCCCCAGCCAATCAGGAGGAGTGGGGAGCCTTTTCAACTCCCCCCCATGGGCTCTCAAAGCACAGAGGAGGAAAGGAAAGCGTTTCTGTGCCCTCTCTTCCTCAGAAGACCCCTCTGAGAATCCCTGGGCTTCTCTTTGGCCACACTGCCTGTTCTGCATCTGCAGATAGGGCCGGGATGCTGCGACTGCATGTGCTCACACTGCCCCACTGGCAGCGCAAACCTCGCGCCACTCCTCCCCCACTCCCTGTCCCCGGTGGTTGGCCCCACGCCATCCTGGCCCCACATCATCCTGGTCCACCGGGTCTGTCAGCATGGTGCAGCTGCAGGGTCCGCACTGTCACAACCGCTTCTGTAGCCACCACCTGGCTGCTGCCACCACACGTGCTTGCCCTGCCTCCACAGCGGGGAAGGGATGTCCCTGGGCTCTGGTTGGCATTCTTGGAGTCTGGGAAACTGTAATGTTACAACACTGCGACACCCTGTGCCGCTTATGGCGGGAGGGGGAGAGGGAGGGGGCATCAGTATTGGAGTTTCTTTCCCTTTAACATCCACTGGTCCTGGGAGAGGCAGTGCTGCCCCCAGAGGGTGGAGGAACAGAAGCCTCCTCCTGACACAGTGGCAGCTACCCCCTCCCAGCAGACAGTGCTTGCCCCACCTCGCTTGCCTCACTTTCATGGGGCAGTTTCCTTGGAGCTACGTCACCACCAGGAGTGCCAGCTGGTAGTCCCTGGGCACAGACTTCATTGCCTTTCGTGCCTGTAGCCAGGGAAACAGTAACACAGAGACACGTGCCCAGCAGGGGGGCAGTGCCTTGACGGGACTTAGAGTAACAAGGAATGGCATGTCTTGTGGCTGTGGTGCACTGGGTCTCAGCGGCTGCCTGGGGCATACTGCAGCGTGACCCTTCTACTGTAGGGACTGGGCACAGAGGCACAGAGGACTGGGTCAGGGACGGGAGCACAGTGCCACAGGGCTTTAAACACCACGGTGAGCCGGAGAAAACACGTGCCCTTCCCGCGCGGCCAGGCCAGTGCCACCCCACAGGGAGTGCTGGCACCGCCTTCTGGCAAAGCAGAGGCTCTACAAATGCATTGGCCAGGGAACCTCGCACATCCCTGAAACCAAATTGCAAGAAATTTTCCTCACAAATCTGCGAGGTCGTAATGGAGGGATCGCAATGCAGTGAGGATATACTGTATTATGAAGTTCAAAAGGGTGGTTTTTTGAGTGGTGAGGTTGATGGTTGAGGGGCAAGAAAGCCATCAAGGCATTCAGTCCTGTTCAATGTATGCTCAAGTATGATTTTCTCCCACAGTTCTATCTGCCACTGAGTATATTATATTAAGTCTTAAATTAAACAGAGATGAATCAAGTATTTTGCCTTTAAGTATGATTTCCCTAATACTGCATCCTCTACTGATTAAAACCTATATTAACTGCCTTAGAGATATGCTTTATGTTCAGACTAAAAATGGCAATCTTTGAAAAGAGGAGATATTGTGAAAGAGAAATACAATGAAAGGTATTACAGATCTTGTTTTATTTTTCTCTGTATAATCTAGTAGATGGTTCAGAAGGGTCAGCAGAGAGTTATGTTTGCCATTGTCCTATAGACACATGCGTTGCTTATATATTACCTGATAATCTAACTAAATCTTCTACAGAGAAACCCTGCATATTCGCAGTTCACATATTCGTGTATTCAATTATTTGCAGTTGAATTTTCAGTGAGTTGTGTGACCACACGCATGTGCATAACTTCCTGGACCCCAGATTCCATGGCCGGGAGGCACCAAAAGATGCTTCCTCTGCTTTAGTGCGATCCATGCTCCCAGGACTGCCCTCCAGACATAATTAGTGGAGAGTGTGTGGCTACGGAGTGGGTGGGGCGTGATTGAGTATTCATGGTTTGGTATCTTCACGGATTGCATAACTCGCAGGACCTGCCCATACTCGTCCCCTTGTGACTCTCGGGGGTGCTCTGTAATCACTTTTCTCTTGCATAATAGAAAAGAAAGGAGTAGAACATCTTGTTCTTACTCCTTAAATGGATTTATGACAAAAAGTAAAAAATTCCAGGACAAGTTGCAGAATCTCTTTACACAATTTATTAGTCATGGCTGAGGTTACAGAATATGTGCATTTCTCAAGTTGCCATTTCTATTTTCTAACTGACATGCCGTGCTGTCAGAGGCATTAGAGACTCTCATTTCTTTATTGCTTTTCTATCTCAATATTTCGTTGAAATCCTAAAAAAGGTAACGTAGATCTCACAGAAAATGATTGTTAAATGAATGCTGCCTCTATTAAAATGTAAATAGGTACACTGAAAAATAAGCAAGTCCCTATTGAGAATAATCAATTTCTGAACTGCAAAGATGGCTTAACAAATAACTTATTTAAAAAGGGTTAGCAGTTCTCCGTAAGGACTGATTTAAGAATGAAATTACAAAGGGACTATTAAAAAGCTCCAGCGTTGGGGGTGTGCTCCCTGTGTGGGAATCTCTTGGGAGTTGGACTAGATGATCCTTGTGCGTCCCTTCCAACTCAGAATACCCTGTGAACACATTCTTAAAGAATACTTACGTAAATGTGCACAGCCTGATAAAATGGGGGGAACCAGAATGTCATGTTGTTGCACAACTGAAATGTTGTTGAATGAATCAAAACTTGATGGAATGGGAATGGTGCAGTGAGTAAATAAATGTTGTGAATGACAGACAGAGAAGATGTTTGCAGAGAATTTTGTCTTCAGTGTGAAAGAGCAATTGGCTTGTAGGAAGTTCTTACGTGGGATGGGACAACAGACTGGCTGAAGGTTTGACTCTCAGGATCACAAAGGAATGCACTTTGTAGCAGGAGTGCGATACAGGACACCTAATCAAGATCAAGAGGTGGACAGTGGCTGAACGTGAAATAATGACCTACATGTAATGTTTTGCTTAGTATTATACCAACCACACACATCGTCATCACTCTAAGCTTTGTTCACATATATAAAATTAATTAAGGAAAACACAAGTAATTAATAAAAACAAACCTTCCCATCTCCTGATTTAAGATATTATCTGTGTTAAACATAATTCTAGATGGTTTGGAATTCATGCTTGCCTCTTTATTTACACAGCCAACAGTTCTATATATCTCTGGGGTGGTGCCATTACTGTATTGATTAATTCCATTTCCTATGAAATAATTTAGTGCCTATGATAAGCATATTAATTGAGATTTTTTTTTAAGCCTATGCTGCCAGAATCTATTAGACATCAGAATATTTTCTTTCAAAACTTGAGGAAATAACTAAAAGGAATGGCCAAGATAGCATTAAAGACTGGAATTTTTTCAAGTACATTTTAAATTAAAAAGCTCCTTCTAGCACAATTTTGGCTCCAGTAAAAGCAAAATTTCTACATTTAATAATATTAATGATTATTGTTGCATGAAAACTTGAAAGTGTATGATAATGAAAATATGAAATATGAGAAATTTTCATAATATTTGTATTGTAAAAAAAACACAGAGTGGCAGATAGTATAAATTCTTTGCTGTAATTACAGATCTGGAGAAGTTACCAGACAGAAGACCACAATCTCTTTCAGGATATACGTAGCGTCAACTGCTTATCCATGCTTCAGAAGGATATGAAAAAGTTAGAAAGGGATAAAAAATAGTTAAACTATTTCTAGTCTGTACTTAGTACATGCTGACACTACAAGGCCATTTGACATAATAGGAAGATTAAGAAGGTAGAGAAAACAGGTGGACAACAAATCATAAGTTTTGAAATAAAAAAAGAGAGTGGTAGCTGACAGCTCTTCAAAATAATAGACATGGAATTGCAGTACTGTAATTTATAAAGAAAGAGACCCCATACAGGTCACATAGTTCAACACATGCCCAAAACAGATGTACTCAGGTGTCATGGGTTAGTGTTAGAGGTTTTGTTTTAGATGTTTACAAAGTAAAAGTTTTATCGTTTTTTCTCTTTCTTTCTCCCCCCACCCTGGACGGGAGAGGATTCGGCATGCATGTATCTAGGTTTTCTTTCCTCTTCCGCAGTGGCGGAAGGGGCGCGCACGCGGTGGGGAAGTAACGTGCAGGGACATCCCGCCCAGCCCTCGCTGCCGCCGGTGCCGCATGTGGCGGTGCTCCTGCCTGGTCCCCGGAGGGGCCGGGGGGGGAGGGGGACGGCCATGTGGGGCTCCAGGGTTGCCCTGATGATGACGTAAAACACCAGTTCTTCTGGAGAGACAGACAAGATTGACAGGTTGGAACTTCATTCCATTGGACAGGAGGGGGGAGGCTATGGGGCAGGAACTAAAAAGAGATTTAAAAAGGCTACGTGGGAGGATCTAGCCCTCTCTTTCTGCTCTCGCCGTACACGCCGCTGCTCTGCTTGCATCCGATCTTGCAGCCATCTCACTCCAGCTGATCTCGCATCCCGGTGGACGCCTTCTCCCAGCCGCTCCTGCATCATGCATCTGCCTTCCCCCCAGCTGATCCCTGCATCCCTGCGAACGCCTTCTCCCAGCTGCTTCTCGCTAAAGCCCCTCCCTGACGAAAACCGGGCATTTTTATCATTTTTATTCTGAGTTTTGCCGTTGTTGGGACTTTCCTCTTGGGTATTGTTACTTCAGTGAGGGATACTCTGTTTGTGTGGGTGGTTTTTAGGGAGTGGTTTGGGGTATTTTCTCTGCTGTTTGCCAGTGTTAGTTTGACTGATATACATACCTTTTTATTCATAACTTCCAATAAAATATAAATGTATGTATATAAATATATATATATATATATATATCCCTCATTAAGGTTGGTATTTTCTTTTAACGGTCTCTCGTCCATTTTTGAAAACAACCCCAATAGTGTCCAAACCAGGACATCAGGTCAGACACAGTTGTGTTCAAATGAGACTTGAAAACTCCCAAGAATGGGGATTTCGCATCTTCTCTAGGTAATCTGTTCTACTGTTTGACCACCTCATGCTAAAAAAATATTTCCTAATAACTAATTTGAATGTGCCGTATTCACATTTGTGTCTATTGCTTCTCATCATATCACTATGATCTTTCAAGAAGAGTCTATCTCCATCTTCTCCATATATTCCAATGAGGTAGTCCCATGAGTTTTGACTTGGCTGAATTAGCACTGTTTCTAAGATCTTTCCTCACATATCTTTTTCTCCAGCTTCTGACTATCTTTTTAACATTCTTGTAGCAGGGGGGAGCCCAGAATTGGACAAGACTCCAGACACAACCTCATCAATGCTGGGTCGAAATATCACTTCCTTTGATCTGCTGGCAAGGCTCTTTCTATTGTACCCAGGAAGACGTTGACCTTACTTGTTGCAAGGAAATGTTACTGATTCACCTTCAACTTATTGTCCACCAGGCTCCCTAGGTCCTTTTATGCAATTCTGTTTTCCAGCTGGTCAGCTGGCAGCCTGTATCAGTAACTGGAGTTCTTATTAGATGCAGAACTTTGCATTGCATGAGTTGAACTTCCCAAGATTTATGTTTGTCCATTTCTTTGGCTTGTCCAGCTCTCTCAATTACAGCCCTACCTTCTACAGTACTGAACTCTCCCACTGCAAACTTGACATACATAAACTTGCTAAGAGTCTACTCTGCCCCATTATCTAGTTAGTGAAGACAATATGCAGTACTAGTTACACTACTTATCCCTGAGGAACTCCACTCATTACTAGTCTTACCAGTCACTGACATCATTAGTTACTATCATAAGGCTGAACTACACACTGCTGAACACAAGTCTTTGAACACAGGACCCTAGTGGATATTCATCTCACTTTATTATCCACTCGTCTTTCATCCATGTACTCATAAGAAGACTATGAGAGACTGTGCCAAAGGCCTTGATAAAGTCAGTTAAAGTACGCTGTCCTGGCCTAATGTACAGCATCAGTCACTTCCTCACAGAAAATAATGAGTCAAACAATGACCCTTGGTAAACTCATGTGGTCATCTCCAAATCACCCTCTTGTGTGGGAGAATACCTGCGGCAAAATGGACATGTGAGCAATCCAAACAATCTATGTTAAGCCAATTATGTTAGCTTATCAATTGCGTGACCATAGGAAAAAATATAGTATATAAGCTTGTGAGTGCAGTGAGTAGATCTGTCAATACCTGATCACATTGATCTNATAGAAATGTCTTCAAGCTGAGAGAGAAAGAATGCAAACAATCCCAGATATGCGATGGAAACCAAAGTGCTTGTTAAGCTGCTTCTTCACTATGGCAAGTTGACAGCTGGATTCATCCAATCATATTATGAAGTGTTTACCTGCCTAGGATATGGCTCAGGGGTGACCTGATTGCTGTTTACAACTACCTGCCGGGTGGTTGCCGTCAGGTGGGTGTGGACCTCTTCTTTCAGGCCGATGACATCAGAACTAGGGGGCACGGCCTCAAGCTACACCAGGGGAGGTTTAAACTCAATGTTAGGAAGCGGTTTTTCACAGAGAGAGTGATTGCACATTGGAATGGCCTGCCCAGGGAGGTGGTGGAGTCACCATCCCTGGAGGTGTTTAAGAGAGCTTAGTGACATGGTCTAGCTGGGGGGTGTAGGGTCTTTCTGGCTCGAAGTGGCCTGTTAGACTGTGAGGGAACTAGGTTTGTGTTTACCGCTCTGGGATGTGCGTTCGGTCTCTCTGTACGGGTGTTAGATGGTGAGTTGGACTAGATGATCCTTGTGGGTCCCTTCCAACTCATAGTATTCTGTGAATCTGTGAATCTGTGAATCTATGTTAAGCCAATTATGTTAGCTTATCAATTGCGTGACCATAGGAAAAAATATAGTATATAAGCTTGTGAGTGCAGTGAGTAGATCTGTCAATACCTGATCACATTGATCTGCGTGTATTGTCCAGTTTTTCTCCCTCACTCTTGTCCTGCATGTATCTAGGAATGGCTTCTGAAAGGATTTTGTCCATAAATCTATTTAAATCTGCAGATCTGGAGTTCTCTGTAACCTCTTTCTTGAAGATGAGCATGACGTCTAGCATTTTTGAGCCATCTGAAATCTCTGATTGCCATGATGTGCTGAAACTCATGGACAGCAACCTTACAATCACATCTGTCAGCTCTTTTAACACCCTTGGGTTCATGTCCATCTGAACATATGTCCTTGTGCAAGTTCAGGTGAGTCAAGTGAACCCTAACTTTTTCTTCCTGTGCTTCAGATACTGCTTTTCTCCCATAGACTCTTTGTAGAAGTACAGGGAATGGGCAAGTCCAAGGGAAAGCTCTTATCTATGAAAACTGAAGCAAAAAGGTCATATGCTTTTCCTTACTGCTTGACACTAGGTTGTCTGCCCTGTCTAACACTTGGCTCTAAAAAAAGAATAACGACTTAGTCTTAAAATATGAAAGTCCCTTGTGCTTGCATAAGCTTAGACCTTAAATGGTGACTTAAGTCAACTTGAGGTAGGAGTTTGACATAGAAATAAACTAGTGAAATTCCAAAGTTTGTGCTAGTCTTATAAAACTAAATTTCATTCCTATTGGATTTAAGACCTATAAATCTGCCTTAATATAGGTACATTAGCCCTCATGCACTGTTGAGGTTGGAAGAGAAGTAATAATTGTGAGATATATTGTCAGAAAATTAGTGAGAAAATAATACTATCACCCAAGAATTCTGGTTCTCCTTAGGTTTGAGATATTTTTATTGAGCGGTAGGAAGACATACATTCATATACTACAGACAGAGTGTGATAATGCAGAAAGAGTTCCAGTGCAACTTACTTGAGTATCTAGTTTCTTTTTAACTCTTAAACACTCGGGGTCCATCTTAAGGAAATGTAACTCATCTTGGTGGACCTATGAGATTACCAGGACCTGAAGGAAAAATCGGTGTCATAGGCTGAGGTCAGGGTGTCATGGAACACCTTTGGACTAGATGATCCTTGTGGGTCCCTTCCAACTCAGAATATTCTGTGATTCTGCGTGATTCTGTAGTACATTTTCAGCTGGATTAATCCTCAGTGCAGTAAGGTAGAGGCTTTTGAAGATCTAATGAAAAAACTAGATCTTAAATTGTAAAGTTGTGCCACTTCAGGGGTACTTTTATGTCCATTGTACATATTGAGAACTCTAGCACTTCCCTTAAAGAAGGAATTTAAGTGCAAATTAACTGGTTTTAGATAAAATAATTCAAACTTATTCGGCTTATTACAGTATCTTAGTTAGCTAAGATTAATTCAGACCACTTTATGGCAATGGGAGATTGCTCTCATTTTAACCATCGGAAAGTAGATGTCTAGTATAAACTAATTATGGAAATAAGATTTTTGATGAGTGGTGACATCTTTAAAAGGCAATATGATCTGGGTAGTAGAAATTAATTCCCACATTAAATGAATCAAGCTATATTTGCCATTTTCTCTATATATTATATGCAGAATGATCTAAGACTACTAGTTTAAACTTATTAACTAGTTTTCAATGGACAAGTGTTAAGTACCTATTTATCATGTAAAAATCTTATTTTATTTAGTTATTTATTTATTCATTTATTATGCAAGAGATAACTCACTACAGAAATTGGCCTCTCAAAGAGTTTGACAAAGAACTTCAGAGAAGGTACTGTTGAATATAAGGAAACCTGTGGTGTTTAGAAACAGTTAAAAAATAAAACCAATAAACCTGCTAAATTACATTCAATTTTTAAAATAATATGTAATTTTTTGCAAAAGAGAAAAAAGATAAACTATATTTATAGACAGATATACAAAATTAATGTTAAATATCTTATGTTCACAGATATTAATTTTGTGTGTAGATGAAGTATCCTGTGAATTTTGTAATCAAATCAAAACCACAAAGCATAGCAATGAAAAATCCAACAAATGAACTGTGTTTGAAATACTTCATATTTTATATTCTGAATGAAGAAGGCAATATTTTATAATTCCAAATGAAGAAGGGTTTCATTGGGCTAAAATTCCTCAAAACATTTATATTTTTCTTTTTTCCTAGGTTAACTGGGAAATCCAGGTATTGCTGTTTGTAAAGCTCGAAATAAATTACTTTCTTATATGGTTCTTCCTGAATCTTCCTACTATGATAATTGGGTTTTATTATTTTATGGTTTTTATTGTAAAATATACGATTTTCAAGAAAAATGTATGTAAGCATTGTTCCTTATGAACGAGTTTACATGTTGAAATATCTATGACATCTCAGGATCTCATTTTCACCATTTTCCTGTTTATACAATTTCAGTTGATTGATAATTTCACTCATTATTTCAATTATACTTTCACTGGATCTAAATCAGCATCCAGTGGAAGAAAAAATAAAGAACTCCAAATGGTTCTTTTGAGTCTCTTTTTCTGTTTGCTTAGAATTAAGTCTATTTCTGCTATTATATAGATCAGGTATATAATTTTCTCCTTTTGATCCATTGATATACGTACTTGATACATTCTGTCTAAACCAGAATTTCAGTTATTTTGAAGCAGAAAATCTCATTGTGATTCCACTGAATTGGTTTAATTGGTATCTCATTATAGCAGGGGTTACTGTCATTTATATGCAATAATAAAAAGAAGTAGAACATCAAAGAGTCTCTGCAGCTGGAAGCTGTAGATTTTTTCAGAGTTAACTTTTCTATATGTAAAATGTAAATATATATGTTTTTGTTTCTGAACTTAAAACTTTTTGAAATGTTAAATACAGTATATTTTCCTACTTTGCCAAACACTAGTGTCTCACGTGTCTTGAAAACTTTCCTACTACTGAGTTACTGCTCATAGAAATTTAAGTATATTTATGGCAGATTATATATAGCTACATTACGGTTTAATTTTAGAAGTATCTATTTGTCATGGGGAGAGGCCTTTTGTTCTATTGTAAAACTTTTGTCCTTTTTACTGGAACAGACAATAGGTATCTCTTCTTATCTCCCTTTCCCTCCCCTGAAAGGAATGTGGCATGCAGGACCCTGTGTCTTATCTTATCTCCCCTTCCTGGCAAGGCATATGGCAGGGGAGGGGTTTTATCTCCTTTCTACCAAGAGAAACAATGGAGGATTCTTTTCCCTTATCTTCCCCTCCTGGAAAGGCATGTGACTAGGGGAAGAGCCTGAGGGCAGGCTGAGTGACTGCGAATGGCATGTGAAGACATGCCCACAAGGCATGTGATGTGGAAGGGGCCTGAGGCCCTATAACTACAGCTCCTGGGCCTCAGCAGGAGAGGTTCATTTTGGACCTTCAGAAACTGAGGATGCCTTGCTTTCTCCACCTCTGCCATTTTGCCCAAGACCACGTGGACCTTTGACTTCACATTTCAGCGCAGCTTCTCTCCTGCTGGTCATTGGATCTCCCTGCAGTTCCCTGGACATTTCGGGAAAGGACCACTGGCTATTTACTCCACTGGTTCGCCTACGCTGAACCCTATTCCCCCTGCCTCGGGAGTCCTGGAGGTGCCCTGTTTTTTTTTTCCCTTGAACTAGGCCCCCTGTTGTGCTTGTTTATTTTGCCACTTGTTTACAGTTGTCATTGTTACAGTGTGGGGTTTGGGTTTTTTTCTTTTCTTTTAATATTCTGCTATTGTTCAAACATATATATATATTTGTTATATTAAATTTTTTCCCTTCTCCCAGTAAAGTTCTTATTTCTCTCTCTCTCTCTCTCCCAAATTCAAGTATTTCTAAATTTAATTCCTGCTACATCTTAATTGACCCAGGACACTATTAAAAAAAACCCCAAACGCAACAACCAAAATACCAAAAGAATAAAAATCCATGTGCTGTTGAATGTTTATGGAAAGTATATTTCAGATCTTTTTCCCCAAAGGAACTTGATGAGTCTGACACATTCTGACAGATATGAGTCCTATTGAACACTATGAAAGATTTCATCTTTTTGTCACCTTTCCATATAAACAGTGGTAAAATTTGTCAGTATGAGATAAATGACAGGGGATAACATGTAAAAAGAAGGCAAAGAAAATATGAAACTAACATTTATTTTGTCATGTCCTAATAACAGCCTCTTTCCCATGTATATGAGGTCATTCTATTTCTCTGCTGTGTTTGGCTCCACAAAGCTTTTCACTCCCCATTGTCTCTGTCTAATCCCATACTTTTCTTAAATTTCCTAGTATTTCTAGTCACTAATGCTGATCAGAAGACTGAACTAAAAGTAAAGAAAAGCTAGATATTTAAATTAGAAATAGTTATTTCAGGCTGTCTTTATAGTCAGTACAGAGAAGTATTTACCTGCAAAAATGTTACATATATTCTTAGTGGCCTATTTTAGAATCTTTATTTCTGTTTGACTGTAAATATAACCTGAAATGGCTAGTTCTGTTGTGAGTATCTAACATCTTGGAATATAAGTTTTTGTAGAAGAACAATATCTTTATTTTCCTAACTAGCATAATTCAAATGTAAAACCAGTTACAGTTTAAAAATGCAAATAGGTGTCCTCTGTCCTTGCTTTCTTTTTCATTACGAACTTACTTTCTAAAGAGGAAAAAGGTTTTTTTCAGGATACATCCAATATTTATATCCCTTTTTATATTTATTATTTATTTATTCAATCTTTGCAACTTTCAGGCATACCAGGTGAGACACTCAGACACATTCTGTTTTCTGCATTACCATGTTTCCCTAGAATATATTCTGCTTTCTGGAGTATATAGTAATGTGGGCATTAAAGCACATGTCTAACTATGAAAATTAAAAGACATTTATACTCAGGTTCTCTGTAGAATGAACACACACTTTACTTTACTTTACAGGAACTAACATCTGGTCTGTGGATTAAGAAACCTTACCTGAAATTACTACATTTAGCGCAGTAAATGTTTTGGCACTGTAAGTGTTTTAATACTTTGATTTTATGATATTCTACTACTTGGTTTGTTGTCCTTCTTGGCATGCTTTGGGACTTATGGGTTACTATCTCAAACACACACAAAACAAAATCTATTTTTTGTGCATTAGTAAAGATGAAGAAAACATGCCAGCTCTGTGTGTGTAACCATGTGACTGTGGGCAAATAAGTATGGACAATGACAATCTTTAAAGAGTTGGGAAGAAAATTACTTTTTGCACAATATGCCAGGAATTTTTTGCAGAAAAGACATCCAAAGGAATGAAGTAGAATTAATCATATTAAAGTCCTTTTATTTTTCTCTTCCTGAAGGTATGAAAATATTCCATTAAGGAGGAATTAGTTGGAAATTAAACTGGCAATTTTACTTCCCTTTTAGTAGGAATTAGAAAGAGCTTCTTCACTCCCTTTTAGTGAATTATTAACTTATTTTTCTGGTTGTCTTTTATTGGCAGTAGAGGATTCAGACATATGCTGAAAGTTAACCAAGTGTTTAAATGTTTAGGTGAAAAAATATAAGATTTATATAAGGTCCAAACTCTTTATTATGGGACTTTAAACATTTTTCGTGGTCAAAATCCCCACTTCTAACATTACAAGGGAAAAAAAAAAAGCCAACAAAAACCCCCAAACCACAGTACAAATGTTCACAGGTTCACAGATTATTCCGAGTTGGAAGGGACCCACAAGGATCATCTAGTCCAACTCCCAAGCGACTCCCACACAGAGATTGAACTCACAGCTCCGGAGCCATGGGCAACACGCTCTATCCATCTGAGCCTCTCATAGTCTAGACCATGCCACTTAGTTCCTCATCCAGTCTTTTCTTAAACACCTCCAGGGATGGTGACTCCACCACCTCTGTGGGCAGGCCATTCCAATGAGCGATCACCCTCTCTGTGAAAAACCTCTTCCTAACATCCAGTCTAAACCTCCTCCAGTGCAGTTTAAGGCCATGTCCTCTTGTTCTGGTGCTGGCAGCCTGAGAGAAGAGATTCACACCCACACGACTGCAACCTCCCTTCAGGTAGTTGTAAACAGCAATGAGGTCACCTCTGAGTCTCCTCTTCTCCAGGCTGAATAACTCCAGCTCCTGCAGTCACTTCCCATAGATATCGTTCTCCAGTCCTTTCACCATACTTGTTGCCCTTCTCCATACCCTCTCAAGAAGTTCAACATCTTTCTTAAACTGGGGAGCCAGTTACACTGCTGTGAAAGATTTGAACATTTTTCTTGTCAGAAAAGAATAATTTCCTCATTATCAAGTCATTTGATGACTTGAAAGCTTGTGAGTTCATCGATCTCACCAACAAACTTCCTCTTAGCTCAGCAAAACATCAGAGCATCCGCAATTTTATGAAACTTTGCAGAATGTGGTTCCCAAATGACAGCTCAGCTACTGTCAGTGCTGCACACCAGCAGCCAGACTCTGAGACTGTTTCCCTTGAAAAGCCAAACTTCCAGAGAGACTTGGCCCTGGAGGAGTGCAAATACTAGACAGCAGTAAAGGAAACTGCTCTTTGTGAAATGAAACAACACAGCTTGAGAGGCATGTTCTAAAAATAAACAAAAAACTGACGGCCTGAAGAGGCACCTTGGGTTTGTAGGCTGGTTTATCCTCTTTACTCTGGATAATGGGGACTTGGAAAATCTGCCTCACCTGCCTGCCCTGCTGACAACTCACCTCAGCCTCCCCAGCTGGGGTGAGCCCAAGGACTTCTAAGCATTGGCTTAGTAGGGATCTGAACGGGATCTGTGGAAGAGTCCCCAGGACATGTGGACTTATCACCTCCCAGACCACCCAGGCAGGGCCCTGTGAGAGAAATCTGCGCTGCTCCACCTCCTCCACCGGCTCTTCCAACCGCCACAGACCTGGCAGGTTGTGCAGGGAGCAGGGCCCAGGCAGATCGAGCTCTGTTTATTTTCCATCATATCCTGGGAGAACTAAACATGCCATAAACTAAACAACCACACTTCCAAGACAAATGGCAGGGGTTGGGCAGATATTACAGTGTAGCTCCTGATCTGCCAGTGAAGTGGGCTGCAGCTGCAAGTCACTCCCCTGAAGTGAAAATAGATGAAGTGAATATATAAACTGCCTGATCCTTCTGTAGAACAGAGCAGGGGATTTGTGGGACCTGTAATCCCGGTATTCAGGCCTTCCCTTGCGCTCAGCAGAGATGTCTGAATCTGTTTCAGGCATGTCACACAACTCTTTTCAGCTGACTACTCCAATATTGGAGATTTTAAAAAACGTCTCTGCAACAATATTCAGCTAAATTCAGTTAAAGCATAGAAGCATATTGTTAACTTATCTAACAAACTGAACTTTTCCCTGGTTGTATACAGCTGTCCCCGCAACCAAGGACCAAAAGCAATATGTATTAATTTAATGCCTTCAGTGTCTGCAGGCAGTTGCAAGGTTTCTTGTTGAAAAATGGTTTTATGTATACATGGGATTTTTTCAGGAGTAGGTTTTATGTTCACAGGTTCACAGGATATTCCAAGTTGGAAGGGACCCACAAGGATCATCTAGTCCAACTCCCAATAGAACACCCGCACAGGGATCAAACCCACAACACCGAAGCCCTGTCTTTAGATACCTAGAATGTAAAGGTTTGAGCTATTAGCCTTTTTAAACTGTGGACAAATACTGGACTGTTATCGAGCTTTCTAAGCATCTGAAAACATGTGGACTACTTCTCCTGGTGTCCTGTGGTCATGCTTACCAAAAGTAATTATGTAAACCTGGTTTAACCACCCATGCATATCCATCACCTGTTTCATGAGGCTGTTGTGAGAAACATCACACATTTTTGTAATTCACACTTCAAAAAAGCTTGTGCAACCATATTCTTTTGTGACAGCACTGCTGGTCTGAAAAGTATATCTCATGTCATACAGCATGTCTCAAATGGCAATAGACATCTATGTGCAATGCACAAGCAAATGCATCAACATCCACAAGAGCTAAATTACAGTCTACAAGTATGTACCTTCTTTCCTAAGCTAAAAAGCATATTTAGAATCAATAACATTGATTAGAAAAAAGTTCTAATCTTCACCACCTCCTTGGTCTTTTAACGCCTAGATGCTCTGACTTGTTCACAGAGTCAGTAAGGTTGGAAAAG
>WEKX01027790.1:0-35984 GCA_013390025.1 Pitta sordida
CTCATAATAACCTGTGAACCTGTAAATCTTCACAGAATCCTTTGCACTACCAGCTAATTTCAAACAATCCCAAAAATACATATTTTGGATTATCACTACATCCCTTTATCAGTGAAGCAATTTTTAGTTCCTTCACACTACATCTACTATGGGTACTTAGCTTTTGGCATGACTTAAAAGATACAGGGTTATGAATAGGCATTTTTTGTCTAGGTTCTATTATTGATAACTGCTGTTTCCCGAGAAGCAAAACATGAAAACACTCAAGGCTGCTCCAAAGAACTGTATGAAACCAGTCCCAGACTAAACCAAAAACTTTAAAACGCTGTAGAGCACAGTGTATAATACATATATTAAATTATTTCATTCTTCACCAGCCACTCTTTACACCACTTAAGTTGTCATTTCCAGTAGTGGAATTGCAAATCTCAAAAGCAATACCCATCATGAGGATATATCTGGGAAGCACTCACTGTACCACAAATCTTCATATTTCAATAATGTGCTGGTCCACCCAGCAACTTAGAAGCATGGTATCCACAGTATAGACTAGTGCTACTCAAAGCATATCATACAGCTGAGTTTAGTTCTTGTCTAAAATCAATATATTAATGAAAACAGAAGAGGAATATCTCTATGGAATATTTAAAAACCTGATGGGAAGCAAAGGAGTTCTATAATTAAGGAAGTGAATATATTGATATGCTACTTATAGAGATTATGAAAGAAATATATATTGATTGACTATAATTAACATGGGTTTGAAATAGAGCTGCTAAAACTTTTAAAGGCAGAAATAGAGCCTGCTGCTTGAGGGGAACAAGACAAGAATATATTGTAATTTAACAAACCTAAAAAATACTCAATGTTACTGGAGTAATTACTGGTTCCTATAAGGCAAGAATGGGATTTTACTATGGTGACTATCACATACTACAATATGCTATGCATTACTAGGGAAAAGAGTATATGTGTAATTCTGTGATCAGACTTGGGGCCCAATACTTGGATGACTGTATGACATGACATGACCTGCTACTCATACTAGATGATTTCACAAGTCTCCTCTGAATTTAAAGCCTAAAAAAGAAATTGTCTGAATTGAAACATCCATCTAGTTATGTGATTTTTTTTCGAAAACTTCAATCTTGTTATAAAGATATGGAGAAAACAATCTAGCACAGCAAAAAGAAAGAAAATAAATCTTCCAACTTCTACCACCATTTCTATCTAGAATTTCACTTGCATCTACATATATAAAACGTTACACCCTGTTTCCAAAGAGTGCTAACACCTAATGTAAAAGTTTACTTAAGTCAGATATACAGTCGAGTCTTCTATACCATGGTACTTCAGGTCTTGCCCCCCTACCTGTGAAGCCCTCCGTCCACATAGAATGGCAGCTCGTTAATATGTAAATTTAACCCACACCCTCACATGGCCCCCCAGTGCTCCGGTGCTGTTTCAGCACTGCCCTGCTGTGTGTCAGGGTTCATGTTAGTTCTTCCCAGTGCCCACAGCCAACCCACTCTGGGAAAAAACCCTTTTCCATTCAGACAGGAACACAGGTGTGGGGGAGCTGCCCGTGCCACTGTCCCAGTGTCTCTCCGGGTCGGTAGACCTGGTCTCTCCATACTCTGTGTAGATGTGGGAAAAAAGGAGGATGTACAGACTTTGGAAAAAAGAGGGAGGTAAGTCAGGGTGTGTTTAAGGAAGTTGTCCAGTCATGCAGGAGAAAAACTAGAGAGGAAAAGGCCCAGATGGAACTCAAACTAGCCGTTTCTGTTAAGGACAACGAGAAATGTTTCGATAAATACATCAACAGTAAAAAGAGAGGCTGCAACAACCTCCACTCCTTATTGGATGCAGAGTGGAATATAGTAANAACTCAGAATAACCTGTGAACCCCCTGGGTCCCTTCCGATTCTGTGGCTCGAAGTGGCCTGCTAGACTGTGAGGGATCTAGGTTGGTGTTACGCTCTGGGATGTGCTCTCAGTCTCTGTACGGGTGTTAGGTGGTGAGTTGGACTAGATGATCCTTGTGGGTCCCTTCCAACTCATAATATTCTGTGTGTGTGTGTGTGAACCTGTGAACTGTGTTATCTCAGACATCACGTCTACCCTGAGAAAGTCTCGGACAGATGTCTAACCTCTGAGTGTGTAAATCTTCCATAACTGCCCTCAGCCACTTTGCTCCAAGCAGGGGGTGGCTCACGCTCAAGCAGAGAGTGAGGGGGCAGCTCGTGCTCGAGCAGAGCAGGAAGGGAGGCTACCGCGCTTGAGCGGAGCCGAGCCTAGCCAAGCCATGGCTGCTTCAGAGTGGCAGCTACGAGGGCCGCTAAGATGTGAAGCCGCAATACGAGAAGCATAAAGTGGAAGTGGGTTGACTATAGTGTCACCCTTATTTAATATTGACATACACCACTTAGTAGTTATTTCCCTGTATGTGACTTTTAGTGTTTTTTCACAGGTTCACAGGTTATTCTGAGTTGGAAGGGACCCACAGGATCATCTAGTCCAACTCTCAAGTGATAATTTCTCAACAAACAAGTAGCTTTCTAATGGAAAAACCAGGAAATATTTAAAAGTAATGTAAACCACTTTAGAAAACATACAATTCTTATAAAACCAAAAAAAAAAAAAACCACAAAAACCCCCAAACCCGGAAGTCACTAGCAACAAATAAAGCCAAAGACTTCTGTTTTCTCTGGAATCACCAATACCATTTAAGAATGTATTAATCAATACCTATTGAAACGGTGTGAGAAACATTCCAAAAGTCTAAATTTTTTTCTGGACAGGTGGAAATTAAGACAGGCAATTGGAAAGAAGTGTCTCTATTTGTAATAACTATATTCCAAAAGGATTCAAAATAAATATTTAACATTGCACAACCTGTTCTTTGCATAAGTTTTCTGAAAGGGAAAGATTTCAGAAGATTACAGTATTACTAAGATACTAAAGGAATGTAGATTCCCAGAGAAGATAAACCAAATGTATTATATTATTTCTGAGTATTGAATATAGCCATCCATACTTCAAGATGGATTTCACTTTTAGGAAATTATTTTATCTCATGTTTTCGAAATGTTTTTATAAAAAAAAAGTCTGCCAAAACAAGCCTGTGCTAGGTCGTTACAATCCTCCTCAGCTTCCAAGGGAGTAGTTTCTGTATGCCAAGAACCTAAGTACTGTGAACCACATATGTCTGGAGACTTCCAGGAAAAGCATCAGCTTCAATACATATTTACTCAAAAGGCTCCCTAGAAGCTATTTCTACCTTCAAAACATCATCATCAGTAGCTGTCTTTCCATGGTTTTTAATGTGTTGGCTCAGAAGTCTCTTTTGCAGGTGGAAATTCCCAATCAGAAACACATTGCTCTTTTTGCAGTAGCTGTATCTATCACATATGCCCTCACAAATCACAGTCCAAATATTTCACTTTTTTATGGAATTTTTCCCCAATTTTACAGATATGAAAACACATGACGAAGCAGAAACAGAAATAGTCTTATGGTTTCTAAAAACTCTGAAGCATTGGGTTGCGTTTGAAAATACAGAATAAGAAAGAAAAAAAATCCTTATTCATATATATTAATACAGCATGGATAACTGAAATTATGCATTTATTTGTTTAACACTTCTTGATGATTTCCCTTTAAGGAACTTGATATTGTCTAAAACAAACAAACAAACAAAACCAGCACAAAACCAAGCAAACAAAACCAAAACAACATCTTTCACAGAAGTGAAACCTTCACCCTTCATAAGTACTGCTCAAAAGCAGCTAAGCCAAAGGTCACTGCCTGTCATCTCAGGAGTTCTTAGACATACGGCATATGATTCTGACCTTCCCTCCAGCTGTGCCTGCTAACTCTAAGAAAGTAGCAGCAAGTGATTTGTGTTCTGTATCTACCACTTCTCAATTGATCTCCGAAGTCTGAAACCCTAAACTGAATCAGTACACTTGTTCAGAGGTATAACACAAATAAAATAGCTTATACTTCAATGCAGTTCTGCATTTGCATTTCCCAAAATCAACCTAACTCCTCAACAACTAAACACAGGCTTCAATCTCTATTTTGACAGAAGTCCGCCCCTTGAAAAGCATGCAGCCAAATATTCTGATTGAGTCATAACAATCATGTATGTCACTTGATATTTGACATATTAAGCACAATTTTTCTACCCAATACATTTTTTAGACCCAATAGATAGTTCCTCTCTGTATAGGACAGCACAGGGATATATGTTCAAACTAAGCACAGTAAAGCTTCAGATCTTCTGAATAAATCATTTATGTTTCACATAAGAATTTAGGTGCAGCAAAATCATATAACATTTATTACTAATTCTGTGTGACTTTCATGCATCCTGCCCTCTTCAAATACTGCAAACACCCTTACAGTCATTAGTAACACAGATAACACCGTTTACTCTTTTGCCATCACTCAAAGACAGTGTTCTAATTATTTTATGAGATGTAACACATGGGTTATGAGATGTAACCCAAGGGTTCCAAGAGAAATAAAAATGCAGGGAAGCCTTTTAAAGTTAAGCATCAGATAAAGAAAATGTAACATACTTCATTTGTTAAAATATACCTTAATTATGAACTCGATCATCTTTATTAGCAGTATTTTTGAATAAGTATATCTGTTTGTATTTCAAACACTCTAGGTATATTCTTGGCTACTGTCAATGAGCACCTACAGTAAAACCATTTACCAGACAGTAAAACAATTAATTCCATCCTCTACAAACCAGGGGGTTACTCATCTGGACAGTCAAATAGTGGCTTTATCTAGAATTTTTTCCATGAGAACATTAAATAACAGAATTGTGTGAAAATACACAATACTGTAGGGAAAGCAAAAAACCGAAAGGCAAGTTTGAGTTTTGTTGAGTATTTTTTTTTAATTTTAAATATTTATTATGAAATAAAAGCATATTAGAGCTACAAAGCTTTCCCTGTAGTGATTATGGCTGAACATAAATGTGTGTCATTAAGCCAAATTTACTGAAGCCACCATTTATACTGAGAAATGCATTCAAATATTTAAAAAAAAATAAATCGTCTAATTTTTGAGCTTAGTACTGTCTTCCAGCTTAAAGATAGGTCTAACTAGAGATACTCATGAGGAAAGAAGTTTACTTGAAAGAACACTTGTAAAATTCTGGTATCTTGAACCTCAATAATTCAAGAGATTATCTTTTAAGCCAGCAGTACCTTAGGCTACCCAGTTAGGTTCTACTTGGTGATAAGAGAATACAGAACTCCTTCATTACAGGCTCCTTTTTGTTGCAGTTCACACGAATCAGAAATAACTTTGCTAATATTTTGCTACTTAAAATCTTTTTCATCTACTGGATTGAGCACTGATTCATTCTCTCTAGTACTCCATTCAGTGATTTATGGGGGTGGGAGGCTCCTTTGCAAAATACATAACCAGATATAAACTAGCAATGATCACAACACTCAGCAACAGAGAGGTACATACTTCTGACTGTCCAGTACTGTTTCACATTCTTACACATATCTTCTACCTAGGTAACCTCCCTGCACATTTTTTCAACATCTGTTAAGCAGATATTTTTCTCCAAAATAATATAGGAAGACAGGTTGAAACACTGGTACATGCCCAAGTAAAGCGATTCTGTGGAAGAGAACATGCATACAAACACCTAAACTATGGGTAATATCAACACAATGTTGTGTCATAAATCTCAAGAGAGAACTCCACAACTTTTCTTTATTGCACTCCACTTTTCAGAACAGAAGACATAACTAGCTTTTAACATCCTAAAGAAAGAACAGGTATGTAGCAAAAAAACCGCATGAAGAGCAATGTCTTAATTTCACACAATATCTATTATGTATTTCAGTGGTGTTAGATATCATAAGCTAAATTTGTGAATAGTTTAACCAGAGATGCAGTGAATGTATTAGGCATGGAAAAAATGACTACTTTGCAATGGGAGAACCAATTTAGATATCTTCAGCAAGGAGAAAGCTGGCTAAAAGCAGCTATCTTTAATATCTCTCTTCAGAATACCTGTTGATGCTGTCAAGCCAAATGTAGCAACAGAGACCAGGTGTTTACATGAACTGAAATGTTAACCACCTCCTGATGCACAAAAAGGCATTAGGCAAAATCTCTGATACTCAGCCCACAAAAATTTACTTTAAAATGCTCAAACCTGTCTTACTAGCATCCAGCTGAGAATCACTCTGAAGACCTTTGTTTTGAAAATTTCTAATACCGTGCGGTTTAATCATTCAAAGCCTCTGTCACTATCCAAATTTGCCCTGAAATAATCTCATATTTTCATACACAAACTCCCCTCCCCAAAAATGTGCTAAATTTTAAAATCCTAGGATTCTTACAAATTCTTTAAAAAGTCTAGGATAACACATCTTCTCCATAACCATTCGTCTATAGCTCTTATATGCCATGCCTGTATACTGTAACTCCACATGCACATTGCCAACAGGAGAAGGAGAGATATCTGAAAACCACCTCCACAACAAAGAGTGGAAATGTAGAATAAAATAAGCAATGCAATTAAATTATACTAAATTTATTGTAGGAAAGCATATAGAAGTATACTAGGTCATGAATAAACATCCTTTGGAAAAGTGCATGTGAATAAATTACATATTCAGATAACACCTACAAAACCTTTGAAAAAAACACTCAGTAAACCATATTATTGTTTTCAAGAATGCAGATGCATCATTTGCATACCTGTTCTTTGACTGAAGCTAGAATGGCAGAGGTTGTCTCAGTTTCAGAGCCATCACCATTGGATGTGTTCAACACAGGACTAAGGGAACTTGTCTTGTCAGAAGACGAGGGCTGGTCTGGAACAGGCATAGTTTCTGCAGTTTATGGAAAAATAAAAAAACAAATTTGTTACGACAAATCTAGTATTCATAAGAAATCATATACATATAGTAACATTCAAGGAAAAAAGTTGTAGAATATGCTTCTGTTCTGTACTATAAAATATATCACTCATTTAAAACTAAAACTATTTCTAAATTAACTATGAAAGAAAATATTAAATTATCTCCCAGTCTTACTCTAAAATATTCTCCATCGGTATATTTGGAGATGATTCAAATAATTTATAGCTGTTATTTTTTTAGAGTATTCCAGTGGCAGCACGCAGTATAAAATTAGGGTATTGTAAAAGTAATGAATCATGAAATGTTTGCAAACAGAAAACCAACAAAAGATACATGAGAGAAATATAAACCACCTAGTGTTAACTTTCTAATGTGCATGATAATTTAACATGTATTATATTTTAAGCTTAGGGAACTAATATTCCCTCTCTTCTAGTCCAGAAGGTGATACTGACATTTTATCAGAGTAATTTTGCATGAAACAGCATGCCAGTTGTTAAACCATTTCTGAGACCTCTTACCAAAAAAAACCAAAAAAACAACAACAACAACAACAAAATCTTAGCACTTGAAGGCATTCCTAGCATTGCTTTTTAGGAAGCAAAATGGTGGTGTAACTGCAGAATGATTTATCTTTCTGAAGGCTAAGCTATAGTGTAGCATCACTGTTTAAATGTCACTATAAGCACATCTCTAGAGGCAGACATGTCATGCCACATTCCAGAAGTACAGGAGCAGAGAGGCAGCTTGCATGGTTGTGTAGGCACGTTAGGATAAAATCACGTTCATGTGGGAGCCAGCCAGAATTATTCTATGGAAGAGAAGCGGCCCACAGGACGTCAGTTGGATACGACTCCGAAAGAGCAGTGGGAAGATATTCAGAGGGATGTCATCAGAGGGGTCATATGTGCACAGCACTCACCATTCACATCAATAGGAAAAGTCCTGCCTTAGATTTATTCTGCTAAAATACAAAGTATAACTTTTTCTGGAAGAAGTGAGAAACTGAAAAGAGTAGGAAAGGGTTGTCAGTAAAAGGAAATGTAAAATTCAATACCCAGATCAAGCATTCCCACACCAGTCTGTCATGGAAATTAGAGATCTAAAAGAAGAGGAGATGACAAAAGCTTTGGCTCTGAAGCCACAGTACTGCCCAAGAACATACATTCAGCCTAGATGGGTAGCCTTTTTTGAATGCATTCTGAAGTTCAAGAGATAATGGCACATATGCAAGTCCAAGATGAAAAAACAGATTATTCACAAAAAATCCAATTATTCCTCATAAGAAAAATATCACTAAATTTCTGGCTAGATTGGTTTAGACATTGAAGAATGTGATTATACATCCTTTTAATTCATGAAGCTACGTATTTTCATACAGCTCACTTTTTGTAAGCAAATCTTACTGAAAGTAGCAAATATTGAATCTTTGGCTCTGGTAATGTCCTTACTCCAAACACATACACTATTTGACATTAATCCCTAAAAACTTGATTGATATACCTGTGTCCTTCTATCACAAGTAGACCATACAAAGCTTCTATATGATTTCAATATATAAACCTAAAAGGATTATTTGAGTTGCATTTTCTTGTTTTATGAAACAAAAGAATCACTTTGTATTATAATTAAAAGTGTATTTTATTTAATTGTAATTCTATAACAATTAAACTTGCTACTGTCTTGTAAAATAACACAGAAAAGACATATGGGCACACACATTTAAATGTTTATTCTATTACCTTACTGTCGAACAATCTAGTTATTTTATTTTCTTATTAAATTAATAATTGCAATATTAGAAATAAAAGTATTTTTCCTTTAGCTGTGGCTATTTACCTGAAAACAATACAAATTGCCTAATAGTTCACTTTGTAGTTCACTTTGTAGCATAACAGTTAATTTTGTAGAGTGATCTTTGCAGTCAACACTGCAGTGCAACACTCCTTGCTATCAGCTCCATAGTCTATAAAGTCTGAAAGAGACCGTGAGATCCAGGAACATGAGTAAGGACTCATTAAGCAGTTCTACCACCCTTGCACACACTTGCTGTAGGTGGTAGGAAGACACGTGGAACTACAATAGCAAAGACCTCAAAGACAACTCAAAGACCTGCCTACCCAAGACTGCATTGTGTTGGGAAGAAACACCAGAGTTGTGAATGAGGCACCTGCTAAATACGCACTTTCAGTATTTTTCAGAGTAACTCCCCTGCTGCAAGACTGCTTTCCCTGCAGTGACTGGAAAAAGCCTCTTTCTCTACTTAGCCCATCCCCATGCTCCCTCAGGGCTGCCTGACCCCGGGCAGGGAGACTGCTGCATTGGCTGTTTCATAAACACTAACCCAAGGAAGTAAAACCCGGCAAAGTAAACCAGACTGGGAGTCCAGAGCTACATTAAATGCTTCCCCTTGCACAAACACTCCAAATTATTGAGTGTATTTGAGGCAGACTGCAATGGTGCATGGTCAACAGGAAAGCTGCTCTGTGACCTAAAAGTTGCAACTGTTACGGCAACAACAGATTATGTGAGTTCAAAGAAAATACATCACATGATACAGAAGTAACTGCCTGCTGCTATTAGTAACTTATTTTAGGACTATATTTAACTTCAGTAAGTTGTTTAAAACACTTTGTTTCCACCAAAGAACGCTTCAATAGCCATTTTAGTAATACACAATTTTGCAAGTATCAGTTTACATGGAAAAACGTCTGATTACACAATCAACTACTGCAAAATACAGTTTGACACCAAACAGTACTTGCACCAACTAGGCTCAAAATCTGTAGAGTAGCTAATTATCTGCAACCACTGCATGTTTCCAGGATTTGTTTGGGTTTTTTTTTTTAAATATAAATCTTAGAAGAGGGGAAAAAAACCCCACGGATAAAAAAGGCATGCTGCATGTCCTCTTCATCTAGAAACAGAGAAATCACAATAATGTCTCTGACATTAAAAGGAATGCTTTGCACCACTATTAAAATATGTACTTCTTCCAGAGAGAGAATATAATTTCAATCATCTATCCCATGAGTTCAGTCTATTACTACATTGTATAATGGAGAAAGATTGAAGCCAATGGCACTTTGTAGGCTGGTATACTTGAATCTACAGCTCGATGTTATCCAGATAAACTTTTAATTTAACTCACTCTTTAAAATAAGAAATAGGACATTCTCATGTTTTAATGGGACTTAAAGCTGCCAGTATTGTAGAACTACAAAAAATAAGGTTGAAATGGGCCTTTGTGTCCCTAGGCCACTACCAATCCTCTAGACAAGGCAGGGTTTTTTTTCCTGTTATTCTGGATGTCTAACACAGAACCAGTCCTGTACAGCCTACCTTGCTTTTTAACCCACACTCCTGGGAACTTAGCACTTAAAATAATGGGAAAATTCGAGCAAGTATAAGACGATAAATTGAAGAGATGAAGCTTAAAAGAGCACACCGTATCTGAACAACTACTAGAAGTAAATCAGCTACATTTAATTTCCACAACAGCAATGGTATTTCCTATCTGTATTACAAAAACACAGATGAGATTCTGAAAAATCAGAGCTTATTCACACTCCTGAGAGAATCAAATTAAAATTTTAAACAATCATAGACATATGAACAGGGAAAATACTACCAGCCTTTTGGGAACATACTGGGAAGTCAAACATAAATAATTCATGGGTTCCTGTATTCCATAGAGCTGGCAGAATTCTGTCTGGAGTTTGACCCTTTCAATTTATTTATTTATTTTTCTGTCTTTCTAAGGGCATCTAAAACCTTTATATAACTTTAATGAAAAAACCAACAACCCCATAAATCCAAATAAAACCATCCTTTCCCCATTTACTGGGTGCAGGTGCCCAGATGTTGGATCTGTGACTCATCCAGGGCCGCCCAGACACACGTGTTCCAGTGGTTCCAGCAGCCCCACCGCAGGACACAGCTGAGCCGCTCAGCAAGAGGCGGGCAGAAGAGAGCCCCGGGAAAGCCTGAGTTAGGGAAGGCAAGAGGCTCTCCAGCAGCCAGGGCTGAGTTGGGGGAATCATGCAAGAAAGAGCTCTGCAAGCCCTGAGGGCTTATCAGGAATAGCGTGGCCAGCAGGACCAGGGTAGTGATCATCCCCATGTATTCAGCACTGACGAGTCTTCATCTCAAATCCTGTGTCCAGTTCCCTCCCTCTTGCTACAACAACAACATTGAGGGGCTGGAGTCAGTCTAGAGCAGCTGAAAGAGTTGGGATTTAGCCTGGAGAAAAGGAGGCTCAGGGGGCACATAATCACTCTCCATGACTGTCTTAAAGTGGACTGTGGCTTGTTATCTTTTCACAAGTTCCAAGTGAAACAACAAGAGGAAACGGCCTCAAGTTGCACCAGGAGAGGTTTAGACTGGATACTAGAAAAAAATTATGCACCAGAAGGGTTGCCAAGCATTGGAACAGGATGCCTAGGGAACTGGCAGAATCATCATCCCTAGACCTATTTAAATACACATAGACATTGGGCCTGGGGACACGTTTCATTGGTGGACTCACAATGTCAGGTTAATGATTGGACTCTATGGTCTCAGAGAACCATCTGTTTGCACCTCTGGGATCCAAATTCTTACAACTAGATCCCACAAATGTCTGGCAACAGTAGCAATATGGCATTAAGAAATGGGAAATACAAGATGGTAGGATCACATTCTTCTGTGATGCTTGGGGTGGAAGTGGATGCTGGATGGCCAACACCCTTTCTTGTAGGAGGATTTCATGCCTTGTCCGAGGTAATAAAACCAAGTGGGTCCCTTCCAACTCGGAATAGTTCCAAAGTCAAATGGCAAAACTTTATTCAGGCTGAACTCAGGCACAGAGGTGTATTTTACAACAAAAATAAATCCTTAGAGAAAAAAAAAAAAAAAGTAAAAATGTATATGAAAATGAAAACATCAGATACTACAGTTTCACTTAAAAGTTTAATTTTGCACACACACTTTGGAACAGATTATGGTCACTATATATGGAACTGATGAGGTACAACCATGAAGATGTCATTGGTGAAAGCAGCTTGGTGGCATAGTTCTCCACTAATACATTGACACTCTTCCTCAGAAGAGAAAAAAAAAAAAAAAAAGAAAAAATATAGAACAAAAAAAGCATCAGTAGCAACAATAAACTGAATATTTCATATATTTTCCAACTTAAACTTCATTCTTTCAACAGGTTCTTTTACAACCTATGTCTAAAGAAGAAGGGAATATTGTTTAAAGAGGCAGGCTTTAATTTTTAAGTATTAGATTGATACTCCTTTAAAAATCACTTTGTTAATGCTGTTTACATAGTCAAATGTTATCTCACCCCTTCATTTGTAGAAAGTGCAGATAGGTTAAAAAAATCCAACTCACAGAATCACAGAATCAGAATCACAGAATCAGTAAGGTTGGAAAAGACCTTAGAGATCATCAAGTCCAACCTATCCCCTATTACCAATCTAATTCAGTCAAACCTGTTACCTAACCTAACCTAACCTGTTGCCATCCTACTACCAACACACCATCCTACCTATAACACACTATAACACAACCCAAAACAAACAAATAAAAAAATTAAAAAGAGCTCTACAATGTCTGGGAATCTATGGCTAAAGCCAAGTTAGCCGCTACACTGGCAACTGAATCACGTCATTGAAATCACATAATCCAAACATCTTTCTTTAATAAAAAGATATGGCATTAACAAACACGTTATCTACAGGGGGTTCTCCCTGTACAGTGAACCATTAATCAGTGAGAGCATTCATTATAAAACTGTAAATCATGTTCTCTTAGTGCACAGTAATCAAACTGGACATGTTACTGAGCTAAAATGAAGAACCACAAATGACACTGAAGTATCCTTGGATTAGAACCAATGACTTAAAATAATCCAATATGCAATTAGGCATCAAGAAATACTTTTTGATTCCTTTCCTCTACCTTAGATATGCTGTATAAAGATTACAGTATGACTGCCATGTAATAATAGACATTTCTATTGCTCTTACTAGAATTGTTCTTTTTTATCTATTGTTTCCAAATTATTGCAACTTCAAAATACTTGAATTCTTTCTTTGTTTTTTAAAACTGCATGTTTATGCCTAAACTTAGGTTATGACATTGCAGCAACTCGTATCAAGATGTCGGAAGCAAGGACTATGGTTGATCCTGTTTCTAGCTGTTTGTAACTAAAATGCAAACTCCAATATTCTATTTAACAATAATTGGACAATTGCCATAGGGAACCTCTATTTCTCCCTGCATATATAAACAACAGTTGTTATTTGAAAGTTTACAGCTGTCCACAGCTCCAGCACATCAGATTCTAACAACAGTGATAAGGAAAAAAAAAAAAAAGACAAACCACTAAAACCAAATAGATTTGGCATTGTGTCTATGAGTATCAAAACCACAAGCTTTCATGCTCTTCACTGAAACATTCTGCTAAGCTAAAAATTCTGTGGGTGCTAGTTAGGAGTCAGAACAACAGAGAATGCAATTGCCCTGGCCATTCTTGCAAATTATTATGTATATCATAAGTCATATTAGGTGACGATATAGAGGGAGACCCAAAACAATGATTCTCATTATTATACAGTCAAGTCTCCTATATCGCGCACCTGCAGTCTTAATCAGGGTCCGTGAAGCTCGACTTCCGGGTTGAATGGCGGCTGCGCTGCCGCTGCTGCCGCCCGCACCACCACCGCCACACGTGCCGCCGCGGCTGCTGCCACAGCGGCAGCAGGTTACACATGCACAGTTGCGAAAATGGGTCTTCTTCATCACTAAAAAATCATGCCACTAAGATCTGAAGCCACAATATGGGGGGGGGGGCGAAGTGCAAGAGGACCGACTGTATATTGTAAAGTCAATTCAAACATTGTCACATACATGTGACTATTAGACAAACCAATATAACAGTAGATTTTTGGAATAAAATCTCAACTGGAAGAAGCAGAAATTGGCAGTGCTTGAGAATTTAGACATGCAAGGAATCAGTTCCAGCAGAAAGATGACCTATTGTATTCCTTCACTAATCTCAGACTCTTAAGGTGAGTGAAGGCTGAGATAGCATTGGCTCTAGAGAGCAAGACACAATGGTGCATTAAACTTTTCTGCAACAAATCTGAATCCTTCAGCTGTGTGACAGTGCAACACAGTAGAAGTTTTGTAAAGATGGACCCTCCCTTCTCCTGCACACATAAACTTTGAAGTCATAGATTTCCATTACTGTCCTATCTTGGCTGACAAGATTGGTACTATTTGAGTGTGGGAAAGCATTCTTAAAAATACGCTGATAATCTCTCAAGTCAACATTAAGATAAGAAAAACTCCCAGCACCTGCCAGAATATCAAAGCCATGTTTTCTGATTACCTAAGTAGTTATCACAATATCCTAAAGCATATATCTCCTATGTTGAGTTACTAGGCAGGAAAACAGATTAATTAAAAGACACACAATATCTTAAAGACCTTTGCAAAGACTTAGACTCAATTAGGGATCAGGGATATGTGGGATCAAGTCAGCATTCATTTTATGCTAGCTAACTAATCTCGAGAGCTTTTCAAAGAGCAAGGGCTCTGTTTTCTTTCTGAGCTTGTTCTTTGTCTGTAGACTCATCTAGTTCCCTGTTCACTAAGACAAATGAGTTTGTCTATTGTCTTCTTTTGCGGCTTCAGCCTGTCCCATCTAGTTATTTCAACCATATTTTTAAAGTACATATTTAGGGACTCTAAGAGGATAAAAGAGAATTCTCTGGCTCAAAATTTAGTCAAAGATGAGGTTTGGGTTCAGTAAAACACAATTAGAGTATTTTTTTCATCCTGCTCTTTGCAGAAGTGTGGTAGAAGATATAAAAGATTCCAACTGTCACAGTAAAGGACAAAGACAATCATATTTTATAACCTGACATCAGAAACCCTGTACTAGCAAACTTCCCCCAGTATTTTCCTTGAATTTACCTATGCTAAAGTCTGATAAATAAATATGAAATGCCTAACATTTCCTTCTTTTCCACAGACACCTGACTTAAAAAGGCATTTCCTGAAACATTACAAAGACAATAGCTCAAGACAAAATAAGTTTCTTCCTCAGGGACTCTCTACTCCTGCCCTGGGTGTTGATTAAAACATCTCTATATTCCTGCTCGCCAAAGTGGTAGCAAAATGAAAGATCTTATGCACATAGAAGCCAGTATAATGTCTCCACAGACTGTATCAAATATTTTCTTGCCACTACCTACATAAACCAGTGTCTGAACATTGGAAACTATACGAAATCTGAGGCCCTGCCTAGAGATTAAGCCATGTGTAATTCTTCAAAACTTTTAACTCCAATATGATCCTGCTGAGTACTGTTTTGTTCAAGTAATATACGTATTACAAAACAAGGCAGTTTTGCTTTTAGCTATAATGTTTCAGATTTCAAGTACTTTAAATTACTTATACAGCCTTCCTCCTTAAAATCAAACCAAAATTCTCAAACACTCTGAATTATTTTAGCAAGATAACTCAGAGGAAGTGCAGAGGAAGTGTCAAGATATTATAGCAAATGAATAAATGATTCATCAGAATAGATAAACCATATGCTGGCTTGAAACCTGTTTCGGCTTCATTGGCACTGAAATCACGATCCCAATCTGAAAGGATTTATCTTAACCAGCTAGAATGCCCCATCAGAGAACTGAGCAACCTCCTAATATTCTTAGGAAAATATTTCACAGTTGGAGCAACACAATCACTAAGGGAAAGAAGTATAAAAATTCAAACTCCTCTCAGTATTTTAAAAACATCAGCATGAGGATTTACAATAATTGATTTCAGTTTTGCTGAAAAGTCTATTCATAAATGAAGTAAATTTGTTCCATTCATGGAATTCAGTGAGAAAATATCGTTTGCTGCTGTTACCCAGGGAACAGGAGTTCTTACTTCAGTGACAATGTCAATATCCTCAAGCATACAGAGCAAAATGCACATCTACAAATAAAATCCAGAAACACTACTTGAAGTGAATTCTTAAAATCTTGTGATACCCAAGGATCATAGGAAGTAGGTGATACTAACATGTTATGAGGGGTTCCTTTGTTTGCTTTTTCTCATCAATTGGCCATTTATTGACAGAGATTGACCATAAAAATTATGTGACATCATCTTTTGTGTTTGACTGAGATGGAGTTAAGTTTCTTTATAGAAGTTTATATGGCGATGCTGTAATCAAAACTGTTTCAGCTACTTGCTTGCACAGCATTGAGCTTTCTCTGTTTCTCTATCATTTAGTAAGGTTGGTGGGGGATATAGACAGGACAGCTGACCCCAACAGACCAAAGGGATACTCACAGGTTCACAGGTCATTCCAAGTTGGAAGGGACCCACAGGGATCATCTAGTCCAACTCCCAAGTGAGCACCCACGCAGTGATCAACTCCACAACCCTGGAGCCATGGGCACCACGCTGCATACATCTGAGCCTCTCATCATCTAGACCATGTCAATGAGTTCCTCATCCAGTCTTTTCTTAAACATCTCCAGGGATAGAGACTCCACCACCTCCCCAGGCAGACCATTCCACTGAGAGATCACTCTCTCTGTGAAAAAACACTTCCTAACATTCAGTCTAAAGCTTCCCTGGTGCAGCTTAAGGTCATGTCCTCTGGTTCTGGGGCTGGCAGCCTGAGAAGAGATTTACGCCCGCTCAACTGCAACCTCCCTTCAGGTAGTTGTAAACAGCAATGAACTGACCTCTGAGCCGCCTCTTTCCTAGGCTGAACAGCCCCAGCTCCCACAGTTGCTCCCCATAGGGCTTGTTCTTCAGTCCTTTCACCATCCTTGTCACCCTTCTCTGGACCCTCTCAAGCAGTTCAACATCCTTCTTAAACTGGGGAGACCAGAACTGGACACAATACTCAAGATGTGGTCTGACCAGTGCCAAGTATAGGGGAAGGATAACTTCCCTGGTCCGACTGGCCACATTGTTCCTGTTCCAGTCCAGGATGCCATTGACCCTCTTAGTCACCTGGGCACACTGCTGGCTCATATCGAGTTTTCTGTCAACCATTACTCCTAAATCTCTCTCTATACCATATGATGTCATGCTTAACATATAAACTAGGGGAACAGTTCCTTCAAAGTAGCTGTTTCCTGGGGACTGGCTGTACATCAGTATGCTGATGGTGAGTGAGTATTTTTACATTACTTGTTACTTTTTTTTCTTTTACATAATAAATTCTCTTTATCTTGACTCACTAGAGGTGGGTTTTTTTCTCAGTTTTCCCTGTCCAGTTCTCTCTCCCATTCTATCATAGTGGGTTACCAAGTAAATGGGTGAAGGCTTAGCTACTGGCTAGGGTCAGCCACACCATGACTGATTAATTCCTCCAAATAACAACAAGAGTAACCAGAGAAAAAAGAAGTTTGTAATGAAAGGAATTGAGTCAATGGAGCAACAACTGAGGACACATGTTCATTACAAAGAACAGAAATAGCAAGGAAAAAGCACAGCCCCATGAGTCTGAGACAAGTAATCTGCTAAGGTTCTGTGACAAAATAGACTGTTTATTACAACGACTTTACATTTAAATTGCAGGCTGATTTATGCTGACTACTTACAATGTTTCCCATGGCTCTGAACCTGAAGGAGGATAGACAGTTCTGGTATTGGTGTAATCTCAGGACTAATCTACTCTGTCTCTAATTCCTGAAGTTAAGGAGCTTACTTATATATATCATAATGAATTGCACAGATCCTCTTTGACTCACATCTCACTCTTATTTGAGCCAGACAGCAGAATGCATATTTCCAAGCCCAATACAATACTCTGCAATGTACCTCCAGACTAACCTTCAGAGACAATGTCTAGCTGGTAAGCCTGCACTAAGGGACCAAGACTGGAATCACTGTGGAACTCCTTTCTCGGCCATAACCCTTAAACTAAGGAGTTGGTACACAGGCACAACATCTATACAGTTGCTCACTACACACTGAAATAGGAACCTGCACATGGCCCAAGCCCCACAAAAAGTAAAAATTACCGCATAAGATTCCTGAGGTAAAATGAACTCAGTAATTTTGTAGTGAAGTTGGGACATCATACTACTTTTCTTCTCCCTATGCCCATCAATTTATGTTTAGCCATATGAATTTTTATCATCTGTTATTTTGATTTTTTGGCTTCATAAACTCTTCACAATATTTTGAGAGCCTAAGGCATCCACATTGCAGAATGGGAAGCTACCTGAACATACTTTATGACCAAGAAAGCTGGGGAAATAAAACCAAACCAGAACAAAAACCTTAGCTGTTTTCACTCTCCATAGCAACTATCATGAGTTATGCCCAGATAGAATAGCTGTTAGCGTAAGTCAGTAAATGTTAAATAGCGCTTTACTGTAGCAAAAGCAGATGAAATACAGTCAGCCACCTGTCCTGAAGAACAGAATAACTTTTGTGTGCTGAAGAAAACAGATAGCTGAACTATGCAAACAACCTGATCATCATCAAAAAGTACAAACACATCCATAAGTATCTGGGACAAGCAGACTGGGAACAGCAAAAGCAGTAACTCTAAATCAGAAAAGATCAAGATCTGAAAGGATTCATCACCAACACAGTAGTTATACCTCCAAATTTGCAAGGAATGGGTCTTCCGGGAGTCTCGCAAACTGGCTAATTCACACAGTCATGGGTCATTAATATGCATACAGGCCACACTCATCGCCTCAACCCTCGCCACTACGGAGCACTGGGGAGCGTTTTCTGCTCCTCCCCATGGGGTCTCACAGCACAGAAGAGCAAAGGGAACCGTTTCTGAGCCCTCTCTGCCTGGGGAATCCCAGGGCCTTTCTTCAGCCACACTGCTGCATCCGCAGCCATCATGCTGCCACCACGCATGCTTGCACTGCCTCCACGATGGGGAAGCTCCAGGGCCGTGGTGGGGAAGGGTGTCCCTGGGCTCTGGTCGGCACTCTTGGAGCCTGGGAAACTTTAACTTTGCAACACTGCGACACCCGGTGACCCTTATGAGGGGAGGTGGTGTTGGTGTGGGAGTTTCTTTCCCTTTTACCGCAGTGTCTATGACTCGTACATCCATTAGTCCCAGGAGTGGGAGCGCTGGTCATATGGAGCCAGCAGAATACCACTTCCCCTGCTGCAGCAGGGAAAGGACATGAGGGAACAGAAGCCTCCTCCTGCTGCAGCAGTCGTGGCAGCAGCAAGGGCACATCCCGCCACTGCCCCATCCCAGCATAGAGCGCTTACCACACCACCGCCTTGGTCAGTCCAGCCCCACTTTCATGGGGCACTTTCCCTGGGGCTACATTGTCACCAGGTGTGCTGGACATGCAGTCCCCGGGCACAGACTGTATCACCTTCCCTACCTGTAGCCATGGAAACAGTAACACACATCTGGCAGGGGTCAGTCCCCCAGCTGAGCTTAGAGTAAAAGAGGACAGTGTGACTTGTGGTGGTGCTGCGTTAGGTCTCAGTAGCTGCCTGGGGCATACCATAGAGTAAGCCTTCTGCAGTAGGGACTGGGCATGGAGAGACACAGGAGTGGGGCAGGGACCACAGCATGGTGCCGTGGGACTATAAACTCCACAGCAAGCGGGAGGCACTCTGCCAGAGGAGGTTTAGACTGGATGTTAGGAAGAGGTTTTTCACAGAGAGAGTGATCTCTCAGTGGAATGGTCTGCCTGGGGAGGTGGTGGAGTCTCTATCCCTGGAGATGTTTAAGAGAAGACTGGATGAGGAACTCATAGACATGGTCTAGATGATGAGAGGCTCAGATGTATGCAGCGTGGTGCCCATGGCTCCAGGGTCATGGATTTGATGCCTGGGTTGGCGTTCCCTTGGGAATTGGACTAGATGATCCTTGTGGGTCCTTTCCAACTCAGAATAACCTGTGAACCTATGAACCTGTAATATTGCAGAAAACCAGAGTACAAAAGTAAGACGTGAGAACTTCATAACCCTTCACTGGGTTTGGGGATCATCTTACACTAAGAGGACTCAAGTGTATCAGAGTGCCCTGGGGATGCCACGACTCCACACTCGGATTGCACACTGTCCAGCTGGAAGCATTATGCTGATCTCCCTGAGGTCTTTCCTGGACTTCACTATCACCCCTGCGGGAACGGGAAAATGTATGAGGAACCATCGCACTAACTGGCCAGATTTTCTCCTAGATCAAATCATCAGTCAAATGAGATAGAAAAATCATATGATCCTTTTAACTGCATAAATATTAGTGTTCCTTTTTGACAGAATGAAAAGTTCCAAAGAGACAAAGTATCTCACCTAAGATACAAGAGAACTATAAAACAGATCAGTATTGAATTAATCTCTTCCAAGAATCAAACTTCTTTTATCTATATGACAGTGTGTACAATGTAATGAAGAAAATAAACCAAAATTTCCATCAGTACAATCTTAGCTGTTTTTCTAAACTGCATAAAAAGAAATGTTTTATGTGCTCCCAAGCATAAAATATGGATTTTCATAGAAATAAACACTGGAAGAAATTTCTGCTGACATCTCAACTAATAAAGTGCATTAGAAACACAATCATAAAAAACCCACAGCAGAGTAGAAAATTGTCTCTAGCTCTCTTGCCTGGAGAAAGCAGAGGCAGAAGTCCTTGCATTGATGCATCATTTTCTACAATACATGCTTTACATACACAAACCAACTTTGAAAGCTTGGATTTAATTGGAGTACACTTAAGTCAACAATGAAAATCACTATAAGAACGTGATGGCAACTTTTCTAAATCTGTTGGTTGAAAAACGATAGCCAGATGTTGCAGAGTTAACTGAGAAATTTACAGTAAATTACATAAAACGCTATATGTCTACTTCTTGGTTGTGTCATGCTTATAGAGTTTAGTTATTTGCATTTTCTTCTCAGTCTTAAAATCTGGAAATTACTAATCCCTTCACACTGTTATTCAAGTGAACCCAGTGTCCCTACATAGTGTATCTTTTGTTTGAATTTCTTTCTAGCCAAAAAAAAAGCTACTCAGGAGATAGCTAATTGATGGAAAAGAATAAAAATATGTATGTTTAAGTTGTATAAGCCTGTAATTAGTCTAGCAGTTTCAGCCTCCACTCTGTCACACTGAAACAGTATCAATTTACAGTGTTATCTTTATATACATATGTTGGGTATATTCTTAAAATATATCAGATAGAAACACATCACTTGCAGAACTTATAATAGACTGGTTATATTAAGTCTGTCTTCTTCTTCCTTTTTCAATACATCAAGTCAGATAATCAATTACATAATAGTAAAAATTGCTGGGGAAAAATACAAACCTAAATCTTCGTGTAAGTCTTTCAGAGCCTTTCAGAGTCTTTCAGCTTTTACAGTTGTTTTAATGGGCAGAGCAACTAACATCGTCTAGCTGGACTTACGCAAAGCACTTGACACTGTCTCTAAATTGGAGAGGCAAGGATTTGATAGTTGGATCAGTTGGTGGATAAATAACTGGCTGTATGACTGTATGCAAGGAGTTGTGGCCAATGACTCATTGTCTGCATGGAGTCCAGTGCCGAGTGGTGTCCCTAAGGGGTTGGTACAGGAGCAAATGATAAACATCTTTGTTGGTGGTGACGTGTGCAGTGGGATGGAGTGCATCCTCAGGAAATTTGTTGAGGACATAAAATTGTATGGTGCAGTTGAAATGCTGGAGGGAAGGAATGTCATCCAGAGGAACTCTGACAGCCTTGAGAAGTGGTCCAATGCAAACCTCATGAAGTTCAACAAAGTAAAATGCATGGTTCTACACCTAGGTCACAGAAATCCCAAGCACACCTACAGGTTGGATTGAGAAGTGAGCCCTGTGGAGAAAGACTTGGGGATGATGGTTCATGAAAAGCTCAAGATGAGCTGGCAATATGTGCAAGTTCGCAGATGATACCAAGTTTGGGGCAAATGTTGAACTGCCAGAGGGTAGAAAGGCCCTTCAGAGGGACCTTTAAATCACAGAATCACAGAATATTCCGAGTTGGAAGGGACCTACAAGGATCATCGAGTCCAACTCTTAACACTGTCTCCCTGGCGGGAATTGAACTCGGGTCTCCCACATGACAGGTGGGGACACTTACCACTGTACTAAGATTCAACAAGTCCAAATGCTGTGTTCTCCACTTTGAACATAACAACCTCATGCATCGCTATCAGCTAGAGGAGGAGTGACTGGAGAGTGGTGAAATCACAGTATCACAGTGTTGATAAGGTTGGAAAAGACCTTGAAAATCGTCAAGTCCAACCTATAATCCAACTAAAACTTAACAGCTATAATATTTATATCATGACCCTCAACACCTCATCCAGTCTACCCTTAAACACCTCCAGGGACAGCAATTCAACCATCTCTATGGGCAACACATTCCAATGCCGGATCACTCTTTCAGTGAAAAACTTTTTCCTAATGTCAAGTCTAAACCTCTCTTGCTGGAGCTTAAGACCATGACCTCTCATTCTATCTCCAATGGCCAGGGAGAAAAGGCCAACCCCTGCCTGTCTACAACCCCCTTCTAGGTAGTTATAGACACTGATAAGACCACCCATGAGTCTCTCCTTTTCCAGACTAAACAGACCCATCTCCCTAAGCCGCTCCTCATGGGGCTTATTTTCCAGCCCCTTATCATCCTTGTTGCCCTCCACTGAACTTGTTCCAGCACCTCAACATCTTTCTTAACTTGAGGGGCCCAGAACTGGATACAATACTCAAGGTGCGACCTAACCAGTGCCAAGTACAGGGGAAGGACAACTTCCCTTGTCTGCTAGCCACACCATTCTTGATATAGGCCAGGATGTCATTGGCCCTCATAGCTGCCTGGGCACTCTGCTGGCTCCCGTTGAGTATGCTGTCCACTAATACCCTCAAGTCCCTTTCCACCTGCTCACTCTCTAAGCACTCCATCCCCAGCCTACAGTTCTGCTTGGGGCTGTTATAACTAAAGTGCAGAACCTGACATTTAGACTTGTTAAATTTCATTTTATTGGAGTCTGCCCATCTCTCCAGTCTGTCCTGATCCCTCTGCATGGCCTTCCTACCCTCTAACAGATCAACACAGGCTCCGAGCTTGGTGTCATCCGCAAATTTGCTCACAATGGACTCAATCCCATCATGAATATCATCAATGAAGATATTAAACAGGACTGGACCCAAGACCAACCCCTGGGGGCACCACTAGCAACAGGTCACCAACTGGATATGGCATGATTATCTGAGCTCAACTACCCAACCAGTTCCTGACCCAGCACAGAATATTCCTATCTAAGCCCCTTGTTGCCATCTTCCCCAGGAGTATATCATGGGAGACTATGTCAGAAGCTTTAGTGAAATCCAGGTACACTACATCCACAGCCTTCCTTTCATCCACCAGGCAAGTTACTTGGTCATAAAAGGAGATCGGGTTGGTCAAGCAAGACCTACCCCTCCTAAACCCATGCTGACTGGTCTTGATCTCTGGGCCATCCTTCAGGTGTTGCATGATAGTGCCCAGTACTATCCATTCCATAACTTTTCCTGGAACTGTGGTGAGGCTAAAGGGTATGTGGCTTCCTGGATTAACCTTCTGGCCCTTCTTATGCATAGAGGCCACATTTGCCATCTTCCAGTCATTCGAGACCTCACCCATGGTCCAAGACTACTGGTAAATGGTGGAGAGGAGCTTCACAAGCACATCTGTCAAATGGAGAGGGATTTAGGAGTAATGGTTGACAGAAAATTTAATGTGAGCCAGCAGTGAGCCCAGGTGGCTAAGAGGGTCAATGGCATCCTGGCCTGAATCAGGAACTATGCAATCAGTAGGACTAGGGAAGTTATTNAGAACAAGTCCTGTGGGGAGCGACTGCGGGAACTAGATAATGGGAGGCTCAGATGGTCAGAGTGTGGTGCCCATGTCTCCGGGGCTGGGGGAGCAAGTCCTGTGTGGAAGTCACTTGGGAGTTGGACTAGATGATCCTTGTGGGTCCCTTCCAACTCAGCATCACCTGTGAACCTGTGGACTGGGGCTGTTCAGCCTGGAGAAGAGGAGGCTCAGAGGTGACCTCCTTGCTGTTTACAACTACTTGAAGGGAGATTGTAGTATGGTGAGTGTAGATATCTTGTTTCAGGCTGCCAGTACCAGAACAAGACATGGCCTTAAGCTACACCAGGGGAGGTTTAGACTGGATGTTAGGAAGAGCTTTTTCACAGCGAGAGTGATTCCTCAGTGGAATGGTCTGCCCAGGGAGCACCATCCCTGGAGGTGTTCAAGAAAAGACTGGATGAGGAACTCATTGACATGGTCTAGATAATGGGATGATGGGATAGGGAGTTATGTTATATTAAAAAAAAAAATAAATTATTATGATGACATGGCCCTGAGATTAACTCAGATAGATAAAACTTGGTGTTCATGGCACCTGGGTTCTGGGTTTGATCCCTGTATGGGCATTTACTTCAGAGTTGGACTCGATGATCCTTGTGGGTCCCTTACAACTCAGAATATTCTGTGATACTATGATTCTGTATTCATGCAGAATGTACATCATGTCTTGCTTATCCCTATCCATTTCACCATATTTTATAATATCACTGCCTTTCAGGACTGTTGACTTTGACAGAACTTATGAAGAGCATATGACAAAACAAAATTTGGTTCCTAAACAAAAGGCCCATTATTTAAGGGTATGTTATCAGAAAAAATAATGAAGTTGTAGTGTCAATTAGGCATAAAAAGGAAGGCAGCTCCCACATCAATGACTTGGGTTTAAAGTAGCTAGTTGCAGAGAACTGAAAATTATCTATGATTTAACATGTACTCGGATTTTATTATATACTGTGTAACTCTATTTTCCTAAATCAAAGTTACTAGCGGTAACAACAAAAAATCAATATATTCAGTTCAGTACATATCTTACAGCATCTACTTCTTTCATTTACTGTAGTCCTACTGCTTTTTTTTTCTTTTTAATTTAAACACCCTCTCATGGATTGAGTATTTCTGTGCCCCAGCTTCCACATAGATCGACTTCTTTTAACCATGCTTTCTTCTCAGATTATTATTTCCAAACACATACTGTTGTCCAAGTCTTTAAAACAATTAATGTGAAATTACTGCAATGTGTAAGTCTTTAAAATTGATTTGCTAGGTGAACTTGTATAACAGCTGCTGTCCCCCATTTTCATTGTGAAGTTAATTTAAGATAGCATTGAATTCCTTTGCACTGTCTAGAACGGCAGCATCAACTACTCAAAGTGGATATGTTTCATTGCACATACAAAAACACGCACATAATTGTTTAAAGTTATATACGCTTCCCAATACCTACTTTGGCTGTTTACATTATCTAGTTTGTATTTCCTACACACTTTATTAATGTATTTACAGGATGCTCTAATCTGCTTATACCAACAGAATCTGTTGTATTTATGATCCTCTTTACAAGCTCATCCTGTCAAATTACACATCATAACAGAAAATTCACGGTTTTTATCCTAAAAATATTTTCACAAGTTAAACAAATGTCACATTCAGGGATGCACTGCCAGAGGCTCCTCCCACGATACTGGGGACGAGGCCAAGGATGCGGGCAGGAAGCCAAGAAGGAAGGTATCACTCCTCCTTGTGCCTCTGCTTCCTTCTCCCATCCACAACCAAGGTGAGAGGCACTTTGTCTACTGAAATGAAGCCAGTGAAAAAGATGGTGGTGTGCAAATCTGAGACATCACGGATTCTAGGAAGGCAGTCAGCAACAGCAGGAAGCCAAGCTTGCTGGAAGCAATTTTTAAAAACAGTTCTGGTAGAATTCCATGATGTAGAACTAGTAAGGAAGTTTCTTTCCTGTTACAGGCAGAGCTAGTAGTGTTTAGCACTTCTCATTTTAAGATCCTATTTTGAGCCACTTACACTTTTCAGAAGCTCACTGTTTGGGCTGTAATATTCCATCCAAGCAGCTGTTTTGTAATTAAGAGCACACACACACTCCCCCTGACTTTAACTCTTCAGGCATTTCCAAGAATTGTATTTCTAGGAAGTATCTTTTTCTGTTTGCATTATAAAAAAGTCTCTCAAGAAAGTGGAAGTGTTTCTGTTGTACAGAGCAGATCAGCAAAAGAAGTACAGTCATACCTCAGTTATTCACCCTGTCATATTCGCGTCTTCTCATATTTGTGGAAATTTTTCCCACAGTCTTTACTCAGTTATTCACATATTAGTGCAGTCCCGCAGTGCCACAGCTGGTGGCCCTGGCCTCAGCTGGCCCTGCCGGGAGTCAGGAACTCTTTAACTGTAACACAGAGACCCACGTGGGGCCCATTCCAGCTGTTCTGGCCGCGGCAGCCAGTCTGAATTTGCTAGTGCATATGTGTATATGTGCACATGCAGATATTCATAGCCTCAGGCAAAGCACTCCTGCCAGTGTTAGCTGCTGCAGTTAAAAGGAGAAACCCTCGACTTCCATGCTCCTCACTGCTATAAGGACCTCGGAATGTTGTAGTGTTCCAAAGTTGCCATATTTATGGCAATAATTTGCCATATTAATGTCTGACCCGTATCCGAGGATTATAGGTTCCGCGGGACCTGTAGGAGACACATAATATGTGAATATGGAGGGATGTCTGTATTTGTACTATAAGAACATCTAGAGCCTTCAACTGCAGCTTAGGATTCACTGGCCTAAGGACTGTACAAATTAAGAAAAGACAAGACAAAAATACAGTAATCCCTCAAATATCGCAGGGGGGCGGTTCCAGAAAGATGCAGTGATAAGTGAAATCCACAAAGTAGCAGTAAAGACTCTAAAGCTGGTAAAGCCGTGTCATGGGTTAGATTTAGTTTTTTGATAGCCACCAACTCTGAGGAACCAACTAAACAAAAGACAGAATTCCTTAGCAAGGGTGGGTGAAGAACTCCTTTTGTCTTTTGGCTGGAGAGCTAATGGCTCTTGATGGGCCATTTGGCCCCTGATGGCTGGGTNGTGGGGGGGGGGGCGGAGGGGGGTTTTTTTGGGGGGGGAGGGGTGTTAGTTTTTCTTTTCTCCTTGTTATCATTGTGTTACTTCTTGTTCTTGTTTTTCATTATAGGTATATATTTAAGTGATCCCTTGCTACTTCATGTTTCATTATTTGCAGCTTCAATATATCGCACATTTTTTCCCCCACTTTACCAGGTTGTTCTAGATTCGATCAATACCTTCCAGGGAAGACAGGAACCTTCCTGGAGTGGAAAGGCAAANGCCAAAAAGAACATTCCATTCCTGCCTCTGCCCAGCCATCAGGGGCCAAATGGCCCATCAAGAGCCATTAGCTCTCCAGCCAAATGACAAAAGGAGTCCTCCACCTCCACTCAACAGCTCTTGTTGAAGAATTCTGCCTTTTGTTTAGTTTGTTTAACATCTCCCTTCTTTAGAGGTTGAGAACAGCATGGTGGTTATTGAAAAACTAAATCCAACCCCTGTTTACCCTACTTACTGTTTGTCATGGGTTAATAAGTATGTACCTGTTTGGTTTTTTAAAATTTTTTCCATTTTCTCCCGAGGTGAGAGCACAGCAGCACGGCACAGCCCTCCCAGTGCCCACCTGGCACTGCCCAGTCCTGCCACCACCAGAGTGCTGTGAGCCATGGGAGCACATGGCCGGCCAGTGATGCAGGCTCCCGGGAGTCTGTGAGCAGCGGCACCACCCCGCTGGCTCCTGGGTAGCTGCGAGTGGCGCGGTGAGCATGGGTAGGCAGGCAGTGCTGGCGGCCAAGTGGTACGGAGCAAAATGGCGCAGCAGACAGGTCCTGGGCTGCCACAGCAGCGTGGCCCACCCCAGAAGCGGCACACCCACCCGGTTCCCTGCCTGAGCTAGTGGTAGCCACGTGCAGGCTGCCATGACCATAACTAGACCACTGGCTCTTCCAGAGTTAGCAGAAGACACCCAAGATCAGTTGCTCAGAGCACTACCTCATTGGACAGAGAGAAAAGAAGGAGGCGGAGGGATTGGGGAAGCTTTTAAAAGCTACAGCGTGAGAGAGATTCTCTCTCTCACACTCGCTCTCCCCTCGGGAATACAGCTGCTGCTGCTGTTTCTCCCACCTAAATCCGTGGAACATTAGCATCATCCGTTACCCCTTGTTGACGCCTGTCTTTCCCTGATGATAGCCAGTGGACATCACTACCATTTTTATCTGTATTTTGTTTCTGGGATTTTCTTTTGGATATTGGTGTTTTGGTGAGGGTTGTGGTCTGAGGGATTCCATCATGTGGGGGATGGGGCCTATCACATGTTGGGAGGGAGGATTCCTAGTTTTATGTTCCCTGCTGCTGGTATCACATTTGCACATACATTATTTCCCATTTATACTCCCTGTTCGTTTTCTTTTTTTTTCATTTTCAATAAGTCCTGTTACATCTCTAAAGATCTCTCATTCAAGGAGTGATAAATAGCCATTTACTTGTCTTAAACCAAGACACTGTTTTACCTATGGCAGCATGTTTCCAGACCCAACCCCCACAATATTTGAGGGTTTACTGAGTACATATATATATATATATGCATATGCAAATAATTGTTCCTTCCTTTTTCTACCTTTTTTGACTGAAATCCTCTTTGATTCAAAAGGTATAGTAAAGTAGATTATGAGGGTTTTTCCCTTTCTGCTCCAGGAAAGTTCCCATCTTCCCTAGAAGGTATTGTTCTAGGACAAGCAGTAAAGCCACGGGAAAAAATCCATGATGTATTGAAGCCACGAATGATGAACTGTGAAGTAGAGAGGGATTACTGTATAATAAAAGCATATATGCAGATCTCTACTGAATCAAACAAGCACAGATTTTGAGATATGCAGATATTTTCTGACTACAAAAGAAAGTATTCAAAAGTATTATCCATAAATTGTTTGATGCTGTTATTTGATAACTGGGGCTTGTTAGTCCAAACACGCACAGGAAAAAGAAATTCAACTGGAAGTTTACTAGCATACAGTACAGCCAGCTATGAGAAACCATGAGCGTTCACAGTTCTGAAGACCCTTCTTACACTTTACAGTGACTTAAAGCTGAAGTAGTTTGAATTTCATGATGTCTTAAAATCATTAAAGAAGCATTTAAGAACATGTCAAATAAGCAGCAAATAATTATTTTATGATCAACAAACATCTGCAAGATTTACCAAAAGAAAACTAGACACAGACTTTACAAGGTTAGAAATAACTCTTCACTGACTGTATTCATGAGTATCCATTTCCTTTATTAATCGTGTCAGAATTTCCTGGAGATGTTTGAAAAAGCAACCCCCAAAAAACAGTTATTCTAATGAGTTCACTTGACTTAACAGTTATTACACTGTTGCCTGCCAAACAGAAATCTTAACAAAATGGACAGTGGTTTCCTGTCTCGTACATTTTATTCATTGAGCTGATCTGGTATTGTTTCCATTATTCAGCTACAGGCAGTCTTTGAACGCTAAGCATTATTGCGATCACCTTCAGCCCATAAATTCAAGTTGGGCTTTAAAAGTGCTTATCAATTACATGAATTTTCTGTAAAGTACACACAATTCTGCTGCTAGAAGAATGAACTTGCTTTCAATTACTTTCTGAAAGAAAAGAGAGAAGCAGTACTTCAGATTTCATCTGATTTAATCTGAAGTAGATACAAACCCAGATATCTGACTTGTCCTGAAGAGGACTCAGATATTGATTGCCAAGGGAGAAGAAAAGAGGTATGTATCCAACATCAATCTGATGTTAAGTCTAGAAAAGTGTAAGAATAGGAAATTCCAGAATATGTTTGGAGTGTTGTCTCACACATCACTTCTACAGTTTCCACAGTCTCCCAATGATACCTACCCTGCTTAAATATATCTCTGTCTCAGGAAGAAGAGATATTGCATGCAGATAAGCCTATGTTTGTTACCATTGATTAGAAAAAAAAGACTGAAAAAAGGTTAATAGAAGTATAAGCACTTCTGGCACGAATTTAGCTTAGTACACTGGAAGAATCCTGTGGGTCAAGACGCTTTGCTGTCTTCTGTTGACAACTCTGAGGTGTCCCTTAGAGTCCACTACTGAAGTAAGAAGGGAAGAAATGTCTCCTATAAGATATACAGTGAAATAATACACACACATGCCAAAACCCCCTATAAACACCTCCCCATGCCCCCCCTCCCAAAAAAAAAAACCAACCCCAAAACCAAGCACTACCACTCCACCATGACCTGTGCACAACCCATTCTGTATTACTGATACTAGTTACTTCTGGTTTACGACAAGTTATCACACCAGGTTTGTATCTGCACTAGATACAGGCTCCCACTGGGCTATATTACAAAATGCTATGCAAAAATAGATATTTGGATCAGATACCAAGTCCTAAGATAGATTTAAGCTACTTCAAATTAACTTGTGTTTTTTCAGTTGGGCTAACTTCTGTTCTTCCAAGCTATTTCTGTGATGTTTGGGAAGAGACATACAATACAGGATGAGTTTGGATGTAGAAATTTGCAAAATAAACATATAAAACTAGTTCTCCAGTAAGAGCTAGGTGCCTGTAGCCTCCTCCTAGTTAACAGGGTAAAACAGGTGCTTCTTCAGAGTGATTAATTCTATCATAAGACAAGTCTTTAAGGCAGACAAGAAGACTCATGTCTGGGGAGAGGAAGAACCATCTCTACTACCTGTAGCGGGTGCCTAGGCAACTATTTTAAACTCAGTGACTACCTTTTCAGGTAGCTAAAATAAGGTAGATGAATTGCTTCTGAGATGCAGAATAAATACACCAACAGACAAGCTCATCAGGGAAATGCTGTAAAATCAAAAGGTTATTCAAAACTTCTGGAAAGATAAGTCTAAATATCCAGTACTAGAAATTGTCCCTGACATGAAAACATCTATGCTTTGCCTATATATTTTCTTTTCAGTCATACAATTAAGTATCATCTGAGATTTTTTCAGATTCAGTACAAAAATAATAATGCAGTATTTATGACAGAGTTAATTGTTGAAGTTTCTTTCCTTAGGAAAAGGAGATGATGTAATACTCCTCCAGTGCAGGGAGGAGGACTTATTTTGAATTAGAATCCCTTAGAATAATGACATAATTATTCCCTGTTCTTTTGTTATGTCTGCATATTGAAATGTAAAAACTCAAGTATTGAATGACAACATGAACAAATATGTTTTTTTATAGTATAATTATTTTTTAAAATGTCATTATGTTTTTAGTATAGAAAATGGATATTAATAAAGATGCAAGTAGGAAGGTGGCTAGTAAAAAATAAGCAAGTATAAAATGAACAACAATCATACAAAATTAATTTTTCACGTCAAAAGGGTCCTCAGCAGGTTTTTGTGTCCAGTGTTCTGATTCAGGCAGATCCGGATGATTTGCTTTAACCAGGTGATCAACTTTCATGATCGGGTTGCTCAGGGCTGCATCCTATTGGCTCTTGAAACATCTAGGAATCAAGATCCTACAGCTTCTCAAGACAATTTCTTCAACTGCTTACTTACACTTGTAGTGAACTTTTTTCTCTTTAAGTCAAGTCAAAATATCTCCTCTCAATTAATGAGTCAACCTGCAATCATACAGCTCAGCAAAAGAGCCTATCTCAGTCTTCTTGGTAACTTCCTTCCAGATGCAAGAAGGTTGCTGCTAGGTACCACTCAAGCCATCTCTTTTCCATGCTTAACAAGCCCTCTCAGAGCAAGTACTCCTGAGACTGATCATCCCGGGGACCCTCTGCTGAATGTGTCCCAGGTTTATCAATGTCTTTCCTGTACTGGGGTGTCCCCCGCACCTATGCATGGTAGTCTAGGCACAGTCCAATGAGTGCAGAGTAAAAGTGAATAGACTCCTCCCTCAATCTACGGCTGTGCTGCTATTAATGCAATCCAGGATGCAGTTGGCTGTCAAGGCATCCTGCCAGCTCATGCTCAGGTTGCTGTATATAGTGACCTACAGTTCTGTTACGCAGAGATACTCGCCAGCCAGGGAGTGCCCAGCATGTACCAATGTTGGGAATTTGTCCATCCCAGGCTCAAGACTAAGTTATCAGCCTAGATTCACAAGGTCACTGTCAGCTCTCTCATTAAGCCTGTGTAGGCTCGTCTAAATGGCAGCCATGCCTTTGAGTGCTTTAAATGCAACTCACAACATTTTGTACCAAATCAGCCTGTGCCAAAGCCTTTCTAAAGTCCTTCACTAAAAGTTTTTTGACAAACTGTAGAAATATTACCTAGGATAGAAGGTCCCTTTGTGAGTGATTAGTTACATGAGAATAAACAAAAGTGAAGAAAGAGTAAACTTTTCCAACAGAGACTACTAACAAATTCCAGGAGATAGCTAGATTGCAAGCTGGGGTGTTGAACCTACTCATACTGCTCATTCATGGTTTTGTATTACAGGAGATTATGAAAGTTGCTAATGATAAGAAATTGAAATCTTACAGAAAAGGGTCAATTAGGGAGAACAGCAGAGGACCTCACAAGACTAAATTACTGGGCAATAAACAGCAATAGTTCACCTGCAACTTAAATACTGTGAGCAGGTCTGGCTCCACTTCATAAAAAGGATACAGCAGAACTGGAAAGGCAGAGAAGGGCAACAGAGACAACCAGAGGCAAAGAATGGCCTTCACACAGGCAACAAGGACACATGTCAGAACTCTTTGGTTCAAAAAAGACAGAATTGAGGGGGTGAATGAGAAAGCTCTAAAAGCCTGTGTAGCACAGGCAGAGTGAATTAGGAACAAACAGGGAAAGCAAATGAAGTGAGTGAGTGGTAAGTTCCGCAGAGAGAAAAGGAAGGGGCTCTTTGTACATCACTGAGCTATTGAAGTCCTTGGGAAATGCTCCTGCAGTTGCTAAATATGTACATGGTTTCAGGCAAGAAAAATGCACTAAGATTACTAAACAAACACACTAAACCACACTGTTTCTGAAAAGTACCTGAGGCTGGCACTGTGCTAAAAAGCTAGGTAATGCGTACTTGCATTGTTCACATCTTTTTTTCTAATCATTTATGTTTGGCAATTATTAGGTCAGGACAGTAAGATCCAATACAGCAGCTCTTATTTTTTTATGTTGACTGTTCACTATACTCAATTAAAAAAATTTTAAAAACTACACTAAAGGTAGCCAACCAGGAGTGCCTACTGCTGGTTGAGAGGGCTTTGGGTAATACTAACTGTAGTCCAGGTGGCACACCAGGAGGAGTCCTTTGTAGGCCCTGTATCCTAGCTTCTATACTGGAACCACAAAAAGTAGGGCAGTCTCAAATCGCATTAGGCATCTACGTCGAGGTAACTGAATTGAGTTCTCCATTCCTAAAATACAGTGAAACAAGAGAAAAACACTAGTTAAGGAGCTTAATACATGGATAATTTACATATTTTTCATGAAAAGCCATTGATTTCACAGCGCACACATGAATTGAGGAAACCAGAGCTTGCTACGGAAACAAGACATTTTTTTTAATTCGTGCTGTGGAGCTACAACACAGGTTTGATGCATAACCAAAGCAGCACTGCAACCTCTCAGCAGCTGCAAGTTACATTAGATTTAAGCAATGAATTATAGAAAGCTTCAAAGGCTAAAAACCCCAAAATCTCATTAACCAAATGGGAAAAAAGACACATGAGCTCATGAACAGAAGTCAAACTGAGTAATATGGATACAGAAAAGGTAACCTTGATACTGGCAAAAGAGATGACAATTCAGGACTATGCCAGTAATAAACTGGTCTACTGTGAGCAAAGAAACGAAAGAGTTTCTATGAAAGAAAATTCAGACTTCTATCCCTCCTTTTTTAAAGGATCTGACAAGAAATTAGAATATAATTTTGGAAAGAACCTACACAGTCATACAGTTTGCTAGATTAAGAATTTAGAATTACTTTTTATACAAACCATGTTGCTTAAATAAAATACAGTAGTCCCTCGCTACTTTACGGTTGGCAGCTTCAATACATCGTAGGTTCTTTTCCTGTGGCTTTACCAGCTTTACCACCTTCACCAGCTTTATTGTATTTAATGTATTTACCATATTAACTTCTACTTCTTGGATTTCGTTTATTGTGGCATCATTCTGGAACAGATGCAGATGATACCAAGCTGGGGGCAAATGTTGAACTACCAGAGGGTAGAAGGACCCTTCAGAGGGACTTTGACAGGCTAGAGAAATGGCAAGACTCCAATAATATGAGATTTAGCAAGTCTAAGTGCCAGGTTCTTCACTTTGGACGTAACAACCCCATGCATTGCTATCGGCTGGGGGATGAGTGGCTGGAGAGTGGTGAAATGGAGAGGGATTTAGGAGTAACGATTGACAGGAAACTTCATATGAGGCAACAGTGTGCCCAGGTGGCCAAGAAGGCAAATAGCATCCTGGCCTGTATTAGGAACAGTGTGGCCAGTTGGACTAGGGAAGTTATTCTTCCCCTGTACTTGGCACTGGTCAGACCACATCTTGAGTACTGTGTGCAGTTCTGGGCTCCCCAGTTTAAGAAGGATGTTGAACTGATTGAGAGGGTCCAGAGAAGGGTGATAAGGATGGTGAAAGGACCGGAGAACAAGCCCTGTGAGGAGCAACTGCAGGAGATGGGATTGTTCAGCCTGGAGAAGAGGAGGCTCAGAGGTGACCTGATTGCTGTTTACAACTACCTGAAGGGAGGTTGCAGTCTGGTGGACATAAATCTCTTCTCCCAGGCTGATGACAACAGAACAAGAGGACACGGCCTTTGGCTACGCCAGGAGAGCTTTAGACTGGATGTTAGGAAGAGGTTTTTCCCAGAGAGAGTGATCCCTCAGTGGAATGGTCTGCCCAGGGAGGGGGTGGAGTCACCATCCTTGAAGGTGTTTAAGAAAATACTTGATGAGGAAGTCAGTGACATGGTCCAGGCAATGGGAGGCTTGGATGGATGGAGCGTGGTGCCCATGGCTCCAGGGCTGTGGGTTCGGTCCCTGGGTGGGTGTTCGCTTGGGAGTTGGACTAGATGATCCTTTTGGGTCCCTTCCAACACAGAATAAACTGTGAACCTTTGAATATATCCAGCACATAGGAGCAGATCCATAACCTACTAATAAATCCAGGTTGCTGCAAGTACACATAATGGAAGCAAAAAATATTCCTAAACATTCTGTGACCCAAGAATTTCAGAAGTGGCCAGAAAATTACTCAGAATTACTGGCAGGTAGCAGTGGAGTGTTGTCAGAGCACACGCTGAGTGAACTGACGTTGTCTTCTTCAGATGGGCTGGTGTTTAGGAGTTACGAGGCTGTTAGTCTGCCGCATTAGACAAGCACTCTAACTGGAACAATCCCACTTTATTAAGCTTTATTTGAGCTGGCGGATGTAAACCGAGCTCTTTCTGTACAACAAATCCTTGAAAAAACTTTGTGCCCAATGTTATATTTTTGTGTTCAGGTGCAACTGCTTTTGAGTCACATATTGCAGGATGACATATATAATTAAAAAAAATTAAAATCAGCATAATTTTTGAAATTAGAAGAGAATACCTTGAAACTAATACCCAAACCCGGAAATCTGCAGCAAAAACAAATGTAAATACACTCATAATACTTAAAATTGTACTTTTATATTGCATGTTCAGGGTACATAGTTATATGTACACTGAGTACAAATAAAAAACTGATTGTACCATGTTTCTGAGAATGTAGATTGCAATTGGTAGTTGTAATGCCAAAGGTTTCCTCAGAACTTAGGTTTTGATTGACTATTTTCATGAAGAATTTTTATAATAAAAGTAATAATTCTCTGAGCATGAATATAATATGGCAGACATAAATTACGTAACAGATTGTAGAAAACCAGACTCTTCATAATTTCTCTTTAAAACTCTACCTGTATTACAAAGCATCTGCCTATATGAAATAGCCAACACCCAATACAAAAGAAGGCATGGTGTTCATTGAGCATTGAAACAGTTCTGTCTACTGCTAGTGACCCTGCGGCCTCTTGAACAAGATTTTAAGAGAGGTACATCAAGACCAACANACCTTCACCAGCTTTATTGTATTTAATGTATTTACCATATTAACTTCTACTTCTTGGATTTCGTTTATTGTGG
>WEKX01027791.1:0-33673 GCA_013390025.1 Pitta sordida
GGTGACTTTTAGAAGATGTATATATATATGTCTGCATTCAAATGTAAATGCCCAAGATGATTACTTTCACATAGATGCTATCCATTCATCAAAAAGTTATTCCAGTCATGAAGCTAAAGTAGTAAGGCTGCTATAACCCAGCTTTACTACAATTTTTTACTTCTGTCCCTGTAGAATATCCCAGGATATTGAAACTTTGAGTTTTGAGAGAACATCTGCTTATTAATGGAGATGAAGAGTTTTAAGAGCTGAAATGGCTAATTTGAGTGCTTAGATAAGCAGACCAATATTCAGTATTCTGGTGCATGCAAAGCACTATGTACCAATTTATGAAGTTGGAAAGACTCAGAAATGTATTTTAAATTAAAAAAGAAAAATTTCATTTGGATGCCTGCCTTCAAATTAGTGAGAACTAGTTTTTAACAAAGCAGAAATTACATAGAAAAAGTCTTTCTCGTGATTTTGTCACAGCCACAGATGCACCATTATTCTTCTATTATGAAATTCTCAAAAAGAGGATTTTGTAAGACAGTAGTCCATTTCTATTGGACTTTGAGATAAAGGTTTGGGCTAAGTAAATATGAAGGGTTTGAGTAGTATTGTTTTTAAGGTTTCAGCTCTGTTTGTACTTCTGTATTTCCCTTCCAAGTAAAGAAAAGCTGAATGAATAGAATAGAATGAATAGAAACTGGTGTATCTGAAGTGGTCAGAAACAAATTTAGGCTGGGTGTTTAAAGGGTCCCTTATCTGAAACCCCCAAAGTAGCCTTTGAAGCATGTGAAGCATGTGAAGTTTCATCTGGGGTGTCTTTGTAACCATGAACAATTCTGCTGTTACCATGTTCAGCCACTTGTGTCTGAAAGTGTGCTGATAAATGCGAACACATGCTGAAAGGAGGTACAGTTAGAAATGATATTATTGCTTTGGGGAATAAATTACTATGCTGGATTGGACTACAGTTAAATGAATATAATAAAAAATGCTTTTGGCTTAATTGTTCATCCTCTCTGGAAAAAATATAAAGAACTTTATAGGTATGATTTTTATATTTTCCTTTCTGAGGAAGAATCTTTTTTTTTTTTGTCTGAGAACAAATCACTGTAACACAGAAGAAAGGGAAAAGTTGCCCATGCTAGAGGCTACTTTCTTTAAGATACTGAGTGATTAAAGAATTGTTGGTATCTCTCTTCTCCATCTAGCAAAAAATATTTTTCATTTTCCTGTTGACCTCTTCAGTGGAGGCTCAAACATGTGTGGAAGGCTGTTCAAGACATCAGTAAAATCTTTTAATCATCATGTCCTCTTCAGCTCACTATAACATTCTGTCTAATACAGATAGAAAGTTTTGTAATATTGTGTGGTAAATACATTAATCCTGAAACTTATTTCTCCTGTGCAATAGCAAAAGAAGATTCATAGGAGTCATGCAATTCAATTGAATCAGTTTTGGAGGTTTTTAGTTTCTTCTAAACCTACTCAAGTTACTTCCAAAGAACATAGCTGTGTTTAAATGCTGTAATTGCTTATATGAATTCTTCAGAAAATATGTTTCTTGCAGTCCTTTCACAATTTCATCTCATCTGTTGTACATAATTGAGAATACGTACTTCAGAAGTTTTCTTTGTAATTTCCATTTGTATTGTTGAATCACAGAATCACAGAATATGCTGATTTCAAAGGCACCCACAGGGGTCATTGAGTCCAACTCCTGACCCCACATGAGACAATCCCAAGAATCACACCATGTGTTTGAGAGTATCATCCACACTTCTCTTGAGCTCTGTTAGGCTTGGTGCTGTGACCACTTTCCCGCACAGCCTGTTCCAGTACCCACCAACTACCCTCTAGGGGAAGAACTTTTTCCTAGCGTGCAACCTAAACCTCCCCTGACACAACTTCAGGCCATTCCCTTGGGTTCTTTCACAGAGAAGAGATCAGTGCCTGCCCCTCCTTTTCCCTCACAATGAAGTTGTAATTGCAAGGAGGTCTCCCCTCAGTCTCCTCTCCTCCAGGCTGAAGAGACCAAGGGACCTCAGCCACTCTAATATTGGTATTGACTGAAGGGAGTAGTTTGACATTTGCTAATATTGGAGCTCCCCAAACAATAATAGACATAAAACTTTTGTTATCTGCATTTTTGAATACCAAACCATCTTACGTAAAATTAAAGCCATTACTGGATGACCTCATAGTGTCTCACTTGGCAAAGAAAATGACAGCTCACGGAAAAGACATTTGAAGTCTTGTGGACATAGAATAAATACAAAGACTATTTACTGTTTAAGCCAAGTCTTCTTATATGCCTTTATTTGCCAGAGAAGAATTTCTAAATATATTTTCATTCATACTTTCAGCTGTGGAACCAGTGTTTCTCAAGTTCTGGCCTCCATGTCTACTGTCTTCTCTATCTAGGTCAGATCTGACCAGAACGTGTCCTGCCCTCTAAACTCAGAGTCAGGTCTGTGACTGTAAGCTGGTTGGTCAGACTTTGATTTGGAGGAAGTGTTTTCCACTTGCCCCATGTACAGAGCACAGTACAGCAGCTCTGTGAAATTTATCACTTCACTGCAGCTTTGCCTTCCAATACATGCTTTGGGCAACAGCTTGGCATCTGGTGGCGAATATGAAAACAGCCCATACTCCACTGCAGACAGTCAAGACCTCAGAGGCTTTTAATTAACTATCTACCCAACTTTTCTTTGATCTCCTTATAGAAAATACCTCAGCTATTCAGAGTTTGTGTACCCCATTCCTTGTGCTCAGGCTGTTCTGATTTATGGGTTTCTGCTTTACTTCAAGACATCTTTTAGATTCAATCTCTAGATTTTTCTCCCATCAGAAAAACAGGTGGTGAAACCACTGACCAGAGCTTGCATTAGGCATCAGAATATGCAAATACCATACCTTCTTCCACCCTCCAAACAGTGAGATAATAGTTGTACCTTTTAATTGGAGGCTCTAAGGTAGACATGTCACAAGTTATGCACCATTCTAGACTTTCATTAAAGTACTATTACATCTATTTACTTGCATTAAAACACTATTACATTCTTGCTTCAGGCAAGGTGTTGGTGTACAGTTATACATTTTATGTCAGCTGTCAAGTTTTACTTCTAAAGAGGATGCTACAACTTTTTGACATATTTTTAGGATTGTGGACTGTATACCTAAAGACTGTTTCTTCTTTCTATGTCTTTGCTAAGTAGTTTAGTCAGTAAATATTTCGGTTTCATTTATTTGAGCTGGAACACGGAAAAAAAAATGTTTAATTTAATTTGTTGTTTTTCTTTACTAAGAATAAGTCAAGTAATTGAGTTAAGCTTTTCAAATTAGTATTTAATTTTTCTCACTGTAGTAGATACATATTATGAATATTGTTGTTTCAGAAAAAGCTTGAAAACCATATATGGATTCTTCTTTTCTTTGTCCATCCTGAAGAAGATAGGCTATAAATTTTAGCATGGCTTGGGAAAGGGAATATTGTATTTAAGGACTTTTACAACAATTCCCATTAAGTGTATGTCCTGTTACAACAGTTTTTCTTGTCTGTCCATTTGTTTAGATTGGAGACATAAGCCACCTGCTTAGGACTGGAATAATAATGTTAACGTATTGTATCTTGTTTCACTGTTCTGGCAAGGAACAAACTAGTCTTGATGCTATTACAATAGAAGGAGTATGTATCAGTGAATCCAGTCCTAGGTCTTTTCTTCTCCATTGGGGTTTCCTACCTGAAGAGATTGACTAAATATTTCATTTTAAATTGACCTACTAGAATGTTTTACAGACTAAATAGGTGTAGGATTACTTGAGCAATGTGAAAAGTAATCACTTTTTCTGTTGCTGATCGTAGTATTAGTATACAAATACTGAGAGACTTGGAGAGTTGACACGGCTTGCTTGAAAGACCAACAAAACCAAATGTTTATACTCAATCCTAGAATAAAAAGCTATTTCCAAAAAGAAAGACTAATAAAGTATAATAGTCTTTAAATCTTTTTTCCTCCAACACTTCAATCTCTGAAAGTCTTTAAAAATTCTTGTAATTTCTAAAGCTTTGCTTTTGAAATGAGATTCATTTTTCACACTACTACACTGACAAGTCAGTATTACTATGCATCATCACTTCAAAGCACTTTACTCTGCGTCCTTGGGTGGTAGTCGTAAGATATGAGAGGAAAGATGTTCTTGTTAACGAATTATTTTTTTAAGGACACATAAATTTTAGTTATACAGTAATGTCAACTCAGACCAAGAATGATAATGGAGTAATTGTTGCAGAGAAAAACTCAGAGATCTAAATTATCCAGAGAGCCCCTATCCCTGACATGTCACACTTTTAGCCTGCTGATTAATTACTCTGACCTCTATGTCAGATTATGTATCTACTGGAGCTCTAGTTTTGATGTAGGAGCAGGTATGATTCTAGCTATGTGAGTGTAAATAAAATCCCTTTAAAATATTCTGAAGCAGATCTAGCTTTTCACACTTACTGATAGGTTACTCTGATAATTTTGATGATTTCGAACTATCCCATTAATTCAATTTGATTTAGGATTGGAAAACATGGATGCTGATACTGTTAAATATAGTAAGTTTAAGAAGCACAAGTCTAACAATTTTTGGAATATCCTTATCACCAATGTGTTTCCTGTTGTTCCAAAACATGAATTAGATTACTGGTGATTTCAAAACAATGCTAATATACAATATGGACTAATAAACAAATAAGATTAAATTCAAAGGATTAACAGTTAAATGCTTATAACTGGAGTCATAACTGGTGTAGTCCTATACACAATCATAGAAACATGGAATTGTTGAGGTTGAGAGTGATCTCTGTGATCATTGAATTCAACTGTTATAATCATATTTTTGTAATTCCCTACAAGTTCTGATCTTATTTATCTTTCAGTTTAATTATCATACTGAAACTATTTCTATATATTAAAAGGACCAGCTTTAAGAATATTGGAATCTCATGAAGATTTAGATTTCTCTCTCTATTTTGGGGGTCCTGTAGGCATGGACAAACATTTAGTTTATCTCCTATAATTTCCATGATTATATAAGCAAATTATAGTTTGCAAATGAACTTTGGTTTTTAAAATCAAAATGTTCTACTATTAATATGTAATTTAGCCTCTTGTATAACACTAACCAGGTTTTCATCTGGGGTTTTCCTCGATTTGTCAAATAATTTTAGTTTAAATTAAAGCATATCTCTCAGGAAGAAAATCAGTTTCTATTTAAAGCCCTTAACTGATAGAGTATTTATCACAGTCTTTGGTTGTTGGTTCAGTGGTTAATTACTCAGTCGTTTCATTTCAATTTCCACTTCACTAACTTCAGTTTTCCAGCATGTAATGTTGGGATTTTTTTCTACTAGATTAGAGTTTTCTGCTATCACTGTTTGTCTACTTACAATTAATTACAGAACACGATCTATTTATTTCTTAATCTTGCCTCGGATAAATTACATTAATTGGGCTCTATTTGGTCATTCAATGTAAATGTGTATTCAGAAAATTCCTTTAGGAATCTTTCATTGCCAATTTAAGAAAGATGACACAATTTATTTTTACAAATATTGAATGCGAATGGAAGAATTGCATGACCAGATATGAGTCCAACCATGTTGTAATGAACTTATGTTGAAGTAAGAAGTGGAATTTAAAAAAAAAATAAAATAACAACAACAAAAAGTTCCATATGTATTACCTCCTTTAAAGGAAGGATAAAGGATTCTCATCCTGGAATGAAAGGAAAACTGAGCATTATGTATTTACTTCTTTGAGAACCCAACTTGTCTTGGCGGAGTTTGAAGTTTACATAAGTAACACAAAAAGGCTGTTTCTTAATAGGAATATATTTTCTGTAATTTACTGCTGTTCTGCCTCAGTGCTGCAAGCTATATACCATGTTAACTTTATTACTATTCAAAGTTCATCGGTGTAGAAGGTAAGCCATATTTCAGATCTATTACTAAGTTTATATTCCCTCTTGATGTTTGCAGGTACCTTTTTTTTCCCCAAATACATTTAAGATAAATACCCTTATAAAATAAAGAGATTTATACTTGTCCTAACTACATATTTTAAAATACAAGCATTCCACCAGTTGATTTTGCTCAGAGTATATAAAACCAGGGAATTATTGATTGGTGCAGCTGTTTTCTTCTGTTGTGTAAGTAATTCTCAATTCAAAGTTTAATGTTGTGAAAGACACTAAGAACCCCTTTGGGTCTACTGCAGCCTAATGTGTTGATGCACTTACTACTTAGGGCAAAATGTCTGCCTGCTAATAATCAAGATTGGAGGAAAATCCAGCCTTCTCTGATTGGAGGAAAAAATTGCTGGCCCTTGCGAAGAAGTTCCTCTCAATTAAATATCTCTCTTATGCCCACAAGAATCTGTATAAGAGAATGCTTGAATAATTAGGATTGAGAAAAAATAAGCATGAGAGGAAGAGTTGTTTGTTTTGGTTTTGTTTGTCTGTTTTGTTTGTTTCCTGGGTTTTGAGGTTTTTGTTGTTGGTGGGAGTTTTTTTGTCTTTGTCTGTTTTGGTTTGGTTTTTTCCCCTTCAATTATAAAGCCTTAGTAATGTAATTTAAAGTGAAGCCATACTGTAGAAGTGCATCCAGAAACAAGTCACGTTACAGACTCAGTAAAGCCATGTAATATCATTCATTACACATGCTTGAAAAGATTCATTCATGCCAGGATTCAAGATGGATTTTTTTTGTTTTTCCTCAGGAAACAAAAACTTCCACTTTTCAATTCTGCTTTTTTGGGGGGTTTTCAACATGAAATTGGAAGCAATGCTACAAACAGACCTGAAAATGTAATAGTTATTACAACTTTAGATCACTGAACTGCAAGGAAAAGTATTTCAAGGCACAAACTACACCCTGAAATTAAAATTCTTAATTTACTGACAAAACAAGTGCTTTGGTAAACTCTTACTGTAATCACATAAAAGAAAGGTAGGATTATAATAACTAGCTCCTGAAAGTATATGTCATTTAAACTAGGCAACAAGTTTATAACAAATCTCTGCCACACTTTGGGAAACAAGACAGATGATTGAAAATCTGAAGCAGATTGATAGAAGTTTCTGATGAACATGGGCTTATTCATCAATACAATTACACCATTCTTTTAACCGGGACGATTTTCAGAGATTGTGTACTAACAAAAATCGCACTGATGCTGTCATAGACCTGTAACTGTGGACGAATCCTTGTCCTGTGGTAAAAGATTATCCATTTTTCTTGTCTCCAGATCTGGAGATCTTTGCCTGAGGTGTTTGACTTTCTGAGTCAAAATCAGACTTTTATCCTGGCTTGCTTCTCTGTTCAGGAATTTTTCCTCATCTCTGAGGAAGTGTTAAAAGCCAAATCATACACAGTTTTCTGGAGCAAACATGATATATATTTTTATGTTATTAAATATTCAGGATTAAAAATTATTAATTTCCCTAAAACACTTGCTAGATATTTCTGTGGTTTTCTAATATTTGCTTGTTTTAATTTGTTTTAGTTTAATTTTAAGAAATATTGTATTAGGAGCGTTTTTACTTTAATAAAAGAGGTTAACACTTGTTTTCTTTATCTAACATCTAGAAATTCAAGACTTGTTTCAACTTTACTAAAAGCCTTCAGCAAAGGGTTCTGGCAATGCTTTTTCACTTGTTTGGGGTGTTTAGAGTCTGGCTTAAACATAGTCTTAGAGATTAAGGTTGCCAGCATGTTAATTGAATGCCCCATCTCTTATTCTCCTTTTTTTTAAAAAAATCCGTTTTTCTGAACTGTTAATAAAATCTGGCCTTATGTGAATTCAATTTAACACCATCATCTCCTCCTTTAAATAAATACAGCGATAATGGAAAGAAGTTATTAGCACCATATGATTTTCAGTATCAATTAACTCAGATTTTCCCCATACTTGTGCAACTTTCATACATGTTTATATTCTAATTTTTTCTGTTGAGCTAATATATCAATAGTCCTATTTTTAAATAAAATTGTGTTTGTTCATTTGTTTCTGGAAGACCAGAATGTACAAAGTCCATGGGGAGGGGTCCATTTCAGAATTCTGTGTCTCACTTCTTGATAACAGAATGTACAAAAGAGGCTGAATTTTATCCAGATTCCTGTAGAAATGGATCTGAAATTAAAACATGAAACTTGGAAACTTATCCAGTGATCTGAGTCCTATAATCTTTAGGCTGTACAATAGCGGAATTATCCTTCAATAATGCCAGGAATACTGCACAAAAATTACACTATAAACCCACTGAACTTGTCAGGAAAAAAAGTCCATTAAAAGACAAACCTCTGTAGTTAAAATAGAAAAGTTTTTTCTTCTAAATTAGGGGTCCTAAAGTAGGTTCAACTTTGCAGCTAAAATGAAATGATTTAATCCTACCCCACATGAAAGGAGAATGTGAGCAATTAAGTCAGACTAGAAAGCTTTGTTAGTGAAGGAATGCCTGGCTGGAGCTTGCCCTCCAAGGCTTTACAAGGGAAAGAGTCATTTATTTAGGCAATCACTTGACAAAATACAAAAAGAAATAAACTGATAATGGATTAGCACTTCAGGGGAACCAAAGGCTTTTAATAAAACTGTTCTGGACCACCCTCCTCCTCTTAAATATCAAGCTCTCTGAGATGTAACCTTCCAATAACCTTGCTGGGATGCATGGCAGAGTGAGTCACCAGGCCACCCTCATTCTTCTCTTTTCAGGCTCCTGTTCACATGGCTATTTGCAGTGCCAGAATGGCAAGTGTTACAGACCAGAACAAAGCTGTGATTTTGAAGACAACTGTGGGGATAATACAGATGAGAGTGAATGTGGAACTTCCTGCACTTTTGAGAATGGCAGATGTGGCTGGCAAAATTCTCTGGCTGATAAATTTAACTGGGTGCTAAGGGCCAGCTCGCCTCAAAGTCTTACACCTCCTGGGGACCACACGCTTGGAAACAGAACTGGTATGTTGTCAGTTCACAAATAAGATATAATTGTCTCTGTGAAGTGTCTCATACCTCCCTTTACAGGCAGCAGGGGAGATCTAACATGTCTAATCAGGGTGTCATTTACAATGAATTAGATGTGTGACAATATACAAATATTAATTACGATTGTACAATGACTTAAAGTTAGGGAAAATTGATTCTCAGATGTTTCTCATATGAGTCAATCAGGATAATTTGATACTTGTCTGGAGAGAAGTATTTGGTCTGCCTGCAAGTTGCAACGGTGAGTTAGCTCAGCTAGGAGATCCACTGGGTCCAACTCCTCCAGAGCTTGAGTTCATTTCCAGGAAGATTAGTGACTATACATACTGTTAATTATTCATAATGTCCAATAAATAAATTTAAATAAACAAACCATCACTGGATGTGTTTAAGGAAAGGTTGGATGGCATACTTAGTGATATGGTTTAGATAGTTTAGAAGGTTTAGATGATGGGTTGGTGTTGGGTTCGTTGATAAGTTAGGTAATAGGTTGGACTTGATCTGTACGGTCTTTTCCAACCTTGTTAATTGTGTGTGTGTAAAATTCCTTAGTGGTAATGAATATCCTGGTTTGTTTTGGCCAAAGCATCCAGTTTGCTGCTCCTGATCTTGCTAAAAGCTCTACAAGGATTCTACCAGGATGATGTGCTCCATCCTTTGCTTTTGTAGGTCCTGTAGTTCAAGCAGTATTACCAAAGCTTAGCTCAGAACTGACCTTAAATTGAAATATTTCACAGCGGAGTTGCACAAAGGTGTGATTGTAGTTCTAATGTTTAAATGGAATGCTGAAGGACAAAACCCAGTAAACTTGAAGATACATAGGGGAAAAACCTGATTCATTTGCATTTTCCAATAACAAATATTTTTAAAATATTGTAGTATATATGCCACTACATTCCTTCAGTAATATTTGACCTCAGAGAAAAAGCATATTTGTTATCCTATAGTATTATGGAAACTATCTATGGTAGCCAGAGAACTGTCAAAGTTAGAATGATCCTGTTTTATTCCATCTCTACTGCAGTAACATTTTTTGTCAAATTCATATACAAATTTTAGTAGATATGTGATTATAATTTAAGTGTTTATTTGTACTACACTTATGTTTATGTGCAATACACATTTCTTATTTGTAAAAAGGAGTCACAGAATTACAGAATTACAGAATATTCTGAACTGGAAGGTACCACAAGAATCATTGAGTCCAACTTTTACACGGCACCACTGCCTCCCAGCGGGAACCGAGCCCGGGTCTCCTGGATATGTCATGTCTCCTCCATGACAGGCGGGGACACTTACCGCAGTACTAAAGGGGAAAAAAATTATCTTGAAAACTTTCAGAATTTATTTTGCTTCTGATTAAAAATAAAGATGGAAGACTCAAAGAACATAAGAGTGTTAGAAAATATCAACTCTAGGCATCTATTTTTGCAATTTCCTTTGACTCTCTATATGTGTTAATATAAAGTATAATTTATATGCATGCAAATATATGTGTGTAAATAAGGAGAGTACAAATGACCTAAAGAAATATGAACCATCAAGGATACCTAATGATTTATAAATGCATAAAGGTTTTCTCGCATTTCACAAATTTTTATATAGTGTGACTTGCTGTTTTGAAGGGTTTTTTTGTCAGAAAGTGTCATCCTGAAATTTATTGTCTTGTGACTTGTATCATGTACTGTCAGAATAGCAACTAGTGCTGTCAGGCAAGGGCAGGTAATCAGAGTAGCTGGAAAACATGGAAGTAGTCTCACTCTTCTACAAAAGGCCATCCAAATCTTAAGCTTCTACTGGTTTATTCCTGATATAAGAGGTACAGAAGGAATGTGCTCAGATAATTTTTTATCCTAAGTGGAGGTACACTTCATATTTCTCTGCAGTTAATTTGTTAAGTTTTGAAATCTAATTTGAAAGTCTAAAACATCTTTTCAGTAATATATGATTGAATTTCAGGACAATTCCTGTATCTTGAGGCCACTGGAATAGGCCTAATAAATGAAAAAGCCCATGTCAAGAGTTCCATATGGAAAGAATCAAGTGAGACTTGTGTGATGAGCTTCTGGTACTTCAAGTCATCAAAAGCCATAGGACATATTCAGGTCCTGATTAAGGTAATAAAAAAACCCTTTTCTTTTGAATGTACTGAATCTGTAACTGAATCTGGTGTACGTGCTCCAGCAAATGATTTGAGCAGTTCTGCTTCTTGGCTTACAGACTGGAAGAGCTCCCACATACCTTCTAGTTCAGAGTTGGTTTTTATCATTCTAATCACTTAAAACTACTCTTAGCATTTCTCTTCCAAAAGAAGATTCTATGAAAACCCACAGAAACTCTTTTACAATCCCGTTTCTGTTTTCCCTTTTCACACAGAGCACCTTTCTCTTTGTTATTCTCCATGAGAGGCTATTTTCATGTTCTATTGCCATCCTCATTGGTGGCTATCGCTATACAACTCAAATGTTCTGATGGGATGACAACCACAAAAAAAGTGAATTAGCAGCGTGCACAAAGTGAGAAAAAATATGTAAAAAATATGACTGCATTAAATAATTTATCTTTTTATCAAAACTAGTACAGCATATACAGTGAACTCCTGCACATTCGCGGCTCGCATATCCGCGTATTCAATTAATCGCAGTTGGATTTTCAGTGAGTTGTGAGACTGTGCACGGGCCCAGATTTCAAAACCGGGAAGCATCAAAGGAGGCTTCCTCCACTTTAATGAGGTGCTACAGTGCAAGCCACACTCCCAGGATGGCCCCGCCAGATTTTATTAGTGGAGGATGCGTGGCTACAGATGGGGAGTAGTTGAATATTCATGGGTTTGGTATCTCCACGGATTTCATGTCTCACGGGACCTGCCCAGACTCGACCCCCAGCGAATTCCAGGGAATCACTGTATAAGCAATTTTCTTTAGAAATGGCATTTTCTTCACTAAATGTGAAATGACAAAAAACATTTGAAAAACCTATTTAGGTATTCATTTACAAGTGATAACTGAGACATTAATTGAAAATTGGCTGTTTCTTTCTTATTCATTTAAAAGGATTAACTGCTTGTGAAAGCATTTTTTAAATCATAGTATGATTCTGAGTAGAAATAATCAATGCTGTTCAGATACAATGACCAAAAATACCACTTCTAGATGTAGTAGAAAGTTTGGCAAAAGACAGTGTGTGCATTTGTGTTTATTTGTATCTGTGCAGAGAGTTCTGTTTTTTCAAGGATAAATCATGGTGCAGTTTATTTGCCATATATCTGTTAGCTTCTCTTTTACAATATCTCTAACAGTCTTGGTAAACTGCACTGAAATATTCCAATGCATATTTTCACATAACATAATTTGGTTTTACATTAAATAAAAAAAATAAAAATAATATTATTCATATAAGTGATCTTAAAATGCTCAATTCTATATTTTTTCCTTGAAAATAAATTACTAAAAATTATTTATCAAAAGTTCTGAATATAATAAGAATAATTTAGAATCCTTAAATATAAGACTTCAGTAGGCTTTAATATCTAAAGATACAATCTAGGATATGTCTGTCTGAAATATAAAAACAATTAACCCTTTGAGAGGCATTAGGATATATTTTGGATCGATTAGTATAAACACCTACAAATAACAGGTCACTCATCAAGGAACTGCATAGTTAAAGAAATGTATCTATATAGCTCTTTTTCTTAGAAAGGATCAAATCTCTAAAGGAGGCAAGTAGATTAAACAAAAATAATAATTTTTGTATGAAAATACCTTTCAATTGTTACTGTATTTAAAAATGATAAAAATAGATCCTATTACTTAAAATAAATAAATACAAAAAAAGAAATCTTAAAGGTCAAATTGCATTCTCACTACATTACTCAATTGTGTATCTTGTAGCACCCAAATATTGTAATTATGAGCATTTTAAAATCACTTAATTTTAGTTGTAAGCTAACTTGCAAACTAACTTTCTTGGAAAATAAATAGTAGCTGCATCAGGGTTGTGTGAGTAGTTTGCATCTAATGTTTGTATCACTACTGATTGTGTACAGCAACGATCACACGAAGTATGTTGGAGTATGAACAGTTGCCTTAACAACAGAAAAAGAATTCTAATCTCGTTTTATTACATGTAGTGAATTTAATAGTACACATTCAAATGCTTCTGTTAAAAAGGAAACAAAAGAAGTGAAATAAAAGAATATAAAAAAACCCACACCACCTAAAGTGAGTTAAAAAGAGACATTGTCTGTTGGGATATTGCCTCTGATGGATTCAAGTCAAGTAATTAAAATTCTTAATTATTTCTAGCAGCTTCAGGAATGACAAAGGGATTTAATTTTTTTTGTTTTCTTTTTTTGAAAATTAACTGGAGCAGATATTACAAGATAGTTATGCCTATTGAAAAGAGCCTGAAGAGATTATATTTTTATTTTTCTAACATTCAAATGCATGACTTTTATAGAAGGTTATATATAAAAAACAGTAATATTTCATTTTTCTAGGTTTGGAGAATATTCTTTGTATTTTCTCTTTTTTTTTTTTAATTCTTATATCAGTGAGACATTGATGCCTTCTTATTTTCACCTGATTTTTGTAACCTAATAAACTTTTCAGACATTATTTTTTTTTGTTATTTTAAACCGTTGTCTCCAGGTAGCTTAAAGAAATTTTTAAAGGCAATGCGAATAGAAGTCATTTGAGTCATGGCTAATTATTCTCTTTTTTTTAAATGAAAGCAAGAATTCTACCTGAATATAGGAAAAATATTCTCATTATCGTACCTGGGATTTTTTTGCAGATCAGCTTAAGTTTGCCTGTTATGTTGCTTATAATGATCCACAAGTCAATATTTTAATTAGCAGTGTCTGTTCAAATAAAATCTAATTAAACAACACATAATCATGGGAAGTCATATCGAAGCTCCTCCTAGTTCAAACTGCAAATACCATTATTTTCCATCCAGATTGAATATCCCTTGATTTAAAGTAAAGCTAATGTCAGTGAAATCAGATCTGTAGGTAGTGAGTAGTTGAAAATGCAATAAAGAGGAGACGATCCAGAACGATAATTACTGTTTCAAGTTTGACAACGTAACAAGCTGTCTCTAACTACATGCTATCCCTTAGAAGTTGAACGGAGAGTGAACACCATACATACAATGGTACAGCAATGAACAGTATGATGAGGAAATATTGCATAGAGGTATATTAAGGAAGACATTCTTCTTCCTCCTGAAATATCACAGTGGAAGAAAAACTGTAATCAAGCCTAAAAAGCCATTTTTAAAATATCATAGTTCATAGTACAAATTGATTTCTTAATATTTGTATTGGTTGTCCAGAGCCAGGATGTCTAAGAATATTAGTTAAAATACAACTAAAGTAATATCTCAGATTATGATATAAATGTTAAAACTGAAGAATAATAAAAGGAGTACTGCAGCCAAGCACTAGCCTTTATTTGTTAATGTTTACAGCTAGAGAAAATCAGTTCATTTTCCTAATGGAATTTCTCTGCAGTTACTGTTGTTTTCATTTTTTTCTTTTGAAATTGTACTACGTATATATTTTTTGGAGAAAATCCTCTGTATACGGGCTAATAATCTGATCAAAATGATGGGCTGTCAAAGTAGAAGCAAACATGTAGTATTCTTCAAATCAACCCTCTCAATATTTATGCAAATGAAAGATGTTGACTTTACAGGTATTTACAAAGTCTGCAATATCCAGCTCACCGTCTTATCTACAGTCGGCCCTCTTCCACTTCATGCCCCCCATATTGCGGCTTCACATTTTAGCTGTGTGATTTTTCAGCAATTAAGGACGCCCCTTTTCGCAACTGTGCATGCATGACCTGGCACAATGAATATTCTATTAGGCAGTCAGGAATATTTAAATCAACCCCCTCTCCAACCCTCCCCATTCTGCTCCACTGGGAGCACAGTGGCTGCGGTGGATCCGCTCCGAGCAGTGCTGGTTATCACAGCGGGAAAGGAGCACCAATGAAATGATAAAACCAGTTGTTGAAGGTAATTTTTGTGGTATCAATATTAATTGCTCTGCATATTGTAATTAAAAAAGATATTTTAGGATTTAATATGGTTAGTGGGAGATTCTTTCAAAGATTTGAAACAAGCCTCTAAAAAGAAATATGCAGATGTAAAAGGAAGGTGAAACCTTTCATTAGGAACTACCCCTGCTGACCGTGACAAGCCAATACACACAGGATCTCATTAGGAAGTTCCAGTGGACCTTACCCGTTAAATTAATTCCATCCACTTACAAATGAGCAAAGACATAATGAATTGCCAGTGAACAAGTTGTCCCAGCCAGCAAGAAAAGCAGAGCCCCTTTGATTTGGCCACAGCAACAAGCCAACCTGGCCAGGGCCACAGGCCGCTGGAGACAGCATCTAGGCTCCTCCAGCTGCTGAGGGCTGATGCAGCACAGACCCTGTTACCTTCCTGCTGCTGCTTCTCTGAAAAAGCTGGAAGCTATCACAGTTTTTCCTTTGAGATTTTTATTGGTTTTAAATAGCCTAATGCAGAGAGGAGAGAGTTGGTAACATAGAAAGTTACAGTTTAGCAGATGACATAGCTCAGGTATAAATGACTCACAGTGGGGTTTGTAATTCCCTGGTTATTTTTAGTGGAGCAGCCTACTGTCCAGAGCTGTCAACATGAAAACCTGCAGCAGAGGTGCTATAAATGCCATGTGATGTGTTCTGGACATTTGTATTTCTAAGATCAAGTAGTTTTAAATGAAATTTTCACAAATCAATATACAGTGATCCCCACTTATTCGTGGCTCGGATATCCATGGATTCAGCTAATCGCGGCTGGATTTTCAGTGAGTTGTGAGACTGCGCATGTGTGCAGAATGTCCTGGGACCCGGATTTCATGGCCGAGAAGCACCAAAGGGTGCTTCCTCCACTTTAATGAGGGGCTGCAGTGTGAGTCACACTCCCAGGACCGCCCCTCCAGACCTTATTAGTGGGTGGTGTGTGACTACAGGTAGGGAGTAGTTGAATATTCATGGGTTCAGTATCTTCATGGATTTCATAACTTGCGGGACCTGCCCAGACCTGACCCGCAGCGAATTCTGGGACATCACTGTAGTTAACCCTACTTCTATGGAAAGTCGTTCAAAAATAATTTTGAGGAAGCAACTTATCCTACTTTAGAGTTTAAAATAGGCTGTATTTCTACATTGATTCTTCTCACTGACTGCATGAAAAACGATCAACTTCTCACATCAATGTAGGATTTAGAGATTGCCTTGGGTTCAGGTAGCCTCAAAGATTTTCTGGCCTCCATGGTGCTAGAGGAAGAAACTAAATTTTCAAAGATTTGCTCTGATGTTTTACTTAATAGTTTGCTGAACTTCTGATCATGTTTGAAAAAAAATTAGGATATCTGTAGATATAATAAACATAGGCATAATATTTATTTCATGGGCATAATAAAATTATAAGAAAAATTCTTTAAATCTAATGAAAAAGTATAATTTTTTTTCAAGTAGTATTTAGTTCTGCATAGAGCAGAGTGGTTATGGCCTTTATTTAATTACTGTCTATAGCTCTCAAAAGTCATATATTGAGTCAACTGATTGGAATAGATGATCTTCAATGTCCTTTCCAACCTTATCTATACTGTGATACTGTGATACTGTGTAACTGACTAAAGTGAGAAAGTAAGGGAATCTTACCTTAATTCCAGGGTTCTTAAAGGTAATCGGTGAAGATACTGTAAAATTTAATATTACTTGTCAAAAGTAAATTATATGGCATCTTTGTTGTCCAAAGCAAGAGGATTTTGTATTTATATTTCCTGTATCTCAAATAACACTTTCCATATTTTTAGGCATTGTTTCAACAAGAGTTGTTTTAGGCCTTCTTGTGACCCCATGATATAAGCATATCTCCAGGCATATTGACACTGAGACAATGATTAAATAGGAATAAGTCAGTTTTCAGTGATCATTTTTCAAAACCAGTTTACTTAGAAGGGGCACTTTCAGCCTTCTCCAGAGTGCACTGTTTTCCAGTGTTGTTCCACTGAATTAATTCCTCAAATCCAAGATATTTGGGTGTGATTTGCTTAATCAATCTGCAAATTTGATATCTCATAGAATGCTATTTCATTGCTGCTTTTCAGCGCATGAGGCTTTGAAGTGACTGTGGGATCTTTACAGGTCAGACTTCTTTTGCCCTTTTCTAACACTTTTCAGGGCAGATATTCAACACTGAAAGTTGTGATTTAAGTGTGTCTCAGGGCAGAGTTCTTTTAAGGATCAAAGAACTCTTGGTTAATGATTTTTACTGAAGCATCAGACATTGAAATCAGTTCTTTCTATAACACCAGTAAAACAGACTTAAGAGTTTGAATGATATAGGTATAACTTTGAACTTGAGCACTTTTGTTATTTTTTCCACTCCTCTTCTAAATAGGTACATTCAGAAATTTAATTAATCTAATTTATTTTTTTAAAGATAAAAAGTAATACAAGATGTGACCTGGTACATGCTTATATCTTTTACAAACCATACAGCATCGGTCACATCTGAAATCCCAAGACAGTATCTGATCTTCCTAATCAGCAACTCCACTTGGAACCTCCCCCCCAAACATTTCTAACTAAAAACATTTCTAAGAGTTCCATTTGATCTCAGAAAAGGCAAAAGGTCCTTCATTTCGCCTTTTTCCTTTCTCATCTGTTTTTACAACCCAAGGCCCCTTAGTCTTTCACTGAGGAAACTATCTTCCTTTTCTAAATGAGTACTGAACTGAACTAATGTTATATTGAGAAACTTCAGCAAGATTTGATGTAGCACTAGTGCTCTTGATGTAGAACATTATTTTGTTACCAGTTTTATATTCACTTAATGCAATTTTTATTTTTAATTCACAGATCAGTTTTAGTATCTTGGAGATATTTGAGTGTTTGACCTTTGCCAGGCTTGGAGTATCAAGTTGTAGTGTGCTTAAAATTATTTTGATTAATCAATAAAGGGTCTTCACATAAAAGTCTAACAGTTTCTGACCTTCAACTTTGAATCCTCACTAACTTCAGGGGAAAAAAACCCCATAAACCAAACAAGAACCTCAAAGCAGTTGTGTTTCTATATTTGCTGTAATTTATTTCACAAGGGTGGAAGGATCTGATTCCAATGCATTTCATGCAAGCATCAGATTAAGTATTTTTTAGTACCTATACATATTTACAACTGTAATAATCTCCATGTGTATTTGTTTGTCGGTTGACCCCACTGTAGTAAGTAGAATTGTCTTATCGCTACATGCACTGACATCCATCACACTGGTAGTAGAAGTGCTGAGGAAGATTCCTTTATCCACAAATCTCTTGGAGTTTTCTAATTTTTCTAATTTTTGGCTATTTCGTCTTTCAGTGGTTATATTTTTCTTTTATTTGCCTTTTTTAATGTTGAAACATTTCCTCAGTTCGTTCTAAAATTCATATACAGTGAACCCCTGTTACTTGTGGGCTGTTGGGTCTGGTCCACCTCCCGTGAGTTGTGAAATCCGCAAAGATAAGGAACCCACTACGTAGTGGAGTACGCCATGCTTCCTTCCCATATAAGGTCTGGAGGATGGTCCTGAGAGCGAGGCTTGTCTCAATTGTCTGGCTGTGTTACACCGAGGTGGGGCGCAGGGCTGACACGGCGTGGGGCCGGCATGGCATGGCACGGGGCGCGAGGCCAGCACAGGGCACGGGGCTGGTGCAGGGTGCAAGGCTGGCGCAGGGTGCAGGGCCACCACAGCGCGGGGCCACCACAGCACGGGGCACAGGGCTGGCACAGGGCGTGGGCTGAGCCGGTGGCGAGAGCGGCCGAGCGGCAGGCGTGGCCCCTAGCACACAATGGCACACACACAATGGCAGCCCCGTCACCCCATCTTGTAGCCCAGCGGAGGACAATTCCAGCCGTGCAAAAACACACACTTACACTAAATGCATTCCGGGCACGCCATGCTGGCTCCTGTCTGGGACCAATTTAGGTATTCGTGAGCAGACAGGGCCCGCTGTGCTCGCCCTGCGAGTGGCAGGGGAGGGGGCAGCTGTGCTTGCAGTGCGAGCAGTGAAACCAGGGGCCGAGCCAACTGGGCTTCCGGTATGTTCTGAGCATGCGCCAAGGTTGCACAGCTCGTGGAAAAATCACTCGCAAATACTGAAGCTCGCAGATAGCGGATTGTGAATACGCAGGGGCTCACTGTACTTTTCTGACGATTAGCTCTGTACTTATTTGTTCTAGGGCATAAATCCATTTAGAAAACACAGACCAAACTTCTGCACTGTCTGCAACAGTTAGGGAAATATTGAAGATGTGAAACTAGAGAATTGATGTTATCACAGCTGCTGAAACTATAAACCGGAAGTGGATTATGTAATTTGCTGCACTGTATAAAAAATGGAGGGACCTCTGAAGGATTTTAATTGAAAACAAAAATAATTAGTGGAAGAGAAAAAAGTGCCACTGGATGTCCTGTTCTACCTTAGTTTTATCTGTATTGTTTGACATGTTGAAAGATATTTGAAATTCTCTTGTACATGTCTGAAGTGTGGCTGACTCTTGTTCCCATGTATGTTTTGAGATCAGTCATTTTGCCTTTATCTGGAAAATGATGTCTCTATTACTACAGGAAACACATCTTAGAAAGATCTCTGCACTTGGTCCAGCAGGGAGATTTCTTTTCTAGGGAATATGTTAAGGTTACAAGACCTATTGTTAAAATACAATTTCCTCCAGTCTAGGTGGGATTGCTATTACTTTAAGTCATAGATGCCTCCAGAGCAGGCACTGGTGCAGTCACTCTAGTCTCTTTTTGGTGAGGATGGGTTTTTACCAGATCAAAAGGCATCTTAAGTATGATTTATCTCATTGTAAAGAAAGCATCTATAAGAGGAAGGATGGCTATTACTTTCCATACATTTTCCTGTGACTTGTAACCATACATGATACCTTTCAATAAGCAACACAGTACCATCATGAATGTCACTGGATAAATATTTGAATTTTGGATATCTCAGTAAATATTTTTGTATGTGTGTGTAAATATTTAGCACCTAGGCTAGGAGTGCAAACACCAGGTCTCATGAATCTGTTTGCAAATTTTTGTCTTGTACGTCTTTACCGTGCTATATATATTTATATATTTATAACTTTATATGTCCTTGAACATAATAGGTGGTAACCATTGGACAGAGACGTAGAGAAAGAGAGGGAATGTCATTGAAGTGTTTCAGTATAATAACATCAGTCATTTATAAGTCTTTGTAAAGAAAATATTCCATAACTGCAGATTAAAAAATTAAATCAGATATCTGTTTCTTTGGCACTCTCTAAGAATAGACATATCCATCAGATACTATAGATACAGGACATGAGTATTTCTCTAAAAGATGTCTCTTTGCTCATGATCAATTCAGCAAAGCTTAAAATACTTAATTGAGCTTTGACTATACAAAGAACTTACTAATTTTTTTTTGCCTTAGTTTTTTCAGTCCCCTGAGGCAGTCCAGTTCATCTAACATCCCAGAGGGCCTGTTCTACATTTCTACAAGCCCAAAAGCTACAATCCAATTGAAAAGAGTATTTTAATAGAATACAAATAGGCTGTCCAGTAGAAGTCACAAAGAAAGTAATACAGTTATATCCCAGTGAACATCCCTCTGCATCAAAGTAGAGATGACACCTGACTCACATCAATCACTCTTTTATACATCTGGAAAAGCATATGATGCTCTTTTATAATTAGCAGGGAATATTTATGTCAATCCTTGTCCTGCAGGTTTTTTGCTTTCAAGAAGTGACAGATTAAATATTTAATAAAAGTTTAAAAGTTGAATGACAGTGTACAAAAATTAAGAATTACTTTTGCCAGTCTTAAGAATTATTACTAATACTTTAATTTTGTTGTCCTGCCTAAAGGAACCTTACATTTTCTTTTTCAGTATGTTATGTTTGCCTTGGATATATGTACTTCTTTTTCTTTTATTTTGTAAATTTTATTATCTTTTTCTTTCAGCAGAATCTATGTAAATATATGTTTTCTCCCTTGATCCATTCAGTTTTATATATAGAATTAAAGTGGCATTAGAGATGAATTGCTAAATTGAAATATTGATTAAAACAAACAAAATCTCTGAAAGATTCCAGATGACTTGCTCAGCTGAAGTGGTTTTGCCTCTGGGTTTTATTTTTCAAGGCAACTATAATAATTCTTTAAATCTTCAGGAACAAATCTTCAAATTTTGAAGAGCTGAGAGGACTTCCACACAGACTGATTCCATAATTCCCGCTTCAGGAACAGGTTTTGTAAACACTGTGACACTTTGAATAGAAAAAGGCTTCTGACCTTAGCAAGCATCTGTCAAAGTGTCATAGGAGCAAAGTTAGTCTCACCAGCACAGCTTCTGCCTGCCCTTTCTGTCAGTCAAATAGTACTTTGATCCATGACACGTGAAAAGAAAGGTGCTTTCCCATCATTCTAAAAGACATCCTGTACAAATATACAGTGGCAGTATCTGGGGTGACCTTGAGGTGTGAGTTTGACCCATATCCCTGTTTCACTGTGCCTTTCACAGACTTTCCAAGACGCCCAGTGCCTTGCCGTCATCCTTCCCAATGGGTGCTCTGAGGTCCAAATGCATCATGGCTTTCGCCACTGGTTCTAGAGTAATTAGGGATATTCGTCTCCTATTTGGACAGCAAGCTCATATTCCTTCTCTCATTCCATACCCAAACTGATAAGGAAAAATATTATTTGCAAGCAAACCAACCAACCAACAAAACAAACAACAACCAAACAAAACCCAAAACAGGTAGATGGGTTAAAGAGTTAAAGCTGCGTAACAAAAATTTGATGAATGATTTTGCCTTACATCCTTCAATGTTCTAAATATTCCTTATAGGATCAAAAACATGACAGATCTGAGGTTGACTCATTTCTGCAAATACAACTTTTTATGATTTTTTTCATAAACTGCTCTGTTACACCCCTTACTTTATATGCTATGCAACTTTTAGGAAGCCAGTAGAAGTAAAAATTTTACTTCTGTGTTATGATCCAAGGAGTCTAGCATTGCACAGCATTTAGCACAATGTCCTTGTTTGGCACTAGGGAGGGTTGTAACAGTTGTCCAGAGTCTTCCTATAGATTTTGTAACTGCATTTATTTCACTTTCAGGCTTTAGTTTTCAAAAAAAATTACAGTTGTCTCAACCTTGAGATGGAAAAAATCTGAGGAGGCCTGTTAAATGTGATTTAAAAAAAGGTGTGACAAGGTCTGACGCAAGATTAAACTAAGTTGCTTCAAATGCTGATGGTCTTATAAAATGGTTTTGATGCTTATTGTTACTCAGCAACAGAACCAAAGGAAAAAAATGTAATCCAAGCAATCAAAATTTTATCCCTTAAGCTTCCTAAAACCCAACATCAAACAAAGGTGGATTATGAAAGGAAATGAAGAGGAAGTGTTTGCATTTGAGGAGAAAGAAGGGCTGGGAGAGCTAGGAAATGAGGATAGTATGAAGCAGTACAACGTAGTTAAATCTCTTTTACAAAGAGGTCTTGCTTTATTTCTCTCTTTAAATGGTTCAGGATAGCATACAGAATGAAGATTTAAGAGCCTAAGCATATAAAACCATATTTGATGGAAATAGTATCATGGGAATGTAGAAGGACGCAAGTATCAGAAATTTGCTGGGTTATAGATGAAAGCTGGCTATTATGAAATCTAGTAGGTTGTGACAGGAGAAATGAAAGTTTAAGAAAGTCATATATATGACATTCAAAGAAAGTCAAGAAATTATTCTTGTCTTCCCATTATAGATTTCCATATTAAGTAGTTTTAAAGTATAACTTCATCACTGCTAATGAGCAGTTTAATTGTCGTTCCTTGGAATGTGTACGCACTCAGAACAAAATCCTGTCTCCAGATGAATTACTAGTCACTTTTTGTTAAAGCATTTTTTAAAACTGGGTTTTCTCAACTCAGCACTTGCAGCAATTAAGAAACAAGAGTCTTGCCATTTAGCTCCGAGATATATTGCAAGTGCTGGCACCCATGGTGGGATGAGCTGTTAGTGCATTTTGATGTACTGAAGGAACTCACTATGAGATTCCAGATTTCCCAAACTTGTGCATTTTCTAAAATAAATTTCATCAGTGGTATACTTTTATTTTTCTAATTTGTTCATTAGAACACATGAGGATTTTTACTGAAATCCATCCTTTATTATGGTCTTGTTAATTTTGGAAATGAAAGTTGGAGAAAAGATATTTCCGAGAGTGAAAACCATCTTAATGCTTTGCACAAAGGAGGAAATGAACGGGGTGAATGGATGGGCTTCGTCATTAACTCTTACTGTGAAAACCTACTGAGGCTGATACACACAGACTGAAATAATAGGCTTAGAGGCTGAAATATCTGTGTTTAATCTTGCTGTTTTCCATCTTTCTATAATGCACTGTGAAAGTGCAATTATGTGATTTTTTAAAGTTATCCTTAAAAGTGAACCAAATTTTCATGCATGCTAATGTACTCAAGGCAGTATACATTTTGCCTGAATCAAACTGTTTCTCAAATATATCATTTCATCAGCCTGATGTTTCTTTTTCAAGTGTTTTCTGTTGAAGGAAGGGACATACTAAATAACATTTCTGTATCCTTCCAAAATGTAACAGAAAATTTAGAGAGAAACTTCTTTCTAATGTATTCTTTTCATTACTGAGAATGATGAATCTTCATTGAAGTCACTGGAACTTGAGTAAGCTCACTACCATATTATCCCTAAGGTAAAAATTACCCTGTTGCATACTCATCACTAACTTGTTCCTACCTTTTGGGACCATTATTCCGTAGATTGTTGTAGTTCTGTTGTCTGCTTTTTTGATGTTGTTCATTTATTTTTTGCTACCTCAGTTTGCTGAATATTTCAGAATCCCATAATGTGCATCCTTCAGGATCCTTTGGTACAGTGATGGAAGGTATAAATTTTGAGTTTGAAATATCTTGCTATACTGAAGTCGTTTCTGTTTGTCTCAGAGGTATTCTTCATAGACTTAATAATTTTGGAATTACATGTTTAATGCAGAGCTTTAGCATTAAGACGGTTAGAGTCAATTTTCTATATGTAATGTTAATCTTAACTACAAGTCTCCGTGGGTTATTTAATAGGAGTGATAAATTTTCAAAACAGTAGCTAAAGGCAGAGTAATAAATAATTACTACTGTGCCCAGATTTTCCTACATTGTCAACAACATGTAGGATGTTTTGTTTGGCTTGTGTGCATACACTTACCATCCTCACATTTAACATACAGAGTGTGCCTCTTTCTTTAAAATAAAGTAGCTGAGATGGATTTTAACTAGCGCAGTTATAAAGTGCCATTGAACGGTTTGTATTGATCATTATCAGACTGATGATTGACAGGTGCACCAGAGGACACACGTGCTGATTCATAACTCACTTCTTCATGGCCTTATTATCTGCTCCCTTTTTAATTTGTGTCACCATGAAGAAAAGATAGATGAGAGAAAAGAAGAAAGAAGGAAACAAAGTAAATAGAAGAGAAAATAAGAAAGAAAATATTAACATAAAATGCAAGTCTTGGATGAACAAATCTTGACATCAGTTCATTAGTTGACTCATGCAAATACTTTTGATAATTTAATGCTCCGTCTGTATTTATCTGATATGGAGCTTTATTTTTCTTGAATGAAACATTAGGTCAGGCTCCAGGGTTAAGTTACTGTTTTCAAGTAACCTAAACAATGCTCTTCTAGGAAGCTTTAAGTAAAAATCAGTGAGAAGTGAAGAAAGATAGAATCTCTCATGTACTTTGAAAACAACTTGAGGTGAAGGAGACATAATAATCCCTTTCTTAAAAAAAAGTTGTGCTATACAGCATAAGTCTTCAGTTTTATAAATAGAAGTATTAGCAAATTGTTCTGTGATTTGGAGAAAGAGATTCATAGATAAGGTCTTTAAAAAATGGGCAGATAAGAAAAAGCTGTGACTTTTCTTCATTCTGTCTCCTATTTATTTGGTGTACCTGTAAAATGCAGGACTGCACTCCACTTCTTGTTGAAAAAGGAAGATGCACGGCATCATTATGGAATCCTTCATCTTTAAACTTCTCAGTCATCCATGAAAGGGCTTTAATGATGATGTTACCCCAAGAAAAGTAAAACTTCATTAAAATGAGATTTATTAATTACTTCATTCACACACCATGAAAATACATTTCTTTCTAAACTGAGAATAAATGCCTGAAAAATAAACTGCCCTCCTGAAATACTCTTGTAAAACAGAGGGACATCATGCTCATTCTATACGATTTTTCTTTACTTTGCATAATGTACATCATGTTTAAAAGAATCTGGATGGTTACGGCTTGCCAGGAAGATCCTCTTTTCAAAGGAACTTGAAAGCATAGAGGGTTTTTTTCCTAATTATTTACAAGCGCATGTAAAAAAATTTTATTTCTCTCTGAAGTCTGAAAGGTGTTACAGAAAGCAGAGTCTTTTGATACAGTGAATCTTGAAAGTATATTTATGCTTTTAATAATAAACAGTTAATGGGTTTTTGATGAGTCATTTGGAAATATTCTGTCTCTGATTAAAAAGCCCTCAAGTATATTTGCTTTGAAGAGTCTTGGAATATTTAGCAAGTGTTTTCATTGCCTCCATCCGTTTGGTAAGCTTTGCTTCATTTCCTGTGGCTCCGCTGAAAGAAATATCTGATGCAAATGAACCAGGAATACATTTTGAACCCGGCTTGGAATATGAAGAGAAATAGAGGTGTGGATGAAGAAAATCTGTGTTTCATTGCTGTTTTACTGCAGACACAACAAGGAAGATTGTCTCATGGAAGAATCTTTATAATTGCATCTCAAATACTTAGTGTCTTGTTCTGAAAGAAAGCGTATTCTTAACAAGTTTCTTTGCAACATATTGTAATGAAAAATCATGTACTCCTCTTTCATGCTTTGGGGTCAGTTCCTAATATTGTTCTCACTCTGCTAGAAATGTAGCCTTAAAAATAATGGTGGTCTCTGCTGCAGAGTAAAAATACTAAACTCAGCAACAAAATAAAAGGAATGCTAAGACAGAGAGAGAGATTCTTCCCTTTCCTCTCTTCTTAGTATCCCCAGGTAAATTAATGAGGATATTGAATCTAGAAAGTTATACCTTCACCCTGAAGCATTCAGCAGAGAGGCTATAAACACTTTAGATCTTTCTTCAGATCAGACAAGCCTGAGAAAGATTTTGAATTGCAATGGAATCAAATCATTAAAAAATAAATCCCCTCAGACTATCAGAAAAAAGATAAAACATTCTTGGCATATGAATATTAATTTTCTGATATGGCTAGGCTTATAGACCTACAGATCTAAACAGGTCTTTTTAGAACTAATTCTGCCATTTTCTGATAGTTTTTGTTACTCAGGATGATGTACCGGTGGATAACCAGGACCCACTTCTACAAATCAATACAAAAACATGCCCTTTACAGTTAAGTTTTCTTTAGTTTTGTCTCCTCACCTCAGCCTGTCCTTTGGCTATGTTCAACTCATAGAGGGCAGTGATCTTTAATTAATAATACAGTGATCCCTGCATATTCGCGGCTCACATATCCGCGAATTCAATTAATCATGGTTGGATTTTCAGTGAGTTGTGAGACCTCGCACATACTCAGAATGTCCCAAACCCCAGATTTCATGGCCAGGAAGCACCAAAGGGCACTTCCTCTGCTTTAATGAGGTGCTACAGTGTGAGCCACACTCCCAGGACGGCCCCTCCAGACCTTATTAGTCGAGAGTGCGTGGCTACAAGTGGGAAATAGATGAATATTCATAGGTTCGGTATCTTAATGGATTCCATATCTTGCAGGACCTGCCCAGACCTGACCCCCAGCAAATTCCAGGGGATCACTGTAATATGTATATTAGAACTTTAAATGAAAACACCATCTAGTTTTTGATGTTCTTGGTGTGTATTTTGGGGAAGAATTGAATATTTTTTTAGGTGATGCGTCATTAACATTGGACTTTCATGACTTCTCAGGTTGAGTTTAGGGAATTATTAAGTGCAGACTTACAAAACACATTGTAAAAATTATGTTCTGAGGAAATGTCCAGGTTTTTTCCAAGGTATTACCTGGTAGTTGTGTGCACTAATACAGACGGTACTACCCACCAAACCCACAGATCTTAACCAGCTTCTATCTGCCTGTTGGAGCATAGAGTTTGGACCTTTCACCTTCCACCAGTCCAGGTTGAAGAGCAACCAAGACACTGAAGATGAATAGGGGTCAGTAGAAGAAGAGCCTCTTAAAAACAGAAAGAAAGGTGACACTGTGGCCTCCAGCCTTCTCTACACTGAGACACACTTCTGCTTGTCATTTTACGTATCTCTTCTTTATGCTAATATATGTACATGAAAGTGAAAAAGATTGATGAATTTCTGGATACAATGGGCAGGTTGAAGCAAAGACTAATTTTTCTGTCACCTCAGACCATATTTGCATTTGCTTTAGAAACACACACATTCCAAAGATATGAAAGAAATGCCGAAGCACAAGACAGATTAAATGGCTGGAGAATGCAGAAAACACAACAATAATTCATGAAATGGTATCTGCAAAGCTTACAAGCAGTGATCCTCTTATGAGGATGTAACCAATAGAAATGTGTATCTTAACATCCCTGAACCAAACCAGCCTCACTGTCTGGGCCTGATGAAAAGAGGAGGGCCAAGGTTCCTGCTTGTCTTTCCTTTTCCCACCTCTCCTTGGAAGTTTCATGCAGACAGTGTGTAGGGCTTAGGTCTTTGAAGGGACTTTTGCATTCCAGATTGGAACAGCCTTTAGGCAGTTTGCAGCAGATGAGGATGCTTTTCATACTGATATGTAGAGCTGTAGGTGAGCAAGTGAAAAATCAGCCTTTCATGATTTATGAAGTGCTGCTGTTATATAGAAACTCCTACCATGGAGTCCAGACAGGAAGAGAAATCTCTTTTGCATTTTATTTGTGTACTCATATTCAAGAATTTGTGAAGTGAAAGGAGACTACCATAAAGTTTCTATCTGGAAAAAATTCCTCCTAATAAAAAATATTTTGGTGTCTCACTGTATAAAAAAAATTCCCCAGTGTCTGTCAGTGTGTAAAGGTTTTATACTTTATAGCTATGATACTATATAAAAATTGATTGCTACAACATTTTTATGTAGTTATTTCTAAAAAAATGTTATCCATATCACTTGTTACTTCCAACATCTTTTTGTAAAAAATTAATGTGATAAACATAACCTAAGTCTGAAAAGAATGTCATGTAATAAAATGGAATGTAAAATCAATCAAAACCTAAAAGCAGACACGAGGCTCATACTCTAGTTAACTGTGCAACATTTAAAATTTCCAGATTTTACATAAATATTTCTTTGTGTATTTTAAAAAGCTCCACTAACTTCCATACAAACAAACTTAAATTCATATAATTTTTTTATAGATTCAGGACTAAATTTTTCATATAGATACAAGTTTTGAGTTATTCTATCTTGCTTAAAGATATGAAAATAAAGGAAGTCCCTTATCATTTAGTGGTATTATTATTATCCACTTCATTTTAAGTTTCTTAGATTTGCCACTAATACAGAGCACTGAGCTACTTTTAAAAAATTAATCAGTAATTTATTAGAAATAATATTTGTGCATAATATTGTCATTCCAAACAGGTCTCAAGTGCAGACAGAAGAGGCTCTAGATATAAAAAATGTATTGACTGTTAGAAGTACTTCTAAGTTTTGGTTTTGTATTCTATATTGGAGACCTTAAGGCCTAATGTAACCCATAAAAGCCATTTTATTCATGTCATGAACAGGTGGAAGATCTTTGCACACTAAACAAATTACATCAATAATAAGTAATAAACTTGGAAGTTATTCAAAACTATCAGAATCAATAGAATAGATGTTGTTGAGTTACTGAAATAATTTTTGACTATATATTTGATGGACAGGAATATTAAGAGCAACATTAAAATAGATTTGCCGCACTGTTTTACCACTGTTAAAATCAGCTTCAATTACTGTATCTAATCTTTTTGAATACAGTGTTAATATAGAATCCTATAAGCTGTGTTTCCATGTTGAAATGTATATGGAAGTTTTAGAAAATGTCTCACACTCGTTCTGATTCCACTCCCCCTTAACTGCATTGATTATAGGCTAGGAAAGGACTTTTTCCCTGGGAGCGTGGTCAGTCACTGGAACAGGCTCCCTGCAGAAATGTTTACAGCACAAAACTGTCAGTACAAGGTGCATCTGGGCAATGCTCTTAGTCATATTTTACTTTTAGTTAGTTCTGCAAGAAGCAAGGATTTGGATCTAGTAATTTGTCATGAGTCCTTTTCCACTTGAGATAAACTCTGATACTATGTTTCTATTAAAAGAATGGACTTCTGATGTGATAACACATAGAGTCAGCAGTCTCACTGGGAGAAATACATTGAGAATATGAGAAAATAAACAGGTTGTCATCATCTCTGCAATTAGTGGTGCAAAGTACCAGTGAGGTCCTGTTATATTATTTTCACCGTAATGGACTATGTCATCGGCTTTAAACCAGTGAGACACAAATGAAGAAGCAATGCCTAAACTCAACCCTGGTACTCGTAGTGCTCAGACATAATGATATAAAGGGCTGCTATCACCACTGGTCCAATGTCATTAGTTATGTACAGAAATAGATTTATTCAGCTGGATATCTATGACTTTATATGAAATTATGGAAACACTTCCCCATGGTTTTTTTTTTTCTACTTAGCATTTCAAAATGAAGTTTCCATGGCTTCCAACAATTTCTTAACAGTTAATTTTGATTTTCCAGAATATCCTTGCCAAGCCATACTTAAGGTGTCTCTGTCCTTTGGTAGGTCTGAGGACCTCCTTCTAAAAGATATCAAAATTCTAATGAGTTCCCTGATTTAGAAACAACTAATGTAATATTTTTGTACATACTTGTCTACCCTTTCTTGTTCACAATACAATACCTAAAGCTCCAAGATTAATTTTCTCATCGCAAATAAGACAATCTTATTAACATAAATCTGATCTAACAGGTTCACCATGGAAAAAGAAATGTAATTAAATTTCCTCTCTGCCTTTTTACCATTCTCTTTTTTCCTTAGATTTGCTTGTTTATGTACTACTGTCTTACAACTTTTGTTATGTTTTAAATTTAGCTGCTTGATGCATTATATAGAGTTTTTCATAACCCTTGCTGGAGTACTAATGGCTTTTGATAAGAAAAGAACAAAAATTTTTTTCTTATTTACAGTTTAGTTGATTAATTACACAGACATAAAGAAAATAAATTTAGACATATACAAAATTTCTGCAAATATTTACTTTTGATGTTGTTGTAAATATGTGTTTTCGCTTCACAGCAAGTGAAATTGTTTTATCTGCATTCTAATACTACTATTAGAAAATGAAGCATATTTTTTGCTGCTGACTTCCCAGTTAGGTAATACAATAGGGTGTTTAAAGAAGAGCTTTAAAATACATTAACATAATTGAAAGTCAGAATACCCTTATTTGCTTTCAAATAAACTATGTTAAATTTATTATTTTCTTGTATTTGTTAGTTTTTTCTCCCTTGAACCACTATTGTGAGAACTTTTAAAAGATTCTACCTGTAGATACCCTAATTGTATCCAGTAATATATTCTAAAAATAAAGAACAATACGTGGTTGTTGACAAAACTGAATGGGTGTTCTCCAATCTTCTGTTTGGTTTTATTTGGTTTTTTTCCCAAAACTCTTTGCATTTGGTAATCCATGTATCTTACCATATATAATTCATTCACATTTCAGACTAATGATGGGATTGTGAAAATATGGAGTGAACCGGGAAATCATGCTGATGAGTGGAATAAAGTCGAGTTACACTTGGGAAAGCTGAGGAATTTTGAAGTTGTCTTTGAAGGCATTCGTACCAGAGATTTAGGAGGAGGAGGAGCAATAGATGACATAGAGTTCAACAACTGCACCATAGGTAAGTTCAAGAGGGAAGTTTCTAGAGGGATGTTACATGAGATGCAGGAAGTCGTTGTTTGTTTTTAAATGCATCATTTTACTCTTTTCATCATAATGGAACTTCTTGTAAAATCAATTATGAAAAAAATTATTTTAACTCTTATAACTTAAAAACCTTGTTCTGCTCATCCAGAAAATCTGGTGTTAGTGCAGTGACCACTAAATTATGGCAGATAAATCAAAGAAATTATAATTTTTTTGTTTCCTTAATTTGGTTTTGAGTAAGAGGTTTCTTTCTGTAATTCATTGGTAATTTATGGAGTCCCTGATGTTGTATATACTCATTTAATATAAATTATTCTAGATTGTGTCATGTGAAACCTGTGGTATCTGTGTTTTATCATGACAGTTCTTGCCACAAAAATGAGTGGAGACTACAAATGAACCACTACCAGTACTCTTTCCCTTGGATCAGCGGAAGTGTTAAGGCCAGGGAAATAAAGAACACCTTTGACTGCCTCACAGGATATTCACTCTATTTAATTCATAATTTTGTGGAAATAGGCTAAAACAGGAACAGAGTTTGGCTTTATTAAAGCAACAACAAGAAAAACAAAACAAACAAAACCCTAAACCAAACCCAGCCAACCAAAAAACCCACAAAATTAAAAACCCCGAAGATAACGGGCTGCCCAGGGAGGTGGTGGAGTCACCATCCCTGGAGGTGTTTAAGAGAAGACTGGACGAGGAGCTTAGTGACATGGTCTAGCCGGGAGGTGTAGGGCTGGATGACGTTGGGCCCCTCCGGCTCGGAGTGGCCTGCTAGACTGTGAGGGATCTAGGTTGGTGTTATGCTCTGCGATGTGCTCTCGGTCTCTTTACGGGTGTTAGATGGTGAGTTGGACTAGATGATCCTTGTGGGTCCCTTCCAACTCATAATATTCTGTGATTCTGTGAAATACTGAGTGGTTATTGGTCTTTCCATCCTGTAAGAAACAGTGTGGATTTGTTGAGCGAAGTGGTCAGTACTGATGTCACGTATCAATATTATATGAGTTTTAGTGAAGATTTTGGGCAAGCTTTAATCTCTTACTATAAATGGAATGCCCACTATCAACTGGAGTATGAAAAGTGACCTTCTGAAGGGCATCATTTGGTCTAGATTCATCTGAATAAATGGAGGGTTTGAATTCAGAAATTGTTCTGTTGTGTAAATCAATGAACAGAAACTGGATACAACTTGGGACCTTCTTCAAAACGTAACTTTAACAAACCTATAAGGCCAATATACTCTTGAGAACTCCTCCAAGCACATGAGCATTCATGATCATCTTGTGCTTTTTGTAAGTGTTTCATTCTCTCCATTGCTATGCATGTGATCGTTCTCCAAAGAACAAGGGGGATAGGTAAGGGTAATCTGGAAGGAAATTAAAAATCCACTTTAGTACAGTGGTGAGTGTCCCTGCCCCTTATATGGGAGACTGGGGATTTGATTCCTGCCAGGGAGGCAGTGGTGCCATTTAAGAATTGGACTCAATGATCCTTTTGGGTTCCTTCTAACTCAGAACATTCTGTGATTCTCTGTGAATCTGAGATGGTAGGTCAATATTCTCCTATTATCTTGAATAACAAAGTGTACGCTGGTCTCTCTTCCAATTTGTTCCCAGTTGTACTCACATGTATTTGTTCATGCCAGTATGGGATTCTGTTCCATTTTGGGGCTACAATTTAGACACTCATTTCACAGTCAGATCCATGAAGATATTCAGTAAATAAAAATAGCAGGATTTACATTTTAAAGGAAGAAGTAATATCTCTGTTAAGTTCATAAAGACAGTATCAACATATCTTCATATAATGTAAAAATATTTCTTCATACACTTAAGTCCACATATTATATAATAACCTGGGAAAGGACATTACAGAAACATAACTGGAAATATTTCACAGAGCTATCATTGCAAGGAGGGAAATTGTTTCAACAGGGATTTGGAAAGCTGTCATATGAAGGATCTTAAACCTCTTTGAATGCTAAGTTAGCTGAAATTTACATTGCTTTTAGTCTATGACCCTACAAATCACAGAATAACACAGAATCACAGAATACTACGAGTTGGAAGGGAACCACAAGGATCATCTAGTAAAACCCACCAGCTAACGCCTGTACAGAGACCGAAAGCACACCCCAGAGTGGTGAACATAAACCTAGATTCCTCACAGGCTCACAGGCCACTCTGAGCCAGAAGGGACTCACAGGACCATCCAGCCCAATACCCCCACCAACTAGACCATGTCACTGAGCTCCTCATCCAGTCTTCTCTTAAACACCTCCAGGGACGGTGACTCCACCACCTCCCTGGGCAGACCATTCCAATGAGAGATCACTCTCTCTGGGAAAAACCTCTTCCTAACATTCAGTCTAAACCTCCCCTGGCATAGCTTGAGGTCATGTCCTCTCATTCTGGTGTCCTCAGGCTGAAAGAAGAGGTCCGCACCCACCTGGTGGCAACCTCCCCGCAGGTAGTTGTAAACAGCAATGAGGTCACCTCTGAGCCTCCTCTTCTCCAGGCTGAACAACCCCAGCTCCCATAG
>WEKX01027791.1:33993-51501 GCA_013390025.1 Pitta sordida
GGTCTGTAATTGCTCGGATCATCTTTCCTGCCCTTCTTGTGGATGGGTGTCACATTAGCCATTTTCCAGTCTTGTGGTACATCACCTGTATGCCAGGACTGTTGGTAAATTATGCAGAGTGGCTTGGCGAGTTTGTCTGCTAATTCTTTCATCAACCTCAGATGGTTAACAATGTTTTATAATCAGTCTTGCATTAAAATACTTTTGTAGTGAAACAGTTCAGAAAGTAACCTAGTTTATTTCTTTATAGCAACTATTTGTTTTACAGCACTATTTCAGTCAGAAGCTCTATTAGGAAAGCAGCATATGCTCTGACTACTTTCACATACTTACTGCATGTAATATTCCTGTGTATTTTGAAAAAAAAAAGAAAAAGAAAAATATGAAGATGTATGATTCAGAGGAGGCTTTTTTCCTAAAAGTTTGAAATGTACAGTTGAAGCTGAATATGAAAAGCAAATTTTAATATTTATTTAGGAAAATTGGAGTCCCAAGATGCTCATTATTAATAGAGCTGTCACTTGCATGACCATTGTTTTTACACTCTAACAAGGTACAATCTTTATACAATCTGTAGTCATTCACTTACAACATCTCTGGTAGGGTATGCTAAGTATGGTAGGATTGTCATTAAAGTATAGGTGTATGTAACCTATGAGCTGTGTTTATGCTTATGCCTTTGCTTTTCAGCAGGATCAGAGGCCTGTCATATCTTTGCTTTCTGACTCTGTCTATGTGAGTCTGTGCAAATGTGCATCTGTCAAAAAACAAAACAAAATCTGAAAAACCAACCCACAGTCCACGCCACCATCCTCCAATTTTCCTGCCTATAATGATGATATTTAGGCTCAAACGAAAGTCAAAAAGCAATAATTGCATTGCCTTTAGCACCTTTCACATCAGCTCAGTGTAAGATTATTTGCCTTCTACTCTACAAGCTGAAACCTGCTTACTTAATTTTCTTGAGACTTTTAGTATGTTGACCTTCCTGTCAGCCTGATGACATGAAGGAGCCTGGTCTGACCTTTCCCATTCTTTTTGTTATTGATTCTCTATGTTTGTAGAACAAACAAGCAAAGTGCATTTCGCCAGTTTCTCAAAAATAACATTTCCCATCTGACCGACGCCTGAAGCATTCAGGATAGAGAAAGCATGTCATATACGGATTGCAGTTTTTGCAGCACAGAGTTCACAGTTTTATTGTTTCTCTTACAATAAAGCTAAATAATAGCAAATGCAATCTTACTGTTGAAACCTCAATAAGAAGATTAGCGTACAAACCAGAAGGGTGTCAGGGACTTCTTATCAACAAAATTACCAGATTTACAGCACTTATCCAAGAATCCAAGCTGTAGAATTGCTGAGCTAGACACATGGCCAGGGGCTAGACACATGGCTAGACACATGACACATCTAGGGGAACTAAGGTCACATTCCCATTTTCTGCTGGAACTTTTAATGCCCAAGTAAAATTTTACATAATACAGTGATCCTCCGCATAGTCACGATCTGTCATGTGTGTGATCCGCATACTCGCTATTGATTTTCCAGCGAGTTGTGGGACCTGGTGCGTGCGCAGAACCCACCGTGACCCCAGTCTTCTTGGCCCTGGCCCTGCCGCTCGTGTGGCGTGCAGCGCCCGGCCCCCCCACCTCACGCAGCACGCAGAGTCGGCCCTCCCGCTTGCCTCCCCTCCCCGGCGCTCGCCCCCCACCCCGGCGGAGCACAGCCAGACATCTGAAACAAGCCCCGTTCTCAGGACTGTCCTCCAGACCTTATTAGGGGAGAGGGCGTGGCTACGGATGTGGTGTACTCGACGATGTAGTGGGGTCACTATCTTCATGGATTCCACAACTCGCGCGAGGAGGACCAGACCCAACAGCCCGCGAGTAACGGGAGATCACTGTATTATGGGTATTCTGGACATTCTAATTACATAAACAGTGAAAGAGCCCATGAACAGAAGAACCTAGAAAATAATTGAAAATAATTAAAACTTTAATAACAGGTTTAAAATAAACAGAATACAATTGAAATGAGAAAGGCTTAAAGTGAATGGGAAAAAACCCTGATATTTAGCTACTTCCCAGCAGATGGAATGCAGTAGTGGAAACCAGTATTAGAGCAATTCTAGAGCTTTCAAATATTTTGAGATAGCTTCCTCCTCCCACACTGCCTTTTGGAAGCTACTGAATGGTATTCCTGGAACATGGTTTACAGTCAGCACAATAAAATACTTGCGTCTTTGAAGAAATTATATTCTCAAGACAGTAAAAAGGAAAGAGAGAGAATGCATGTGAGATTTTTGACATGTGAATATTACATCTGTTTTCTGCAAGAGGATAATATTTAATGGTTATATCAGCATTTAATAAATCTAAATATTTACTTTACACATTTTTTCCTTCAGCTTGCTTCCATACAGGGTGTGACAGAAATAAATTGTACACATCATAAGAGTAACTGCATGGAGGTGGATTAGCTCTGCAGAATTCCTTGCTCTTCACTTAGATGGCTGTGATTTACATAGCCCATGTTGTATGAGGATTTTCAACCAAACACAAAGAATAGTTTTACCATTTCCTTTAAAAAAATGATACCGATAACTTTTTTTATTAATGTATTAAATTAATGCATTAAAAATAATACAGAGGCCTTTATTTATTATGATCTTGTTTTCTGGGGCCCTATCCTTCAAGGCTCTTTTCCCTCAGGGCTCACTAATTTCTATGGAAGTGAAGGACAAAAAGCAACTCTGAGTTTATTGGAAATATGAGCTCTTGGAAATACAGTGATCCTCTGCATAGTCATGATCTGTAATTTGTAGATCCCATACTTGCTCTTGATTTTCCAGCGATCAGTGGGACCTGGTGTATGTGCAGAACCTACCACGACCGCAGTCTGCTCAGCCCTCCCTGTCTTGCCGCTTGCGCGGGCTCACCCTCCCAATCCCGTCCCCGGCGCTCCCCCTCCCTCGTCCCGGGTGCTCCCTGCACCCCGTCCCATCCCTGGCACTCGCCCCGTCCCAGTCCCATCCCCAGAGCTCCCCCTGCACCACGGCCTGGCCCCAGCGCTTGCCCTCCTCGGCGGAGCACAGCCAGACATCTGAAACAAGCCCTGCTCTCAGGACCATCCTCCAGACCTTATTAGCGGAGGGGGCGTGGCTACGGGCGTGGCCTACTTGACTACGTAGTGGGGTCACTATCTTTGTGGATTCCAAGATTCGTGTGAAGAGGGCCAGATCAAACAGCCCGCGAGTAATGGGGGATCACTGTATTGCTAAAAATATTAAAACCAAAGATATGAAAGAGTCATATCAGTTGATTGTGAGAGGATAAGCTATATTCTGGTAACAACAAGCAAAGTTAAATTCAAAATCTGATACATTTTAACTTACAGTTTTAATTAAAAAATCTGAAAAATACTGGAGTTACATGACAACCAGAGAAAAATTGTTCTTAGCATTAAGTTAATTGAGGAATTGATATTTTTTACCACTTTGTACAATAAATCATTACACAACTTTAGTGAAACACTATGTTACACAAATGGAGTTTAGTGCAGTCATTTCTTGTGCCTTTTAATAATTAACTTTGCAAGAGGTTATTTAGAGGCAAGAAAGGTAAAATACCTGTAAGTGTCATACAAAATAATAAATTTATTTTTGAGATTTATGGCACTTAACTTTGTGATAACAAAAGATAAGCTATGGTCTGGAATGCTTAAGGAGCACTTCAACCATTATTGATTTGCTTTTCCAGCTGATGGCTCACTGTCATATAATAGTGAATTAAAAGCACAATATGTCAGACATGCTTTCCACAGTAGTCTGAATTTGGTACTTTAAAGAAAAGGAATCTTGTACTCCAGATGCACAACAGTGGATATAAGCATGGACATGGATATTGCTCAGTCATGTCATACATACTGATCTTGGCATCTCAGGGCACCACCTGAAAAAGTAACAATGAAAAATAAATGAAAATAAGAATCATAACTGTAAATTAAAATTTGATAGAAATTTCTAGAACATTTTGTTATTTAGGTGATTTATATGATTTTTCATAGTCAGGGAATTCAGGCCATGCAAGTCTAGGAGTAAGAAAGAGCCAGTGATCTTTGCTCGGTTGACTTGTGATCAGACTCAACAAGGTTTCCTGCTGATGTTTAAGGTAAATAGGGTACTGGCATTACAACTCTCTACTTTTTTAAAGAAAGGAAGGTAAAAATGACACAATATATTTAGCAGGAAATTGATTTGCCAGATTGAGCTGAAGAGAAATTTCCTTTAAAATATAATAAAACTTGTTTTGCTGTTGATAAACTTTTTTTTTCCCTTCCTCCTCATGTATTTGCATTCCTCCTCACCTACCTTTTTACAGCAAAGACCACAGGTGAAGCTACAGAAAGCCTTTGAACAACTACTTCCATGCTCTCATAAACAAGAAGCTTTGAAACTCTCAGCACAGAAATCCTTTCCCATTAGAATTCCATCCTAGCTTTGCAGATCAGAGAGACAATAACTAAAACATCTTAGTGTTTGTGTGTGTAGGCCAGCTTTTTTATTTTTAAAACAAGCCAGTGTTTTCTTTAAATCCTCAGCTATGTATCATACAAAGCTTTACATTTAGTAGAGAATTTAGTTCCTTCTTCTCAGACACTTGAGAGAAGTTCAAACTCTTATAACAGAAATATTCAGTATGAACCTAACTCTGAAGTGAGAGGTAAGGGAATTCAGAGAAAGATACATGTTTATGTTCAGAAGAACGTATGTCCAGTTACCTACAAATCCTCTGCAGGTCAGGTTGCTTCACATCCACCTTCTCCCTTCAGTTTTCATATTTTATTTTTCCCCCCTTCAAAATATTTTAATGATTCATGATGTCTTTCACTTATTTTTATAAATAGTTCAATGCCAGGATATTCTGACATTGGGCACTGGAATCACATCATCTGGTTAAAACTTCTCAGCAAGTGTGCTGAAATCAATGGTAAAATTCTTGTTAGTTTAATATTTGTATTTTGCCTTTAGAAAGAAATTATTCTTCAACTTCATTGTGAACTACCAGTTTACAAATTATTGGTACATATTGAATCTCATTCACTACAGAGAAAGAAAGCCCAATTTGAGAAACCTAGGAACTTTCGATGGCTTTAACTTAATTTATGTTAGTGTAACATACATTAACGTGAATGTACTTTATTATTTGAGGGAAAATTTTACTGAACTCAGATCTTATTACTCTCAGCAGAGGGTACAGATATGCACAGTTTGGTTCTAGACAAGAAATAATCTCCCTTTTGGCAGCGTTAAAATCAGTCACAGCTGCCTTCCAGAGGACATAAAATTCTCTAGGATTTATTGGTGGACAGAAGTCTTTTACTGATCTGTAACACTCTAGGATTGCTATTTATGTTTGAGATTATGCAAAAAATATATTAATTTAATCAAAAGTCTTTTCACTATCTTTCCTTTTTGCAACTCTCAGACTGTTATTAAACAACGTGAGGTTGTTTGCCACAGAGTTTGAATATGAGAAACAAGTTATAACTTTTACCTGATTTTTCATGCAGAAACCTCAGTGGGGTTTTAAGTTTCTGTTTATCTCATGGGAAACTTGAAGAAGAGTTGTTGACTCCAAGGATACTTTGGTTTGCTAGCATGTCTGTAATGTCATATTTCAGTATAAAATTAAAATCTCTTGATTTTGAAATTTGCTTCACATATTGCTTACTCTTCATATCATATGGTCGATTTCTTACCTCCATATCTTTTAAATGGGCCACGAAAGAAGAAATTTTATAGCTAATAAAATATACAGGATAGAGGTGGATGAGCATCAAATCTTTATTTTTAACCTCACAGTCTACAAAGATGGTACTAGAAGAATGACTACTGTCCCAGCCTGAGTTCATTTCCATAGGAAATTACTGTAGAAGGTAGGCATCCTTCCAATAGAGATAAACTGTATACAATAGCTGATCTTCGGTAACACATCGTACATCTCTTTGCAAGATAGAATCCAAGCTGAATTTCACGTCTGATGACAATTCTGCAGAGCCAAGGAGAGCATTCAGCTGAGGAAATGTCTCCTTGTTGCAGATAACTGCAGCTTGCACTGTGTGCTGTACTCCATTGATCTGTTACAGGGACCCCAGTGGACTATATTAGGTTAAGTTCATGTATTAAAAGAATACAATACTCATATGAGATGCTTGGAAGAAATTTGTCATAACTGAAGAGTGCTGTCATTGAGTGGTTTACATTTATCCTGAATCAGAGTGGAAACAACAGCTGGACAGTCATTTTGTAGGGTAAATATAATTGAAAAGCCCTAAAAATAATCTGTTCAGCTAAACATTCTGAGATGTAATGTAGCTCTGCACTACAGTTAGAATAGAGGAGAGACAGAGTGGGGAAAAATGACCAAGGAGTAGAGACCTCTTGTCAACCTGCTACAGGACATACTTTTATCTGGTTGAACACGTTCATAATTGCTGGGAAGTAGAATTTTCTGCAAAAGCAACGCTTTTGTCTTATCTTCTCCCTTTCTTTTGCCTATAGGCTTTCTCTAGGCTCCAAAGAGAGAGTCTATAACAACCATACCTTCATTCACTGTTCAGTGCTCCGTGCTTCTCCCTAGTGTCTTCTTTGGTATTAACCAAATACGGTAGATTCCTATAGGAGAGTCCTATGAGCATGAGCTTCTTATCCTGCTCGTAGACTCTCTGCCAAAGCTGGTCTTTCAGTTTTTATCAAGGATAAAACCTGTCCTTATCTACTGTGGGTTTATATTCCAGAATACCAGCACTGGAAGTTAAAGAGAATTTTCTTATATTTTATGCTGCTTGAGCCAGAGTGTGCTGTTCATTTCCAGAACTATGAATAATTTTTGTTATTCTTCCAGTTTATGAGGTGACCTTAGGAACTGTACTACTTGCCTTGAGCAGATTTGGGAAGTCCGTTGACAAAAGTTTGTACTTACAGGTCAAAGTCTCACCTAAGAGTCAATACAATTCATTAGATCTGCTGTTTATGTCCAAGCCAAAGCATATCTTTGAATTAAATCTGGCCTCTTGAGTGACATATTCTCTGAGGAGAATTCTCTATGGTTTTAGAATTACAAAAGAACCTTATTTGAAATTGTATCTAACTTTCATGAGTATAAACTTTTCATCGAGTTTTCCGTGCAAAAGATTGCCAAGGTCATTCATAGACAGAAGCATTATTGATTAATTTTCTAATACAATTTTAATGTTTTATGGAAAGTCACAAAAAAAAGAATACTGAACATTTGTGGTAAACAAATTAAATGCTTGATGCAAATTGTGTTTCATAATTTCTGAATCTCCAACTGCTGAGTACAGTCAAGTAATAAAACCTTCCAGAAGTGTCTATTTCACAAGTTTCAATTTAAACAAAGGCTGGAACTTCAAAATGAAATTTCCTTTTATTGAATATTTTGAGAATTTTTTTGAAATCTTCAATTTTTCCTATCTCTCAATCATTGTGAAAGAGAAGAGGAAAGTGATATAACTACTTCCTCTGTATAACAAAATTTAAACAACAAATAATAGAAGTGAATTTTCCACTGTAATTCGAAAATATTGCTACTCAGAAAGGACTTAATTTCTAAAAGGACAAATAGTGGGGAAAAAAGTCTCATTTCCATTGACTATACATTATATGTTTCATTTCACACTGCTGACATAATGGTGGTGTACTCTTGGGAGAATGCATATGTTTCTCTTGGAAAGCAGAGAAAATGAGACTCTTGATAAACAACAGCTCAGTGTACTTGACCTTGAATTACACACTGCTTTCCGAAACAACTCAAGGTCTTGCTCTCTGCAGCCTTGAACAACCATAATAACTTGGGATTCACCCTGTGCCTTTCAAGATCACCAAGTACTGGCCAGACACAACCTCAGATAATCCATGTCTTTTGTGTTCTCAGGATCACCTCTTCCTTTTGACTGTGTGATCAATCACTTCTTTAATGACAAATATTTTATACAGGCTAACATTCACTGTGTCAACTTAACACCTAATCTATGAAATTTACTGCTATGTATAAAACTTTTGTGTGTGTGTGTGTTTTAGACAGTTGAAATCTATAGATTATGGGACTTCTATCTGATCTATCTGACTCCTGTAATTTTTGATGGATATCGCAGGAGTATTTACATCTTACAGAGCATTGGTAAAAGTAAGCTGTTGTACTCAGAGTTAGAGAAACAGTCACTAACATTTTGCTGTCACCTAGTAACAAACTTAAATGAAAGAAGACTGTTCTTGTGTTTGTTCATCGTCAGTCTTTTCTTGGTAATTGAAAAAAAAATGTCTGGGTTACCAGTGTTGTACTTATCAGCGATCTCCTAATGTATCTTTTCATATCTACAAATTCTGTGAGTAGTATATGGGTTAGTCTTCCATAGATAACATATACTGAAGATGGATATGAAAATATAACTTGTGCTGTATCCACAGCACAAGGTATAGACTCACAATTTCTTTATGGTATGCATAATGTGCATCTATATCTTGCTTGCCTTCTACATGTATACAAACACACTGGAGTATTCTTAATAGGACAGATCTTTGCTGATATTCTGAGAATTGCATTGTCCAGAACAAAATATATAGAGAGTAAAGTGAGTTTATGTAAATGAAAGTTCTATGGCAATCATCATTAACGTGCTTATTTTGTAGAGTTTAGTGATCCATAAACAAAGCCAGTGCTATTGGTCTTTTAAAACTGCTTAGAAGATTATATTGCTCTTTGCTGCATCAATACAAAATTCTACTTAATTGAAAAGTGATGTCCTGTGCACGCTTTTTCCTTTTCAAGTACTGTCATTTCATTTGGTGCATGGATTTGTATAGCATGAAGTAATTAATTATTGTTTCATTTAAAATATATCTTGTGCTAGTTTCTTGTGGTGTCCTGGCTTTGGGGGAATGTTGCAGTTCTAAGGGGAAACCAAATAAATGGGTATGCCATAAAAATTGCTCTATTGTTTTTTTAATTTATAAAAATTTAATGCGGAAGTCTTTACTGTAGCGGAAAAAAAATAGTTTCTTATAAGGATATGTGCTGTGTCTACACAATTTTGATCTAGAAGAAAATAAATTATTTAATTACTCCACTGATTCTAGTTAATCTAGTTCTATCTGTGCCAATCTAAAGCTCAGTTGTTATTTTATGCTATTAAATTCTTCTCTGTGTTTGTGGTTTATATTGTGTATCTTTTGACGTGCTGTCTTCAGATTATACAGAGTTACGGACTGAGTAATTGGAGGAGAAGAGTAAGCAGAGCATAATGAAAAACAAAAGTAACTTGTCCATGCAACGTACAAGAGTGCTGGAAATTAACAAATTTTGTTGGAGCTTCTGTTCTTGTTAAAAAAAACCAAAACCAAACAGCCCTCTAAGCCAATCCTCTACTCATCATGCTGTGCATACAGACAAACACTCCATATCTGCAAGGACATTTTTCATACAAAAAGTATATATTTTTACATGCAGTCCCCAGAACCAACATATGCAAAGAAATAAGACAATGAAAATTTCTTACTTTATCTGTAATTTCAGCTCAAAACCTACCTTAAGTTGTTCATTAAAAGACATTGTTTTGGTTTATACCAGAAGTCCCCTGAGGGAAGTTTGAATACAGTTCTGTAAAGTCAGTACCTATAGACACAAGCTCAGATTTTGGCAACCCAGTAATTCAAAGTAGTTTCTAGCATATTTTCCCATATATACTTTAATATATTTTTTCTGATTAAATTGATTTTTTATATTGTATTCAAAAAGTGTCTCATAAAATGAAACTTTAAGTTGCAACTTCAGCCTGAGCCTCTGGTTGGAAATTGGATTTCCTGATATTGAAGTTTTATTTTATGGTTAAATCTCACCATATTTCTTGCTGCGATTTAGTTTTTAGCTGGTGTAAGAGTTTTTATAGGAATGTGAGTTTTCAGGAAAGTTGATTTTTTATGCCACAATTCTGAATAGAAGTTTTGAATATTTGATTTGACTGTGCTATGCTAATATTCATAAGTTAATTTGAAGAGGGATTTTATTTTTCTCTGCCAGAGGCTGTGGCAGAAAGCCTATTACATATTATTATAAATGTGACCTGGTATCCTTAAAAATTACATATAAACAAGGTCTTACTCCAAAAGGATAAAGTTCACTAATATGTGAATCTATGTTTGGACTTCATAGCATTCACACCTGTTGAGGTCATTGTTTTCATTATGTCTGTGTATAGACCACATATTTTATTTTAGGATAACTGAGGAGATGAACAGTGTTCTTAAATGCTGGCTTATGTTATGTTTAAAGTACTGTAAAATAGCTTATTTAAAAAAAAAAAGAGCAACTGTGGTTAATTAACTGTTACAAGTGTGAAATATAAATGCAACATAATGTTACTCTATTAAGGTAAAGGTGCAGAATATGATGAATCACAGAGCCACGGATTTTCAAATGTTGTTCCCTTGTATGATGATAATGCACCCCTTCCATATTCAGTGAAATAAAATGTGAAAATTATTGTGTGATAATGGCTCTGCCAATACGTATTTTCTGACATTATTTAAGCCACTGAATGGCTTAAAGAAGTCATTTAACTTTTGGGTGCATCATTTCCAGTACATGGAAGGGAATGGAGATGAGGGAGTCAGATTTTTTTATGTACTATAATTAGGAACAGAATAAAACCTTATAGCTGGTCTACTCAACAGCTCGCAGTACCCTTTTTTGGGGACCGTCCACAACAAATATGCTGGGGAAACAATTATGTTGATGCTCAACTGAATTTTTTTCCCAGGTAAAGCATTCTACCCTTAAAGCTTTGGGCAAGACCAATAAAAAAGTCTAGACAAGTATAATGTGCCATTAATAGAGTGAGACCAAATAACATCTGTTGGAAGCAGTAAATCCCTAAAGTCATGATGTATAATGGCTAAACAAATAAAAACAAGGATCCTTTGATTTAATTACAATGTTGATTTAAATGTCCTGTTGGTTTTAGTTGGAGAGAATCAAAGGGAATGCCCTGCCCTCAGTGATTTTGTGTGTGGGAATGAGAAGTGCATAGAGTCTCAGTTCATCTGCGACTATAAAACAGACTGTGAAGACCTATCAGATGAAGCGGACTGCAGTAAGTATCTCTTTGTGTGTTAATTTAATTTCCAGTTAAAATTATAACATTAAATTCTGTAGCACAGCATAGGTGAATTCAGACAGATGATTCACTCAGATGATTACAAGTAGGTTGCCGTTCCTTCATTACAGGACAGTTGGAAAAAATCCACTCTGTTTATGTTTTTTGAAGTCCTAGTGGATACTGGGACAAAAATTTTCTGTAGGCATTCTTCATGAAGGATGATTGAGATGGAAGGACACAGCACAATTTTAAAATCTGGATCAACCTAACAGGCATTCCAGTTCAGGCTTGAAACTCAAGCAGTAAAACGTACCCAAATTAAAGTCCCGTATTGTGTGATGAAAATTATATTGTTTTAGCCAGGCTGCAGATTTACAGATTTACACTTACTTGGTTACATGCAAATATGCCACTATAGGAGATTTACCTTGGAGTTTCTCCCTTTCATAAGAGTAAATAACAGTTCTGAAGTACATATACTGATGGTGACACTGTCTCTGGTTTCTACCTCTTGTAGAGCTTCATGTTGCAGTGAATTTTGTGAATCATATTCATGGAAATGGATCTATGTTGAATGATAACTTTAAAATATTAGCTTTTTAAAAGTACATTAAAAAAGAGGCAGACTTAAAACAGCTGTTCTGTATTTCTTGTATTCAATATTAATATTTTTTCAGGATTTAGGCAAAGTAAATGCTGCAAAATACTAAGTAAACTCACCCTTGTAACATTTTCCAGACCTATCAGACACACAGTAAATCTGAATTGCTGGTAAAATGAACTGCTTGGTAAATACAGTGAATCCCCAGTGCATTGCAACCTCTGCATTATGACCCTGTCCATTTGCGAGGCAATTTTCTCGCAGTTTTGATTCAAGGATTTGCGAGTTTAGCCAGCTGACACATGCACAGTGCCTCTGCTCTGCTGAGGGGCGGTGCCATGGTGCTTCTGGGGTGGGACTCACCCCGACCTGCTGGGAGGGAACTCGCAATGACGGCACCGTGCCCCTGTCCCTGACCTGGGAAACTGCCCCACGAAAGTGAGGCAAGTGAGGTCGGGCAAGCGCTGTGTGCTGGGAGGCAGCAGCTATCACTGCGCCAGGAGGAGGCTTCTGTTCCCCTGCCCTCTGGGACCGTACAGGCAGCACTGCCTCTCCTGGGACCGGTGGATGTTAAAGGGAAAGAAACTCCGACACCGACCCAACACCCCCACCCCCACCACCCTGTGGGCTTCTCCGGACTGCTGTGGTTGCCCCCGCACCATGATCACTGGGGTTGTGGGGGTGGGGAAGCGGTGCAGGGTTATGGCTGTGGGAGCACAGTTGCAGCAACCCAGAGAAGTCCACAGATTCTCAGGGGTTTGGGTGTCTCCTGAGTCAGAGGGGGCTCAGAAATGGTTCCCTTTGCTCCCCCATGCTCCCCCATGCTCAGAGAGCCCGAGGGGAGAAGCAGAAAAGTGTCTGCAGCTCTCTGGCGCGCTGGGGGGGTGGGGTAATGGGCGTGGCCTGCATGCATATTAACGACCTGCACTTCTTTGCAAGTTTAGCTTTTTGCCCGTGGCCTGACCCATTCCTTGCAAATGAGGGGGTATAACTGTATATTCTTAAAACTGTTGAGGCGCTTCATTCTTTAAATACAGTTATAGGATACAGTAACTCATTGGGGGAGGGTGTTGTTCTGTGTTTTCTGGAAGGACTGTGACAGCATCAATTCCCTTTTTGGTCTCTTTTAGTCAATTCTCTTTTTAGATGCAAAAATTTCAGGCCATAAATGATCTTGAATCACAGTAAAGCAATTCAATTATTGCTACACTGAAGAAAAGCTTTTCCAAGGGAAGAATAAAAGAACCCTGATATTCACTTTAAATAGAGTGAAATATCTTTTTATTGTAGAGGGAAAGGCTGCAGCTACATCAAAATGTTTTCATCAGTCTTTAGTTTTGTTGTTTCTACCGAAATGTCAAAATATCAGCAACAGAGAGATACTGTAACCTGGCATTCAAAATACTCAGATAAGCCTCAGGTATATTTCCCTATCTGCTATAACCCAGTTCCAACAAATGATGCCTTACATTTAGATAAGCATCTTTTCCCTGAGTATATATGTTATAGATGGGAATAAACAACATTAATGGGCCATAATGCCCATTAGTTAATTGATTCATTAAATTAATTAAATTAATTAAAAGAGAGAGCAAAACAGGCACAGAGAAAGCCCTTCACAATCTAACCTGTCCCATAAAAAGTTATGGTCACATTTGTCTTGGGCTTTTTCCTTTGAACTGAACTCAAGGTCTAAGCTTATTTCACATTCTATGATAGTTTTATACCAGTGTATCTCAAAAAAAAGTAAATGGACCATAATCTACTCAGCAGCAATTCCTCTGTACAGGATTTACAGCAGAACCTGGATGAAATGAACTGCATCCATGTGGACTGGTGGACATTTTTTAAAAATAAAATCATGGAAATTACTTACTCTATGCTTCATTCAGTCTAGTCAGGCAATCTTGCAAAATTCTCATTCTCTTTCAGTAATCTGCTGAAAGTACCAAGCTGAAAAAAAGCTCACATGAAAGCAGTTTAAATTTTCATGAGTTGCAGCCAATTATACACAATAGATTTGATTAATAGCAAACCTCAATATTGATGACTCAACTAGAGTATTGCTTGAATTATTAACATAAAAGCAATTTTTCCAATAAATGGAACAGTCTTCTTCTGGTGGCTTCTATCTAAGCTATGGTTACCCATAAAATAAAAAGCACTCAGCAAGTAGAGGTATGTCACATGACTCTGTAAACCCAGAAAATACTGTTAATAAATATTTAGTAATAATGGTTTTTTGAATGTACTGTTAATATATCTTGAAGTCAGATGTTCTATTATCACTAGTGTAAATTCTAAATGTATTGGGACTTTGGTCTTGTTAGAGATGTACAAGACAACTCTTCTTGGTTTTTTGATTGACGGGTTTCCCTCTTTATCCTGTCTGCATGTAAGGGTGTTTATTTTTTGGAGTTAGGCTGTTATTCTGAGACATGATGCGTGGAATGCAGTGCTAATGTGGATGCTACATTTGACTAGCACTAACAAAAGCACAGAACAGTTGAGGTGGGAAGGCACCTCTGGAGATCATCTAGTTCACAGGTTATTCTGAGTTGGAAGGGACCCCAAGGATCATCTAGTCCAACTCCCAAGTGAGCACCCGCCTAAAGATGGAACCCACAACCGTGGAACCATGGGCACCATGCTCCATGCATCGTTCAACCTCCTGCTTGAAACAGACCTCATTGCAATAGGTTACACACAGTGGTACCAGTCAGGGTTTGAATATCTCCAAAAATTGAGACTCCACAATTTCTCTGGGCAACTTTTCTTAGTGTTTGACCACCCTTACAGTTAAAAAAAGTTTCTTTAACTTTGAAAAATGCTTCTGCCTGAAGCCTCTTATTCTGACACTGGGCACCTTCTTTAAATCGTCCCAGAAAGTATCTATATATCCTGACAAAATCCCACTGAGCATTCTATCTCCACCATGAATAGTTCCATCTCTCTTAGTCTATGCTCATGCGAGACGCTTCAGTCCTTCCAGCACAGTAAGAATATAGTACATTACAAAACATTGCAAATCCTTCTCCTAGAATACGGGGAAATAAAAGTTATTAAATGAATAAAAATTATACTTGTTTTAAAGTATTTGTCTTATGCATTTAACTAAGGTGACTTCTTTTCACAGAGAAAAAAGGTCCACAGGGTTACAGTGTGTGTGCAGATCTTGATCATAGACAACAGATTTATGATAAGTTTTTCTTGCAAAGAATAACATCAATTTTTCTTTGGGCATCAAAATAAGAAATAGGAAATAAACCAGATTATGAAAAGTGATTAAATATATTCTTTTTATCCAGACAATGCTACATAAGTAGCTACATTTTAATGTTGCAGAATACTTCTATCAAGAACCATACTCTACATCCTCAAATCTATTTGACATTCTGAATAGTCACAGTCAGACCTGTTTCTAAGATGCATGCCTGACTGTTACGTTTAGTAGTTTGGAACACTTTAGTGGAGTATTCTCACAAGGGTTGTTCTCACTCTCATTCAACAACTATAGCTGCCTCTGCTGATTAACTAAGAAAAAGACATTCTGAAGAAAAAAAAAAAAAAAAAGATTATGCTATTTGATTAATCTCTACCACACTGTTGATATAATTTTGATGATAATTTCTTTTCCAAAGTCATCTGATGTATCATAGGTAGAGCTAGAAATGAGGCATTTAACAAAATCTTGTGAATTTAGCCAGTGTCCTAATCACTAGAACATCTCTTTCATCATAAAGCTGCCTTCAGATGTAACTTTCCCAGGGATGAGCTACATATATTTATGAAAAATGCTCCTGTGGAAATGCAGTTCAGTTTCACTAGCTAATTGTCAGAATTATTCTGTCTGTTCAACTTGGATAAGAACTAAATTGGGTGAAGTCCTTGTTTTGAACTCAACAGTTACATGAGCAATTATCTGTAATAAAGTTCATACTTGTTCATGAATTGAAAAATTAGTTTTTACTTTCCATTAACTGTCCATACATGGAATTCAGAGAATCACAGCGTTATCCAGAATCCTTTCTATTACTATGATAGCATGTTCATTATTGCATCTACATAGAGCTGGAGTGATAATTTCCTTCTTGCTGTATTTTCAGGTTACTACACAAGTATTCCTGGGAGCTGTAACTTTGAAACACAAGATCAAGAATGGACAAGTGTATGTGGACTAACGCAAGACCTTACTGATGATTTTGACTGGAATATTAGCAACGGTGCTGTCATGGGACAAGTAGGCCCTCATACTGACCACACACCAGGTATTGTCATATTTACAACATTGTTTGGGGGAAAATTACATATTCACTGTATTAAAGAAAAATATGAACAAGTACCATGGATTGGTGCCAAGGTAACATCAAATCTCAGTGTGATCAGCTGATGCATGAGCTGGTTCAAAGCTGCATCAGGGAAGGTTCCGACTGGACATTAGGAAGTATTTCTTTACCAATAGGGAGGTCAAGCACTGGAACGGGCTTCCCAGCAATCATCAATGCCCCAAGCCTGAAAGTGTTTAAGATGCATTTGAACAATGCATCTTAAACACCATGATTTAACTTGGTCATCCCTGAACTGATAAGGCAGTTGGACTAGATGATCATTTTAAGTCTCTTCCACCTTTAGTACAGTGGTAAGTGTCCCCACCTGTCGTGTGGGAGACCTGGGTTCGATTCCTGCCAGGGAGACAGTGTTAAGAGTTGGACTCGATGATCCTTGTGGGTCCCTTCCAACTCAGAATATTCTGTGATTCTGTAACAGAAATAATTCCATTCTAATAACAAAATTCAACTATGCAATGTCAGCTTTTGACATTAAAAGATGAATTTCCTAAAAGTATAACTGGTTAAAGAAATACTCTTCTCCTTGTCAGTATTTTAAACAACCTGCTTTTCCTGGAGTGTGGTACCATCATAATGAATTCTAGAAAAACATACAGTTATACACAGGTCCTTAGAAAATGGCTGAGGAGCAATATGTGTGGGTGTACGTGAAGCGCTTAAGGTTCCTACCTTGATTTAACTTCCGGCTTGCCAGAATTATTAAAATGGAAGTGTTTCCCAAGATACTGCTGATAGACTGCTACCAGAATGCCTATTGACTGTCGGGAGAATTAAATTTATTGAAAGACAATTACGGTAATCTGCCTTATGTAGACAGCGAGCAATAATTATATATTGGATTACATAAATATTAGATAATATATTCTTTATATTATACAAATTATCTGGATGAGATAGTAACTTCCATCACAAATATACCAATCTCCATTTGAGAAGTACTTAGCCCTAATGGTTAGAAGCCCTATCTTAATTTCCATCTAATCAGCAAAGCATAGTTAGTATTCAATCTAGAAGTATCATAATCTCTACTGGGGATTTTTGGATCTGTGAGCAGTATGATCTCCAGATTTTTTATAACAACCATGACATTAGAACTAGTCAGCATGAATTTCAAAGACACAGGTCTTGCCTGACCAACCTAATCTCCTTTTATGATCTGGTGACTCACCTGGTTGATGATAAAAAGTTCATGGATGTTGTGTATTTGGACCTTAGGAAAGCCTCTGACACAGTTTCCCACAATAAGCTTCAGGAGAAACTCATAGAACATGGCCTGGAGAGAAGCATTTTATGTTGGGTTAGGAACTGGTTGGATGCATGAGCTCAGAGAGTGTTGGTGAATGGTGCCACATCCAGCTGGCAGCCAGTCACTAGTGGAGT
>WEKX01027791.1:51662-66117 GCA_013390025.1 Pitta sordida
CATTGGAATGGTGTGCCCAGGGAGGTGGTGGAGTCGTCATCCTTGGAGGTGTTTAAGAGAAGACTCGATCAGGAGCTCAGTGACATGGTCTAGTTGGTGGGGCATTGGACTAGATGAGCCTGAGGGTCCCTTCCAACTTGGAATAACCTGTGAACCTGTTTTATGTTTTCAAAATCAACAGAGATCTTTTACCATGTGTGGCTGCAATCATTTATGTTGTACTTATTTATCCTTCCTTTTCCTTTGGAGGATTATGCACCTGCTACAGGAACTGCTCACCTGGTCATGGGGGAACTGCTTCTCTTCTACAAATCACAACTTTTGCAACATCCTTGTTAGTTTGTGTTGCTATTACAGGCTCTACATGTGGAAGCTCATTCATTTTAGAAAGGGACAGAAGAGACAGGTAGAGGTAGAAGTGATTGCAGCTGTCCCAGGCAAGCTGTTACTTAAAAATTGGTAGTTTGACTTGCTTTCTTGCTGTTCCTTTGATGAAATGCAATAACAAAACAAGTACTAGCCCTTGGCATTTCAAGATTTTTGGTGCTTTTCTATTTCAGTTTCTGTCATTTAATTAATTCTTTATTTCTGTGAAATTACCCAGCAATTGTAAGAAAAACAAAGTTTATAAAAAAAGAAGGAAAAAATAAACATTAGAGCAAATGTGATTGAAAAATTACTTCAACTTTTTATTTACTTGTCAAGAAATGTTCACATTAGCTATAGAGAAATCACTTTCAGAACTGCCAACAGCCTAGGTGCTGAAGGCCTGTAATGTCCAGAAATACCTATCAGCCTTTTCCTGACCCAAATCCAATTCCTCCCTCTTCCAAACTAATTTCTTCTAAATTGCTAAGTTCAGTATACATAGTAGGCATGTCATAATAGCAATATAATGAAACCTGTGATATTATAAGGAATTTGTATCCAGTGCATTGGTACAACTTTGTGAGGAAGAATCTCATACTGGTTTAAATGTATCTTGTGTCCCTTCACCTCCTCTCTGGAGAGAGGGTCCAAGGGAATGATGTGAGGCTGTGTCAGGGGAGGTTTAGGTTTGATGTCAGGAAAAATTTTTTGACACAAAGGCTGTTTGGGTACTGGAACAGGCTCCCTATGGACATGGTCACAGCACTAAGTCTGTCAGTTCAAGAAGCATTTGGAAAACACTGTCAGGCACATGGTGCCTTAGGGTACCTTGGGGTGTCCTGTACAGATCCAGGACTTGGACTTTGATGATCCTTGTGGGCTGCTTCTGAGTCAAGTTATTCTATGATTCTATCTAGCACAAGGGACATCTGGGACAAGGGAGGACAGTTTTGCACCAAAAGAGGATAGATTTACATTAGAAATTAGGAAGAAATTCTTTACTCAGAAGGTGGTGGTGAGGCACTGGAACAAGTTTTCCAGAGAAACTGGGGATGCCCCATCCTGGAAGTGTTCAAGGTCAGGCTGGATGGGTCTTTGAGCAACCTGATCTAGTGGGTGGCATCCCTGCCTATAGCATAGGGGTTGGAACTGGATTTTTAAGGACTCTTCCAAACCTAAACTATTCTACGATTCTATGAAACACACAAAGCATTAACGTGGAAGATCTTCATATAACCAAGGTAGGGGTTAGAGGTATGTGGTAAAATCAGATTAAAAAATCTGTGAGTGTATCTGTGTGTGTAAAAATGATTATAGTCTGAAGCATAAAGTACTTTTGAAAAGCTCTAAATGTTTTTTATCTTTTTATTAAGGTAAAGGACAGAGATTTTTGTATGTAAACTCATCCTCCCAGAAGGAAGGAAACAGAGCAAGGATAACTACCACCAAATTCTTCCCAGCTAATCTTGGGGTCTGCAGGGTTCGGTTCTGGTTCTGGATGTTTGCTTCTAGGCAAACAGGAGTCTTAAAGGTAAGAGAAAAGTCATTTCTACTACATCATAACATAATAATATTTACTTTCTTATTATTTGCATTTCTGTATCTAGACTTAGCAAAATCTCAGGAACTTATGTTAACAATATTTCATCACAATTTCACTGTAATTACACCCATATACAAAAATTTTTCTGACAAGATCAAGTGACAATTCTACTTAAGTTCTAGTTCCACCAGAAATCCTTTTGCTACATATTGAAGAATTAACACTGCACATTTGACTGCCATACTTTGTCATGGTTCTCTGCATAATTCACTCTTTTACACAAAATGGAAGTGGTTTCCACTGTTTAATGGTTTAAAATAAAAGTTTTTAAAATATTATCATAATTGAGTGTGAAGACTGTTTTAGTAAAACAACTAGAAATAAGGTATTTAACCATATTAAAAACTCTAGCTCAAGGTTTCATGAAAATGTCATCTTCCTGTTCCCCAAGCATCCTTAATGGGTACACTTTTGCTTGCTAAGCACTATAGCAAACAGTTCAAGCAGTGATGTGAACCCTTGGCAAAAAACTCCTTTCATAGGACTCACATAATTTCTTTTTTAAGTGATCTGAGCAAGACTCCTATCTGTGATGGTTTGTTGAATTTTGATAGTTCAAGTTGTGTTAGTTTTTTCTCATTTGTGACAGAATATAAAAATTTGTAATTGCTATCAAACTACTGAACAAATTTTAGTCTATATTAAAAGTGAACAGGAATGGTTTTGTGGTCTTGGACCTCAAATAAAGTCAGGAAGTTTGTATCTCCACTTTCTTCACTGAAAAAAAGATAATCATCACAGAATTCCATGGGATTATACATTGTGCAATTAGGCTGGAACGGTCTCAGGAGATCTCTAGTCCAATCTCCTGCTCCAAGCAAGGTCAGCTACAAGATCATGCTAGGTGGGTCATTAATTTACCCGATCTTGGAAATGGACATAAATAGAGACTCCTCAACCTCTGTGGGCAACCACAGAAGCCAGAGAATAATGTTACTTTTCATTTCACATTTTGTCTATGTTTTGGGGTTTTTTAAGTAATTTTTTTCAAGAAAGAGTTTGCATTTCAATTTTATCTCTACCATCGAGTTTATGGATAGTCTGAGTATTGCTGTAAACTTAAGTAATAATAACAAAAAACCCACAAAGAAACAAATTAGAAAAAGTATATTGGATAAAGTTAATATAAGAAGCAGTAAAAAGCAAACAGAAATTGCTTTTTTTAATCTATTGATATCTGAAATACTGAGGGATTATCTGTGATTATCTATTTGTTTAAATTCAAGTTACTCATGGAGATTGATAATAAGTTTTCAAGCTTCACTGAACACTTAGGGTTTTTTTTTTCCATTTTAAACAGACTAGTTTAATTAACTTTCATTGTTTTCAGTTTCATAAAGAGATCTATAAATAATTGTCTTGCTTCCACATATAAATAAGTTCTCTCTTTCTGGCTTTGCAACATGTACTCTTAATGTACAAACATATAACAATATTCACAGCAGACTGAAGCTCTCAGCAAGGAGTGTCATTCCATCACAGACTCAGTTTGCCCGTATGGACATTTTGCTCTTTTCTGTCAAACTGATAATGTATTTCAGCATCAACTGTTGCTGTTATTAAATCAAGAATATAAATTAACTGTAACCATTCAAGTGAAAAAAAAAAGACTAAAAAGAATAAAAAAGAAAAGCAATAAAGCCAACAGCCCAAAACTTCTAAAGCTACAGCTCTGTGAAGAATTTTTTTTCAATTTGTACTGGAGGTGAAAGAAGTCAAACTGTAATAGGAAGTCTGAATAATGTGTTAAAATATAATATCATCAGTACAAAAGCTGATGTTATAGTAACTCTTATCTAAAAGACAGCTATCTGCTCAAGTCTGAACTTAAAAAAATAGGACTGCAAATATAGGACATACTGAGATGTGTGATTAAAATGACATACAGGGGATCTGTAAAAAAGAAAGATAAAAGTGAAGACTGTATTGGTATAAGAAATAGATGTGGTAGAATTACACAAAATAATATAAAGTTATGGGAACAATCCTAATTTTACCTAGAAAAAGATCTAGTCATTGAGGAAAAATGAACTAGAAATGCTTCTTTTCTGTGTTCACACGCCACATTCAATTGCACAATTCCAGTGTCATAAACTTTGTCATTTCTTTTTAGGGCAAAAGCATATCCTGTTATTATTATTTTTGAAAGGACACAAAGTTTACAGCAACTCTTGTATTAATGTAGAAAGGATGTTATTTAAAAGAGATCTGAATTCTGATGCTTCAGGACTTCAGTCAACTATTAGCCAAGCAGAGAAAAAAGTGCTTTGCAAGGATTAGCTTGCAAAGCACAAAACCACTACCTTTCCTTAGAAGTATGTGGCAACAGCCTTTGAGAGGGGAGTTTTACTACAGTAAATACATGGCTGATCTAATATATCAACTAATATGCTCTGAACAAGAATAGCTCTTAATATGTACAAACAAATTTTGCTTCATTCTGCTGCAACTGTAAAAAACCAAACAAACCAAAAAACCCCCCCAGAAATAAAGACACACACACACGCATTTCTCTTTACATATTTATGACTATTTAGTTGAGTTTAATGATGCAGGAGAGCAGTTTCAGCAAGTGACTGTGTTTTTCACATCTGTTTCATTCCACTGGGGATCGTATTGATCATCTGTTAGTTAGACTGAAAGCATTCAGCTTTTATTATGATTTATCATTCTTTCTCTGCCCATTTGCTTCTGGAGTTTGTCATATAGTTGAGAATTAAAACCAAAATCAGTTCCCTATGTGGCAGTATAACTAATATATTGGTTTTCTGCCTTGGTATATATCGATACTCACAAAACTGAGGTATAATAAATTTTGTTACAAGACAGGTTAATTTTACTAAAAAACCTAATTTTTTTGTTTCACGCTAATGTTTTGACAAAATTTTTTGTTACTTTAAACAAAAATTTGGAGATATAAAAAGAGTCAAGTTATTTTTTTAAGTGCTTCTCCATTGTGAGAGCGAAATGTGATAGAATTTTACAATCTGATTTGTGGACTTTAGAGAAATGATTTCTCTGGTGTAGATTCAGTCCAAGGAAGATGTGCAATGAGGACTGTCACAGAACCTGTGAAGGGTTCAAAGGCATGATCAAGGGTGTAAAGTAGAAAACATAGTACCATTATTCACTGGAGTCAGTGGAAAGTGTCCTCATCTGAGACAAGTCTCCGATGCCTAATGATGTGAAAATACAGATTGTCTTTCACAACGTTCTCCTGTTTCCTTGACTGGCAGTTAATGACTACATGTTGTGAATGATGGGAGAACACGTCTCTCATTAGGCATCCCTTAGATCAGCATTGGCTTCTTAGTTATTAGGCAGTTCATGTGGAATGTAGTACCATCCAGTATGCCAACTACTAGATTCAAGTAAGATCGGGAAGATAATAGATAATATATTACAGTTGGGTCTCCTATACTACGGTACCGCGGTCTTAATTGGGTCCCGCATAGCCCACCTTCCGTGTTGATTGGCAACTCATAAATATGCAAATTTGCCCTGCACCCTTGCACGGTCCCCCTGGCCCCCCAGCGCTATTTTGGCACTGCCTTACTGTGTATTGGTGTTTGTGTCAGCATTTCCCGGTGCCTGCAGTCACCCCACGCTGGGAAAAAACCCTTTTCTGCTCGGCTGGGGACACTGGTGTGGGGAGCTGCCTGGCACCGCTGTCCCAGCGGCCCCGAGGAGGTGGGGGGGAGCTGGGGAGGTTCGGAATGGAGTGGCAGAGCGGGGCTGGTGCGGCTCGCCATGTGCAGAGCAGTGCGCCTGTGGTCTGTGCAGCACAGCATGGGGGTTGATTTGAATATTCATGACTGTCTAATTGAATATTCATGCGTGTCAAGTTGCACATGTGCAGTTGTGAAAAGGAGCCTCCTTCATCACTGAAAAGTCATGCCGTTAAGATGTGAAGCCGCAATATGGGGGGTATGAAGTGGAAGAGGGCCGACTGTATCTTGAAGTAAGGATTGTGGTACAGGATAGCCACATGAGTTGTAGTGTTGATGGTTATGTAGGAAATAGCAGTTTATGTTTCATGACTTTCAAAAGTACTTGCATTTTCCCCATTTCCAAAATGGAACAGAAGCTGAAAAAAGAATTCAGAAGTTTCTAACACAGAGAAAATTCTGTGGAGAATTAGAATTAAGTCATGATTTTAAGGAAAGGGAATGGTATTTTCTAAAGAATGTTGTTCTCTGCAGGTCAACTAGATCAGTATTAGACTGGAGCACAGTCCTCCCAGACTGCTTAGTTACAGAGTTGTACAATGGGACTTTACTACAACTTGTTTGATTGTGGTTTTTTGGTTGGGTTTTTTAGTTGGGCATTTTTCCTTTTTTTCCATTACATACCTTATTCATCTTGCAAGCTTTTTTCTCTTTCACATTTTAAGTTGCTTCCAATATCAAGCGAATTTCTAGACAATTCATAGGATGCTGTGCAGGAAGGAGTGTAGTCCCTGGAGGTATTAAGCAGCCCTCTTTTCCAGGACTCTAGGGAGATCTTATCCATAGAAATTTGTTCTATCTTTCAGGTGCTGTATATGTTTACAAAGGCCAGCAAAAATCTTGTGTACACTTCATGTGTTTCCTGACCCAGAAGATGCTTCAAACTCTCAGTGACATGATTAATCCCAGAAAAGAATATTTTATTATACGTATTTTATAATTATTTCTTTAGTCTCGGAGAGAATAAGATTTAAAGAAACAGAGTCTTTGGGCTTGCTATTTTTCTGAACTCTCCTTTGATCTCATTTGCACTACCATGCATTTTCAATTATGTACTGTTCTTTTAGAAATTTAATCTAAATTTTTAGAAGACATTTAAGAACACAGAACCTTTCCTAGAATAGTTATGGATAGACAAAGGTTTAGAGAACTAAAGTATTCTAATCAAGGGTTTCAGCTCATCACCTGTCCTTTTAGCCCTTCAAGATGTGTGCTTTTAGGAAGACAGTGACACAATATTATGTTAAACAGTCCTGAAACCAAAAATCGAACTTAACTAAATTAGGTCCTGCAGGAGTGTTCAGGCATCAGAGCTATTTTAATTAGTACACCAAGTTCTACAAAATGTGTAGCCATTTGCTGTTTTAGCTTATTTTTCCCACTAGATTGACTGGGAGAGTCAAAGCTATGTAGTTACACAGATCATTAGTACGAGTTTCAGTTTATAATTTTCTTGGGCCTCAGGTCTTCTGTTCCATCTTTGAACTGGGGCATTCAATTGGCAGCATGAAGATACAGATCACTGGAAAATTTGTTTAAAGAATAAACTTAAGAGAAGTATATTGTTGAAAGTGATGAGGAGAGCATAATGATTAAAATATTCAGTCCCTTAAAATAATAGTTATCTTCTGGAATGGTTAGAACATGCATATTTTTTTTTACTCCAGTTCTTTTTCATTATTTTTAACCTGCTTTAGAATTTGTAAGGATTTTGAACACTCAAGTGGGAAGAACAATTACCTCTTCAGTTTCATGTGCATGGCATAAATTCATCAGTTGTTAGTAAATTGTAACATACTCAGGTCTGGCTCCCCTCCATGAAACCCGCAAATTGCAAAGATAGCGAATTCATGAATATGCAATTAAGCCCCACCAATCACCCCACCTCCCCTAAGCTCCAGAGCAATGTGCAGTCTTTATGGGACTGCCTCATGCCCTGAGCCAGCTAAGGAGGCTGAAGGGGATGGCTCCTGCCCAGTCTCATCCAGGGAGTCCCAGGATTCCTGCCTTTTGCCACTGTACCGAGCTGGGCCTTATTAGAGTGTGAACCCTTAAAGTCAACTCAACTGGATAAACATGGTGCATGTGCTGTGGTTGCTATGGCAGCAAGGACTCTGGCACCATGACCACAGCAGAGAGGGAGTGGGCAGCCCATCCCAGGGCCAGTGCCCATGGCAAGGTGAGCCAGGGCATCCTGGGACAGGACAGCACTAGGGTCAGGATGTCCCCCATCCGCCCTAATGACCACAGTCATGCTAAACTGCTCTTGGCTCTCTTACCTGCTCCCTCCCCTCGCTGCCACAGGATGGGAGAGGATGAGACCAGGATGGGACACCCCTGCCACCATGGCCGAGCTGCTCTTCTTGCAGCTCCCTTCCCTGCTCTCTCCCCTCGTCACCGCAGCATGGGGCAGGATGGGACAGGGACAGGCCACTCCCACCTCCATGGCTAGGCCACACCAGTCACAACTCCCTTTCCTGCTCCCTACCGTTGCCACTGTGGAATGGGACAGGGCAGGACTCATTAACTCATGAACTCATTAACTTTGATGTGTCAGACTAAGACTGTCAATAAATTTTCCAGTTACTGATTGTATTAGCAATTCTTTTTATTTTCTTTTTCTAGTAGCTTTGTATTTGAAGCTGAACTAGTATTAGCAACAGTATTCAGTAACATCTGGTCTGCACCAATAAGATGTGGATTTGAACCATACCTACGAGGGCCGGTACTACTCAGGCAGGTTATGGAGTGTGTCACTCTCACTACCTGCACTCCTGCCGCTTAATGCTGATTCAGTTGCGTCTCTTGGGTTTTGTCATCAACAGGTCTACACAGTTGAGGAACACGGAATGGATATTCTTATGTGGTCTTCTAGCAGAAATGAAGAAAACAAATGGATGTATGCAAGCGTAGTCCTCACCAGTAACAGTCCCTTCAGAGTTGCGTTTGAAGCTGAAGTGGGATGGAGTGAACCCACAGAATTTGCTCTTGATGACATTTCTTTCACCCCAGAATGCATAGGTATGCTTTTACACAAATACAGATAATACATATTTTTTTTTCTGAGTTACAGTTACAAAATCTGCAATATGTTCCTTTTAAAATTATTGAAATTTATGCTACAACTTTACTTCATCTCAAAAATAAGTAGAAAAGAAAGGGATGCAACACATAATGCATAGAATAGATGTATGTGTTTTTCAAAGGAAAGAAAAATGCACAAAGGAAGGAAAGGTCAAATTTATCATATAAACCCCTCCTCTAATTTTTTTAAGTTTTTCCCTAAGGGCAAGGAGCCGTTATACCTATCAGAAGGACTCTTATTTAGTTGTTATCTGAGTGCAGTGTCTGAATAAAGTAATTTTTTTGTGGTTTGTGGAAGACAGCTTTGTGTTATATCTAGCAGTTGAACATATGAATAATTATAGCAACAGAGAATATCACTGTAATTGAGAACCTGTTAATGCTATCATGAGTCATAGCTGAGAAGGATCTACTATCGTTCAATTATACTGGTCTTCTCCTCTATGAATAAAAATCAGAGAAGGCTTTAGTTTGTGGTGGATGAATACCAAAGTGGTTCACAATTATTTTAAAAGAAAGTAGTTAGTTCTTTTATCTCTGCTTTCTTTGTGAAATATCTCCTGCCAGGCTCTTCAAAACTTTACAATCTCATTTCTGCTAAGTTAAGTGATTTGATGTGTGTAGAAAAAAATTCTAATGTCTTAAAATGGCTTGTTCATTCTGTGCGAAAGATAGTGGTTTACTCTGCAAAAATATATAACATATGATAGAACATATGATAGATGTGCAAATACGGATTCTGATAGAAATATCAACCATCCCTTATTTTGAAAAGTCACGAGGGAAATAAAACCAAAGAAACACAGAAACTTTTGTGCAGAACTTCATTCATGAGAAACAGCTAGGAATGATTATGGTTAAATAAATGCCAATATGAAGGTTATAAAAATCATCTTGGATAACTTTTCTTCCTATAAATACAACACTTGTTTAGGTAGGGTAGCCTATGTATGAACTAGTTGTTATGTTGTTCAAGACATTTTTGCCTTTAGTTTTATTGTGATAAGCATCTCCTTGAAGAATTAACTGCATGCTGATTAAACCTTATAGTGAAATAATACATTCATACAAGTGACATTTTCTCAGTGTCAAGCTGAACAAAAGTTTTGTTTGGTTTTTTCTAAATAGGCTCAGGGAAATAGTATTTTGAATTGTTATTCAATGAGCTAAAGATTATGTACATAAACAGGCATTTGTTCTACCCTTATTATGTAAATACCTTTTGTTATCCATATCTTAAGAAAACAGAGGCAATTTCATGCATAATGTAGCATAATAAGGAAAATTTCAAATTATATATTTTAATTACCTATAATTAACTTGAAGACCTATTTATATATTCCAACAATTTTCAGAACTCCATTCTCTAATTTTAGTGGAACTGATACTTTGGAAATTTATTATGAACAAGCATGAATCCAGAGAAAGGAAAAAATATTCCATGGAAAGTATATGTTAAGGCCATCGTGAGCAAATTTGTGGATGGCACTAAGCTCGGAGTCCATGTCGATCTTTTAGAGGGCAGGAAGGCCCTGCAGAGAGACCTGGACAGACTGGAGAGATGGGCAGATTCCAATAAAATGAAATTTAATAAGTCTAAATGTCGGGTTCTACNGTGATCTAGATGTTCATGCTAGGTTAGTTGGGCTGTAGGTTGGACTAGATGATCTTCAAGGTCCTTTCCAGCCTATCTGTACTGTGATACTGTAAATCCTGAAATAATCATGACTATAGAAATAAGGTTATTATAATAGAGTAACATTTTCTAATCACCGTACTTTTCTCCCAAGATTTTTCAGTTGTAGGATACTTCAAAATATTTAACTTGTATCACACTCTGTCTTACAATACTGTATATTGTAAGTTTGACCTTAAGAAAATATGTTATATTGGTTAATTACAGTTTGTTAAATAAGTCAAAAACTCTTGTGTTATCCACATGTAGTTTGTAACTTGACACATAAGCTCCACTCCAGACAAAAACCTGTATCTTGAAGCTATAACTTAGGATTGGTTTTGTACTGTCCTTGGAAGATTCCCATTCTTATAATCCTTGGTGACCAGGTAGACCAAGTCTGTGCTTGTGAAGAGGTAAGAGAACTTCACAAAATCCCTGTGTATAATAAGATAAAAATATGTCTATAACAAAACAAAACACACCAGTTTAGGAAGTAGAAGCTACCTCTAACTTTTTAATACTGTTCCTGACAAAATGCAGCTACTTAGAGGTGTTATCTTTTGCTAGTTGTTCTTGAATAACTGCTTAAAAATTCAGATGGTAAAATTTGAAGATTCTACCTTCAAATAGTATAAAAGCATTGCCCTGTTGATATTTCAGGAAGAATATTTTTCTGTAACAGAAACTGTGGGAAAGTTTACCTAATCTATTGTCAGTCCTGCTTTGAATTTTGCTCATAATGTTTATTCAAAGACCTAGCTCAAAGAAAAGTGTATTACCTGCAATACAGGTTTTGTGTAATGTTCTTCCTTTCAGAAGACAGCTTTGCTACTGCAGATCTTTCTCCTCTTTGTATTATGATTTTTCAGCTTGTCTTTAATTATTATGAGTTTCCTAAGGCAACATATTTTAAATAGAAGCAATCACAATTTAGCTGCTTGGGAACTCTAAGTAATAAAGCTTTACCGGCAAATCCAATTCAGCTGTGCCTTTTACATTTTTAAGAAGTCAGTCCCCATTAACCATGACACTTTCTAGATAAGCACAGTTTTTAAAGTGTTCTTGGATAAGCTAACCCTAGGTCAGGCTAGGCCTGCTGCAGAAGTAGTTTCTAGTTGATGCAGAGGGAGCTGCAGTGCCAGCTGTTAGTGGCACAGGATCTAGCTAAATTCAGAATTAGCTTGTAAATTAGATGTATTCTACCACTTTTCAAGGTCTGTGATTTTTTGCTGATAAAGTTGTGTGAAGATTTTAGTTCACAGGAAATCAGTGTATCTTGGGGACCAAGGAATTTAGTCATTACTCAGTTGTAACCATCTCCTTTAAACTAGTAAATAATAGCTCGATTTANACCTGCTAGGCCTTATTTAGTAGCAGCTCTTTGTAAACTTGTACCTCTAAATTGTATTGCATTAAGTAATTGCTTTAGTTTGCGTTTATTCAAAAAGAGTAGTGTAGACACTTTTAAATTAATATTTGAGATGAATCTTAAGTATAAACAGGAGTGCAAAGACCATGTATACCAATGTCATGTACATTAAATATTAAATCTAGCACCCAAGGTTCTAGAGTATTTGAGAAACCCGTATTTGCTTTTCCATCAGTCACGCTTATCAGCATTAGTATTGCTTAGTGCAATAATTAATAAGAATAAAAGAAATCTGGATGTGCCTCTATGTCTATTTTTTAATTCCACCTTTCCTTACCATTATCTGGTTTTAATTTCTGGTTTTAGTCTGTGTTTGCCTTCATAGTTTACTTCCCACATCTGCTCAATGCTCTCTGAAGTATTTTCCATCTTTTCTTCTCTTTTATGAACTATTTTTTATCGTCTTTCCTCATTTTATTTTAGAGTCTCTTTTACTTTTATGCCTTTTTTATCCATTCCTGTTTTTACAATTTTTTATTTTTAAATCTCTTTTTAGCCTATAAATTTAACCCGTGGAAGGACTGTCAGTCATTGTTTGGCAACACTTTTACTCTTTTACTTGTAAGTCTCTTTGTTTTCTCCAATACAAGAGATGAGAGATAACTGAATAATTTGTATTCTCTGTGCACATTATTCAGATACCACAGAATCACAGAATATTCTGAGTTGGAAGAGACCCACAAGGATCGTTGAGTCCAACTCTTCAGTGAATGGCCCATATGAGGATCAAACCTATGACCTTGGTGTTATTAGCACCAACTGAGCTAATCTCAGAGTCAGAGCTCTGAATGGAGAATTATTTATCTTGTAATTTTTTCTAAACAGCATATAGATACAGTATCCAAATATTTCAGAAGTATTTGATAACTATCTTTGTAATTACTTCTTATTGCATAACACTATCTACCTGCCAACTAAAAAGCGAATGGAATAAACGTTTGGTCCAAACTTTCTGTTTTCAGGGTCATAAAAATAAAGAATCCTGAATTGAACAAAAATCAAAATGTGAATTGGCCAGAATGTTTCTCCTGTACAGACCCTAAACTGTGAGACCAGGAAAAAGCATTACAGCCTAATTAGTCAGATAACAAAACAACCTAGAAGTCATCCATTCGCAGATAGTTTTATGTGCTCTCCAGCATTTTTAGTAGATCCCATTTCACAACAAGAAAAGCATAAATGATATTTGCATGTAATTATGAGACAACAATGTAGACTAGGTGTTTGTGTGAGGTTTGTGCAAAATAACCATCCTAGTGGTGCAGACAGAATCTTGATTCTTGATGAGGGGTGTGCCCATGTGTGTGTGAGAGTGTGTGTGTCTGTGTGTGAAGCAACACTGAGGAAATGCTGCATCAGAACAGGACCCATCTGACAAAACCTTAGATGGAGTTAATGATCCATCTCTGAAACTCCCAGAGTCTGAGTTTAGGAAATACTGGAAGGATTTACTGCCTAAGTTGCTGATACTACATTGTTAGATCATGGGGAAAAACTCTGTAGAGGAGACTTAACTTCGAATTTCTTTAAATTGCAGAGCCAGGGGAATCATTGTTAGCTTGTCTGCTCATGCTTGCAGTGAAGCAGAAATCTCTCTCAGGTTGAGTTTTTTTCTCAGGGAGAGAGAAAGAAGAAACTCAGGGAGTTTCTTTCCTCAAGGGCAAGAGATGAATCATGCTGAGCTGTTGGGGGAGGCCGCCTATAAAAACGAAGGAGGGGGAAAGGAGAGGACGATTAGTTGTAATAGAGGACTGGGGACACCAGGGAAATTTGTGAATAGTTCTTTAGTTAATTAGTTTTTCCCTTGAAACAATCAGTATATGTTTTAGATCCTCATTGCTTGGCAGAGATAGGGCATTTCTGGATTTTTAAAGAGTAAAAATTGCGATCCAAGGTGCAGTACCTTAGAGAGCCTCTTCAGCCCATTCTAGTATCTTCCAATGCACAGACCTAGCTGGCACCAAAAGCCAAAAAATTTTGTGGATATTGCAGAGAAAGAACTGGGAATAATTTTAGGGTAAGATAATTATATTATATAAACTAACATTATTATTGGCAAGGCCTGAATGCAATTATGTTGTGTATGTTTAAATTAATAAATACAATATCCTTGTCCAATTTCTTCAGTTTCCCTTTGCATTCTTGTAACTTGTACAGAATACTGAAATCTTCTGGATTGAGAAGGATGCCTTTTGGGAAAATTTTTTTTTTATTATTTATTAATAGCGTATTAAAATATTTTCATTAATATTGAACCTCCAAACCCCATCTGTTTCCACCAAAACCCTCCTTAAATGATAGAGATGATATTTTGCTTTGCTATATTCGTTCATAAAAATCAACATATTTCCTTGGAGGGATGAAGCGATATAATTTTTTGGAACGCAATTATTTCATGATGCTACCTTACAGAGAAGAAAATTCTCAGATTCTTCATTATGTAAAACTTACCTGTCGCAATAAGAATTAAATCACAAGCTCAGATTTATCGCAGAAATTGTATCTACAGTGAATCCTCTCTGTATCGCGACTTCTCCTTCACGACCTCGTGCATTTGCGATGTG
>WEKX01027794.1:0-109616 GCA_013390025.1 Pitta sordida
ACTCGGAATAACCTGTGAACCTGAGAGCAGAGGGTAGGACCAGCAGGCTAGCACCAGCAGTTTGTACTCCTCACACAAGATTTACAATGAAAAGTTAATGGTGAGGAAACAGAGAATTGAAAATACTCTTTAAGAGCTAAATTCCTCTCAGCTCAACACTGGCAAATACATATCTGTGAAGTAAGACACAAGACTATCTATCCTCCTCCTGCCTACCACATCACCAGACAGGTGAAGGCATTTGAGCTGATCTGGTTTCAGACATCTTAGAGCACAGGTGCCCAAGGATTTAAAAGCAGTGGTAAGGAGGGGCACTTTCAAGGGCAATTGAGCCAAGCTGGTTTTGGACCCATCTAAGAAAGGGCTTTTCTCACCACCCGGTATCAGAGTTAGGACATGGTAGTCTGTTCACATGTTCCTTACCCTAATAGGAGTTATGAGGTTCTGCAACCCTTGTAAGGTCTTGCCACTTCATCATCTGCCAAAGCAAGCAAGCTGAAAGCCTTGGTCTTCAGGGTAAACCAAAGAAAAATGAAAGTAAGCTTGACAGCAATAGTAATTTCAGTGGAAAGGTGTATTACTAGCAGTGTTATTGCTTTCACTGATTTTATTAGAGTGTATACACAGTGTGCAATAATGTAATTAGGTTTCACAATATGTAATAATGATTTTTATGCAACACAACAACTGTGCATTAGAGAAGGGAATTGGTTCCCATCACAGAGCCAGTACTACTCTTGGGCCGATACTTCATAACTGACAGTGCTTCTGTTGGGTCTCAAGTCTGGGCTATAATCCAGTAAGAGCTGGAGAACAGCCTAGAGCAGAGTTTTTTCTCCTTGTGCCTCCAGAGATGTCCCTGTGTTTCCTACTGCCCCATGTTTTGTTTTATGGGGAGCATCACTCAGTTCCAAGAGAATCCAATGCACAGTTCCTTCATGACTGAAATGTCTGTTGCAGAAGACAACCCTTTTGTAAAGTAGGGAACATTTTTACCTCCCTTGGAGAAAACTGTTTAGGAGCTAAGGTGTATCTACAATATATGCCCTGGTGGAAAGAAAATGAGCAGCACAACATGAGATCAGTGAGAGAAGGTGGAACACTATGGGACTGGGGACTAAAGAGGGGACACTGACTAGACAAAGGGTAGAGTGTACTCTTGATCCAAAGATACTCACTGCACCAACGTGCAGCTGCTGAGGTGCAAGTCAGCTGATGGGCACAATTTACCACTTAATACACATGGGACAAGTAATTTCCAGCATCATGTCTCCTGTTTTAGCCCTGGATGACCAGATTGAAACTCCTGTGGCACATGCTAGGAAAGGGCACAGCAATGGCCAGCTTGCTTGTCTAGCAATGCAGCTGAGAGCAGCTGCAGAAATGCAGTTGGCTTCGGCACTGTGCTGGTTTGATTATGGTTTTTTTTTCCTGGCAGGGGGGGACTAACTAGCAGACGTAACACCAGCCAGCTGTTGGCTGGGCCTCCGCTGCTGGCCAAGGTCAAAAGCAGATAGAGGCACCTCTGTGGTAACATATTTAAGAAAAGAGAAAAAAAATGTAGAAACAGCAAAGAAGATGGCCGGACAGGAGCTGTGAGAGGTTGAACATCCATGAAGGCACCAAGGCCAGGCTGGCTGGAGGAGGGGTAGGAAGTGTTCCAGGCATCTCGCTGTAGCTTGTGGGATGGACCATAGTGAAGCAGACTGTCTGCCTGTAAAACTATGGAATAGAGAGAGAGAACAGAGATGCAGAATCCACTTGCGGCCATGCTGGAGCTGGAGGATCATGCTGGAAAGCTGCAGAGATATCTTCGAGCCCACATACTTGGAGCAGAGCTTGGCAGAGATCTTGGACAGACATTTGTAGCCTGTGGAGGAGTCCAAGCTTTGTGACANATCCAAAGCTTGGCTTAACTCTGCCTGGCCGATGCCACCCTGCAGCACTATGATTTGCTCTCAAGACATAATTGTGAAAAAAACATTTTATGACTTCAGAATAAATAACTTTCACTTTCCCTCTGAGTGAGCTTGTTTTAAATGCCACTTGCTCTGTCTCTGCCGTTAATGAGAACAAGTTGACACACATTCTCTGCTGCATTTTCCACAGCAAATCATGGCTTTACTGCAAAAGTACAGAATATTAGAGCCACAATTTCATTGGCAAGAGTTTTTTGCTTGCGAACCCATTAATATTTTCCCTGAAAATTTTTTCTCCTTCATCTTTGTAGAATAGAGAACTGCTCTTTTACAGATCTATTCTCACTGCTATTCCCTTGGCTTAAGTGAAATACATATGAGATGACGCAGAGTTTGAACTCTCAGTATATATTTCTAATACAAAGCCTCTGTGTCTGGGGACTTAAGACAGATATTTAATTTTAGATAAGAAATACTGGTGACATCATGCCTTTGATTTCTTTGCTGTATATCTGTGCAGCCTGCACATGGTGAAGCTGTTCAGCCATAACAGCCTCATCACATTTAGGAAGACGCTTAACATTCTGAATACGTACAGAGCAGCAGGCAGCCACAGGTCCTCTTGGGTAGTACTTAGATGGAGTACACACTAACTCTGCTGAATCCATACAATAACACATATGAAAGGTTTTATATGACAATTTTGTGCAGCTGCTGAATTCCTTGGACAGCAAAGCACTAAGCAAGAGCATGTCACCTTGAGAGTCAGCTGCTCTTAGCCCACAAGCCACCTTGCACGCATTGGTTTATGCCCCCTCAACACACACACCAGAGAGGTTGAATTGAGCCTTGCCATCAGTGACTTCAGCTTCCCACAGCAGCAGATGCCAGCAAGTGTACCCAAGCAGAAGGAAGCATGCACATAACAGCTTCATTTTTAGCCTTGCAGATTAAAAAAAAGTCTTGTCTTAATTTTATTTTGAAACATGACTAACTAAAAGCTCATATGCATGTAGAGAAGCCTGACAAAAAAAATCAGACTCCTGCAGCAACACCTCTTAGCTGAGACCATTTTGATGACATTACGGTGACAAATTTTCAGCCTTTCCTACAATTTTATACCTTCCTACACAGCAGGTGTTACCCAAAAAGAGAGAAGAGAGCTATTAGCATGAATAAACAGGGCATAAGACAGGAAATAAAGTCTAATTGCTGAGACATGAGTCAAACTGCAGTACTTGCACATCAGGAGAAAGAGTTAGTATGTGGAGTGTCTTACCAAGGGGTCTAACAAGGTCCTCATTCTTCAGAACTCCTGTCAGTCTTGAAAAATCTTCCTAAAGTTCACTCTTCAGTTCAGGCAGGAGCTATAAATTTTCTTTAAACACTATCAGCTTCATCACTTTGGGTTGCATAAAGGAAACCATACTACCCTGGGCTTGCTAAACAACACCCAGACATGCTGCTCATTAGAGACCAGAGCTAACATCTAGGTGGGCACAAAGCTGATTAAAGCAGCTTTTTTTTTTCTTTTTTTTTTTTTTTTAAGCCTTTGTCAGGGGCTTCTATTTGCCTTAAATGACCAATGAACAAACCTGCAGATCAAGGGACCTGCCTTTGTTCAGCCTGAAAAAGAGAAGGTTTAGGGGTCACCTAATTGCAACCTTCCAGTACCTGAAGGGAACCTACAAGAACCATGGAGAGGGACGTTTTACAAGGACATGTACAGGACTAGGGGGAATGGCTTCAAACCACGAAAGAGTAGATATTATTATTAGGAAAAAATTCTTTGCTGTGCAGGTTGTTAGGTATTGGAACAGGCTGCCCAAAGAAGCTGTTGATGTCCCATTCCTGGAGGTGTTTAAGGCCATGTTGTATGGAACTCTGAACAAGCTTGTCTGGTGAAAGGTGTCCCTATCCACAGCAGTGGTGCTGGAACTAGATGATCACAGAATCACAGAATCGGTAAGGTTGGAAAAGACCATAGAGATCATCAAGTCCAACCTATCACCTATCACCTAACCTAGCCAAACCTGTTACCTAACCTGTTGTCATCCTGCTACCAACACACCATCCTACTTATAACACACTACCCTAGTATCTAGGTCATGCCACCAAGTACATCATCCAACCTTTTCTTAAAGACCTCTAGGGACAGTGACTCCACCACCTCCTTGGGCAACCCATTCCACTGAGAGATCACCCTCTCTGTGAAAAAGTTCCTTCTAATGTCCAGTCTAAATCTCCCCTGATGCAGTTTAAGACTGTGTCCTCTTGTTCTATCACTTGTAGCCAGAGAGAAGAGACTGACACCCAGCTGATGATCTTCCAACCCAAGCCATTCTGAATCTATGGAATTCACAGTTAAGAGACAAAAGCTAGGTGAGAAGAAATGGTGGGAACCCAGTTGAGAGCATTCCAAAGGCATGTCTAACCCAACAGCTGCAGACCTCCTCGTAGGACATAAGCCTCTCAGCTCTAGGGCTGTGTTTTGGTACATCACTGTGGTCTCAGCTCAAAATCAGCCCATGGCATACTTGAGGATGGCAGGTTTTAATATCTGTTCTAAAGCCTAAGCGCCGTAAAATTGGTGCAAATATTAGCCACCTATATATAGCTGTATATATAGTTCACAAAGCATCCATGACGTTTTAGCTTATGTTTGTGATTAATTATGCATCAGTGTGTGTAAAAAACCTGAAACCAAACCCCCAACCCCCAATTTAGGGCCCCTTGCATCAGAGCACAATCACAAGCTGTTCAACAAAACTGATTAATAACATAGTTCTGTGCCCCAAGAAGAGGTGAGCGCTAGTCCTAGGTGAGATGAGGTTGCTGAGGCTTGGCTGCCCCCCACACATTTCCACATCACTGACCCAGACAGCATCATTTGGCCTCATATCTCTACCTCAGCACTTTGGAAAAAACCCAAACCCACAACACAAATTGCAACCCATAAATCTCATTTCTTTGGGTGTGTGAATTTGCAGTAAGGATGATGTATTTGGCTTTAAATATTAACCAGCTGGAGTGCAAAGCACATTCAAGGCAAAATGGCGATGGTTACTCTTGGTTTGTGCAAGGGAGGCATGTGGGTTTTCTCTTACAAGCCATGCACTGGCCACAGAAATAAAGCACCAGTGATGTTACCCATGTGCTGTCTGCTGACTCTAAACAGTTCTGCAGTGATTGGTTCAATGGCTGTGAGGTACATGTATGCCTCAGCATCCCTTGCGAACCTCTGTTCTTGAAGCCCCGAGTGGTGACATTCAAAGTTTAGTCCCCTTTTAGCACTGCCAGCCAGTAAGTCATTTTCCAGGCATCTCTATCAGTAATGTAATTTTTAATGTAAAAATTACAGCTTAAAAAAAATGACAACAGTGTGAAGTGCAGCTGAAGACTCAGCAGGGGTGTTTCTTCGGTTCCTCAGGGAGCTATCAATTACTTCCGACCTGGCAACAAGAGACTGTAGGTGACAGGATTTTCTAATTTTTTTCTCTTTCTTTAAACTTTAAAATGGTATAATATCTTTCTGAAGCTCATTGTACATAACCTTACTGGTGTACTGGGTCAAGGAGTCTGTGGGTTAATCTCATGGTGGGTAATGAAGCATTACTTACAACTATATTTAAGACTTCACCTCTTTATTTCCCCACATAGTACTACTTGCTGCATTACCTATGGTGAACCACAGCACCCAATTCACCTTCTGTGGACACTACTTATTATTTTATAGGCCTCTAACATGTCCCTTCTTCTGTGTCTCTGCACTAAAAATATTTCTAAATGGCTGCTAACAGGGAAGTCTCTGCTTGCATGTAATAAATTGTTTTAGTCTCTTTATTCCTCGGTCCTCTGGAGAAGCAGAGTGATCCAAAGAAAACACGTGTCATTGACTGGGAGCCTGGGATTAAGCCTCCTTGGAATGTTATACCCTTAAACTCACATTGTAGTCCAACTACTTTCCCAGCTGCAATGCACAGTGAGCACATGCCTTCCTTGTCCCCTTGGACTGGGCTTTCCTCAAGCTTTTTTGGTGATATGGCCCATGCAATTGAGACACGGCTTCACAAAATTTTATCTGGAATTGGGATTTTCTCACAAGGGAAAGTAGTAGAACTCCCACCACTGGCATGTCCATGGCCCCTGCCTTGCAGATTGGCATTGTGTGGTCCCCAGGCACTAGCTGGTGGCATCCTCCTGCCCCTTGATCCAGCAAAAAGCCACAGCAGGTTGGCAATGACACCCACCACATCTCCAGCTGTGGGGCTCTGGCCTTTGCACTGGCGGTTTTTGCTTTGTTAAATTTGCAGCAATGTTTCTAAGTATTGGGATACTTATACTGACTTTGACACACTACCACTCAGATCTTCCGTATTAGGGTTGTATTATTTTTTATGTGAAATATTGCAGCAGCTAATTGCAATTACCAGAAAGCATATACAAGAGAGCTTGTTGATTGCCAGTAGACAAAGACACTTTGGAAATCTTGGATTTTGCTGTAGATGAGAACTTATAAATTTTAAAATAGAAACCATGTTTTATATTTACAATTTCCGTTTGCTAACAAATTCTGCTAAACAAAATTGGCGGCTGATTAAGTAAACATTTATACATAAATAAAACAGTGAAGATCTCTTCAGTTATTGAGATGCAGCCAGTTCAGTCTCTTGTAAATAATACAGTGATGAATTCTGGTGTTACAGTGCATGATAAAGCTACCTAGTCTCAAAGTCTTAGGCAAACTAATCCATACGCATGAATCAATCAGTTCATTTTAGTCATACTAGCGTTATATAAATGTCACTAAAATCAATGACTGAAAGACATAAAAGATGAATAAGTCCTCATATGGTACATCTAACTGTGATGCAAACCTATCGCAGATAACTTCATGCTGAACACAGCTATACAGGTAGTTTGAATAAGTCATTTTAATAGAAAACTCAAGGACAGGCCTGTGATGAGCAGGTGTGTATGAGAAAAAATGGTGCATTATTAATTTCAGACAAGGCTGAGTTCTTTTTCATAATGTACATTTTATTAATGCTCTCCATGATAGCTTTTTATACCGGTTCATCACCAGGAGTACAGTAATTACAATGTATTAAGATTCATTCCATGCCTGAGGAGTAAGGAAGTCCAGGTAAGAAATAGAAAGCAAGTGAAATGCCAATCACTACTGACTCAGGGCTGGATTAAAACAACACTCTGCCTCAGGGAACCCATTAGCTGGGTGGGTTTGGTAACAGCACCTCCTGGACACAATCTTCAGTGAATATTGGCCTCCCTTTCCTCACTGGTTCACCTTCACACGTAACATGTGTGCCATTGATATGAATGCAATGGATGGAATTATGATTTTTATTAGGATTTGAGGTTAGTCTAGCTCATCTTTACAACCGTCAGTTACTGGGTGTCAGCCTCTTCAGGGTTGGAAAGAGAGAGAGAAACATTGCAGGTTGCTGTAAACACCTCCAATAATAACTCTTCTAGACATAATGGCAAGGGTTTAAGGAACAGGAAGAACGGACTGTCTGGGGAGAGAAACTAATAGTGAGAGCTCTCACGGAAAAAAAAAATCCACTAGTCAACACAACCCAGGGGATTTCTGCTTTCCTGCAACCTAAACAAAAAAGAGGGAGTATCTTCTTTCCTGCAACAGTAGCTCGTCTTTCTTCCCATGCAGCACCTTAGACCTCCCCAGGGCCAGGAAGCCTCACGCTCAGGATTTACCACTGCCCTCCAGGGCCCTAGAAACCCTGTGTCTGTGAAAGACTATGAACTTTTAAACCTTCTGGAGGTATTTATTTTGCTTAATACATGGTTTGACTTTCAGAATGTTTCTGACACAAAGAAGGGGTTGGTTGTTCACATTTTTCATTATTTTTCCCCCTTGGAAAAAAGGTTAACAGTCTCCACTGGGGAGGAAACTACAAGATGATGATCATCTTGCCTAGGGACACAGCACAAAGATGGAGAAATGGGCAAAGGAAGAGGTGTCCACATGTGGCAGATGAAACCACAGTGTTTTCTGTGCACTGGTTTGATAAATAAATAAATGGTTTGATAAATATATAAATCACTTGGCACTGGAGGTTGTTAGGTGTTAATGGCAACAGTAGTCACACAGAGACAGATGATAGATGAGGTATTCAAGTACCCAAGAAGAAAAGACCATCCCTGCAGCTCACCTTGAACCACTGCAAGCAAACAACCTCTTTAGATACTCACACCCCACAGTGATTTGAGGCAGCTTCCTATTTCTGTTGATTGGCCACTGATTATTCCTTGCAAAGGTATAGGGACTTTGCCCCCAACATTATGCTTAATATGTGTAATAGTAGGTTGATACTATCTGGCTCTTTAATGGGAAGGACACTTCACTTTGGCCCTGCTTTCTTGCAAAATGCTATGCTGAAGAGTCTTCTGAAAGTTATTCTACTCATTTTCAAGTATGTTTTTTTTCTGATTTCCATTTCCAATTTCAATATTTTTTGTCCCATTTTGCTACATTACCTGAATCCACATGGTTGGACTCAGAGTAATAAAGCATAAGTAAGTTTTAAGTTGTGAAGAATGAAGGGGAAATCCCAAAGGTCCTCTCCAGCTTCTACCAGCAGCAGCTCACATCCTGCAAGTGCCCATGCCTGAGCACAGCCCTGTTCTGCTGGCAGTGTTGGCAGATGGCCATGGTTGTGCCATGGCAGGGGACAGCAGATGATGATTCTATGTCCAGAGATTTACTCACCTAATGCCACATCCCGTGCCACCTGCTATGCCTTGTTCCCTAGAGAGGCGTGGACACTACCCTGCACTCACACTAACAAAGCTGGACCTGGCAGCATTACTTATAGCTTCTCAAATGTGTTTAGGCATATAAAGGTAAGTAGAACGCACACATCCATATTTTCTCTTCTCTCATGGACACAGCTACACAGACTTGGGGACCTGCACTGCCTGGCAGCCACCCACACCAGGCACAGTCTTGCACACGCATTTGCAAACACTCTATGGAGAACTGCACATACAGAGACTGGATGATGTGAACACAGATGTCTATGTATGCCTCCATTTATCTGGCCAAACAGTTGGCCGAACACCATTAATAAGCCTTCAGGGTTTCTTTTTTTTCCTTTTTTATTAAAACTAATGCTAAAAGCCTGGGGATAACCACACTGATGGGGTTTGTATCCTTCTGGTGACTTCTGCCCATCCCACCCCCCTCTCTCAACTGCAACAAGAAGCCCAAGTCAGCTGTGAGCTGCAGTTGAATATTTAGACCCATGGAGACCATGGGCCCAGCGAGTCCACACTGTTTACAGGGACTAAGGATGAATTATCTGTCAAGTTCTTTGCTGGACAGGTCTGTCATCCTTCATGTGCCTCCTGGACCCACTGTGACTGTACAGCTTGGCTGCAAGACTCCAGGCCAGCCTCCACTGGGCAGAGACCATGGTTTCCCATATTTCCATCCCCAGCTGAGCTGATTGAGAAACGCTATTTTTGAGATACTAAGGCTCATTTTTTTTTAAAAAAAAATCTCTATTTACACAAGACAATAAAATCTGAGCAGCTTTCCTCCAAGAAGCTTTTGCCAAGTGGAGCTGCTGCTGGACGCATGCGCCGGTCCCTATTTACAAGCAACAGCCTTGCTTGACAGTACTTTGTTGGCAAGTTCAGCTCCTTCTGGTGTAAGGAATATTTTTTGTCCCTCTTTTCCTCCCCTTATTAGCTGTTTGCACAGACAGGTCTGTATTTACAACAGTGACCTGAATCCAGTGGGTTCACCTTTTACCGCCCAACTTGCAAGCACAGAGATGGGCACAGGATGGTGTATTGAGCACGCTCAGCCATCTTTTAGGTGTTATCAAGTTGTAAAGTTAACATTTGGAGTAGATAAAACTAATTTTCTTATTACAAAAGACAATTTCCACCCATTCTGCTCATCTTAAAAAACAGGTGAACAACGAAATGGTGATGGTACTTTCCAGGACACTGCCATGCACAAGGCAGCAGGAATCTTGTCTGGGCTGCTTTCTCCTTGGGGATGCAAGGGTTTGCTGAGGGTTTTGTTGAGGCTAGTTTCTCCTGCCTCTCCTGTTGTGCAATCCCAAGTGAGGGATGGGTAAACTGAGGCATAGAGGAGCTGAGGTGGTGAGCTGAAATGGCCTTGCTGGGGCAGGCTCGGTGGGTACCCCAGGTGCTAGATGACACTGTCTTCCATGGTGACTCGCCTGAAGACTGGCTCCTGCTTGGGTGTCCTTATGCTTTCTGTGAAAAACAAGGGGAGAACAGGTAAAGCCCCAAAACAGAACCCTGAAGCAAGCAGCACCTATTTTCAAGAACACTTCTGCTTCCAAAGAAAGCATGGGATGCCTGGTCTTGCCTTAAAAAGGAAGGCTTACTCAGAACAGGTGAATATATTTATGGGTTAGCATCCCACTGGGATTCTCCTCCCACCCTTTTTGTCGAATTTGGTGCTACAGTTTTGCCTGGCTTTGGCCCCACAAGTCAGTTATTTGTTGAGTGGTGAAAGGATCAGCTACATGTGCCACTACTGTCCACCACTCTGCAGAAGAAAGGTGACATCAAGGTGCCTTTCTTCTCCTTCGGGTTTAGCCCAGCTCAAGCAAGGAGAGCACAGAACTGAGCTGCAATCAGCAGCTTGTATGAACCCAATAGGGCTTGTTTCAATAAATCGAATTTTTTGTGGTGTGTTCACCTCTGTCCCCCCCCTTAATAATAAATTGTCAGTATAAGTGACTGTAGAATAAACAGATTTGTTTTGCTATCACACATTATCTGAAGGGCACTTTACATCCTGAGTGCTCTGCTTTACAGCTGCCTCTATAATCACTGCAGCCCTAGGGAGGAAAACACCTCCTTTTACAAGTGCAGGTTGGGAAGACACAGCCGTGTGCACTTTGGGGTGAATACATGCAGGCTTTTTTACAAATAATTTTTCAGGGAGTGGTTAAAATATGCTAGACACATTCAAGGACAATATCCAGGGGTATCTTGGAGCCATTTTCTAAGCATGAATAATTTCACTCCATTTCCCACCCACACAAATCTATGTTTCTCTATATGGCATCACAGAAAATACCACAGGGAAAGTGGTGCAGGCAGAACCGGCAACTTTTCAGGCATCTCCCAGCTTGGCTTTCATCCTTTCCTTATTGCTAATCTCTTTTTTTTTTCATTTTATTTCCAAGCAATGGAATTAATTTTCTCCTTTTGTTTTCACTGCTGTTAGCTTGGTGGGCTGCTTTGCATTGCAGCACGAACTGTCAGCTGCTGAAAATACCTGGATGCAGAGTGTATATTGGATGCGGCGGGGAAATAAAAAATCCCACCTATATAATATGAGGCATGCTTCCTGGCTGATATCAACAGCAGCTTAAGAAATGAGGCCTTTTATCTCTAAGTAAGAATGGCAGCAATGCAAGCAAGGAGGTGAGTGAGGGGAAGGTGACCAAAGGCAACTCTTTCATTTATCAGGGAGGGACTCTCTCAAAAAAAAAGGGCTGCTTGGTGGCAAGCCACAAAACCTCTGTTTTTTCTTTTTTTGTTTTTTTTAGGTGAAGAAACCAGGAGCTGGCTGAAGCAGGCATCCAACAGACACAGCAAGGCTATAGCCTCCCTCAAACTGGCCTCCCATCGGACACGGGCTAATCTCACACATGGGCTAATGACCTTGCACTTCTCTCTAGCTGCCTACAGAAAGCATCATGCAAAGGACAAAGCCTTGCTGGAAATTAATGCCTTTCTCTTTTAATTTCCCCCACTCAAAACACATTTTCCCACATCCGTTCTGCAGCTTTTTAGCTACTAAGTTCTAAGAGATGTTTGGGCTGCAGTGCTGCTGCTTCCCAAGTGCCATACCCAGATATCCTCCACTCAGTTTATTGACCATCTGGTTTTCCACATTCATGCTCTCAAACCATTGATCAGTGCGTGTTACCACAGGCTCATTCATGCCTGCTGAAAGCCAGAGCCTTTGCCACCGGTGGGACACAAAGGCTGCAGGGCTCATGTCTGCATTGAACTTTCCTGCCATAGGTACCCAAATTTAACTCTGCTTGAGATACCTCCAACAGAAGTGGGAGAAGACAGGCTGAAAACAGTTTTATTATAACCATAATTTACCGATCAAGCATGCTGCTGCTGGAAAAAACCTTCCCAAAGTTGTAACATAAGATGTAGTTGATTATAAGTGGCAGTTGGAGACACTGGGTCATCGGAGAAAGTATGCCCATGCATACCAGCTGAGGACATTGTGCAGAGGCTATGTTTGTGTCTTCTAAGTTCGGGGGTTTAAACAACATTGCCAAAACACCAAGCATTTGCTTCCAACACATAATTGCTCTGTATATCAGTATTTTTTGTTTATTTATTAAGGTTTTAGTTTGGGTTTTTACATGGGTACAGTGTATTTAAGGAGTAGAAATATAAGAAAAGAAAATATGTGGAGTATGAGAAATAAAAAGACATGAGTATGAGAAATAAAAAGACAGCAAATGCTTAGGATGACTTCTTTCGTTCTTGGCATTTTGCTGAAGAAGATTATCATCATCTGTCAGGAGTACCAAATACAATTAACAGTAAGCACCTGTAAAAAACTATTTTGATGTGAAAAAGGAAGATTTCCAAGCTATCCTGGCTAGTCTCATTATTTCAGCTTTAAACAGACCGCCTCTTCTATAGTGGGATGACAAATGATCTGGTGTATGATTCATGTATCTCTAGGGCTTGCCAAAGACTTTGGAAGAGTTAAACCTGTCCTACATCAGCATCTGTGCTGAATGAAATGTCTCTCAGTCCAGAAGGGAAGTGCTGCTGGCCTCTCAGAGGTACCCTAGCGATCTCCCCTGACTGCACTGGTAATGCCCCTGTTGAGGACAGTCACCACTCAGGCAGCCATCACTGCCTTCCCTGGAAGCACTAATCACAGATTTTTTTCTAGTTTCAGCTTTATGCTGCAGGATGTTCTCCATGTCGTTACCAGAGAGCCTGAGACAACATGACATTTATATAATGTTCATGAGCACAGACTATTTAAACCCTAAAATATTCATTAAATAAAATTTGCATAGAGTCTAGCTGAACGCAGCAGATAGCTAAAAATAAAGTACTTTCCTTTCTAAAGGTAAGGAGATCACGATGTGACAGATGACCAAGCCAGAGCTCTTAGGCTTTCCTGAGACATATCTTTAATAAGATGAGCTATCTTTTTATCCCTGTTGACTTGACAATTCTGCAGGTTATTATATTCTTTGAAGATTTGCGAGATCAAGAGGATATGGAGATGTGAGAGAAAGGTCAGCTGGTCAGAGAAGAGGGAGGAGGATGCAAGCAATAGGGACACACATATAGAGACACAGAAGAACCCACAGGAACTCAGTACCTCGCACCACTACCACTGTTTGCCCTGGCCCTGTGAAGCATCTCACTGCTTATTGCCTGGGGACAGGGAGGAACAAAAAAGATTGGTTAATAACTTCAGATTTCAAAGAACTAAAACCAATCAACAGGCAGAAATGAACAGCATCATGGTAATATTGCCTACACAGTGCCTCCAAAGCTGTGATGAATATCCCCCCCATTCCCAGTAACCCTCCAGCCTACATAATCTTTCTTGGCATGCTTTCACCTTGTATTTCTCCTTCACATGTTTCAGGGAGATTTTTACAGTCTCTTATGGCTCTTGCAGAAAATGGATAGGAACTACCTGCTAGAGTCAAAGCGTCCTTAAGCAGTAAACTAATGTATCAGCTCATTATGGGGTAGTCTGTAATGGGATTACACAGGAAAAATAACACAGTTTTGTGCAAATTAGAAGGAGCAAGTGAAAAAAGGGACTCACAACTTGGGAAGCATCCCAAGATGATTTCAGGAAAATGCAAGGCAAGGAGCCTTGTATTTTTCCATCCCTCTCTTTCCACTTTCAAGAAAGGTTTTCTGAAAGGACAGCTCAAGCACGAGATCGACACTAACAATCCTCACTCCTAACAATCTGGCAATCTGTGCTTCCCAAAGGTAGTCCCATCTTTCAGAAAATGGTCTGTGTACTGGTTGATGCTTTCATCAGACCAAGTACTACCTGCTTGCCTCTACTGTTCGTTTTTCACTGAAAGTGAGGGGTTTATTGCAGTTGAATGATGAAGCTTTAATCATCTCCCTATAAGGCAAATCAGGTTGTTTTTTGTTTTGTTAAATGAAACCCTAAAAAAGAAGATCCCTCCAGTACAGTGCTGATTATCCCTTTCAACCCAGCTTGCAAAATTATGTGCCCCAAGCATGAGCATGGATTTACTACCATAATCACTACTGACTCTTCATCAAGCTTTTTTCTCACATCCCTGCCTTGGCTCAGCATTAAGAAAAGCCTTAGAAGTCTTTCAGTCCCCTCTCCTACCCTACTAGTCTTGTAGGCACCGAGGACTTAACAGATTTTTGCATGCTGCAGTCTGCACAGAAGACACCACTACTTTGCCAGTTATGTAAGAATTATATCTAGTGGGCTACTTATGAAGAAGCAGAAACCTTCACCGTGTCCATAATCAACTGACACAACAAAATCTGTTCTCAATGGGAAAAAAAGCCAAAAATAATCTGCATCCTACTCTCCTCCAAAACCCACTTAATTACAGTCTTAAATTACATTTCTCTTAATAAAATTAAAATGAATAATATCTATTTTCCCTCTATTTTGTGATTCAGTTGTTTCCAAAGCTATAAGAAGCTCTAACGGTGAATCCTATGGTGTCAGGACAGCTTGGGGGCAGAAATAATCAGCTTGAAAATAAACAGCAATTTTTGCAGTCAAAGTGTAATAGGCATGGTAGGCTGGTGGAGAGAAGTTTGAGGGAGAAGGGATGGAGGAGAAAAACAGCCTGCGCAGTGATAAATCTGAAATACACAGAAAGGCTGGGGAAGAATGACCATTCATAGTATAGGAAGTCAAAGATTTTTCAGTAGGACAAAATCATCCCATAGCAAATCCACCACTGCTTTGTTCTTGCATAGTTTCAGGAACACACATAAATGCCATGTTGATCACTTGCCTCCTGCTTTATCATGATGGTATTTGACATGGCATATTTCACACTCTGCATGAATTCAAATCAGTCCATGTCCTTGGAAAACCATTTTTTCAGCCTAATACGGTAAAAGAGTTTTTACATTCTCCAAAATAAGAGGTACTTCAATTATTTAAAGCCTCAGCAGACTCTGTTGGGCTACTACACAGATTGCTATGATCACATGAGTCTGGAACACCTGCTTTGCCTGCATGCATAGGTCTACCACGCACCGTCCAGTTCCATTGTTACTGGTGTGGAAAACAAAATGAAATAGGAAGGCAGCATCGAGTGCAAGACCATGACCAGGTTGGCCAGTGGCCGTTCTGCTATGAAGTTAGGTGGTTCTCAATATTCCAAAAGGAAATGCTCCCTTGCCACAACCTGCTGCGGTCAGTGCTTGGTCAGAAATGAAGATTCTTCCCCAAGATATTTTGGCCAGAGTAGTTGGCCGCAGGAAGGACTCAGGGGACTCAAAGCAGACTCTTTAGTAAGCCACAAATACCACCAAATACAATCACCACTGGTTCTCTCCCCCAGCAAGCTTCTGCTGAGCAGCACCAAGAACCATCATCCCAAAATGAGGAGATGGAGCTAGTTCATGGCATAGGCTTATATGCACCATCATTTATCCTCCAATGGGAACATCTTATCTAACACAGGCCTCACCCACATGCTATTTTAACATCATGCTATTTTATCCAGCATGATAGGACTCAGATAGATGAAGTTTAGATGGAGGCAGCACCAAGCCTCAAAGCCCAGAGCATGGGAGGGCTTTGCAAAAAATCATGTACTGAAAAATTATTACCAATTGTGTTCAGAGCTGGTTATTTTCCCTGTCAATCTTTCTAGTTTACTTTGTGGCTTTCTGTATTTCTGATTGCTCTTGAAGGATTTAAAGGGGGAGGCTGGAGGAGAACAGCAAAGCACCAGTGGGCCACTGGCAGTGGTGGGATGAGGAGGGTGATGTGGCTGAGGATGGTGATAGCACTTGGCATATGCCCGGAGCAAGAAAATAAAGAGACAGCAAACAATGACTGAGAAGGCCTAACGGGGACTTGTTTTACTCTTTGACATGCTACCAGTAGTTTTTAATCTCAGAAGAACCCAAATTAAAAAAAAACAAAACCCCAAAAATACCCAACCCACTCTCCCCAAAAAACATTACAATGATTAAAAGACATGACACATGAAACACTATACTCAAATCATCCGCGTGTCGTTGGCTACTTTATACAGCAGGCACAAAACAGACCTAGAATCACCTGCAACAAATGTCAGTGAGTGTTGTCCTCACCCCTAAACAAGTACCACTAGCCTGATATTTCTAGTCAGCCATAGCTGCATAACCTTTGTGCTTAAATTGCTCAGTTTAGGCCTCCTTTCTTTGGCATTGCTCACCATGCCATAAAGGAATGGAGACTCATACTGAAGACAGTAATGGAGAGAGGAACAACAACAACAGAAGGAGATTAATTGTACAGTACATACATACAGTATCTTCTAAATCGTGATCAGTTGTTTATTGGTTGGCAAACAAGCTTCACTTTTACAACAAATATTAGTAATGAGGTCATTCAACTGTTGAGACCGTACAAAATGGATCATAAATTAAAAAAAAAAAAAAGGAGAAAAAGAAGAAGAATTCATATTCCGTGCTGCTAATTTACCTCCAGAAAGCCTATGTCACTTAAAAATCTTGTCAAATAAATAAATTTCCTGTTAGGGAAAAAAAATGAACAGAAGACTTTTTTTATTAAAAATCACTGCAAAGTACTTTTTAGCTCACTACGCGTCAATCTATTTCCTTCTTAACCACTGCATTACAAGTGCCTAAACCGGGACCAGACTGAGCTGACAAGCCCTTTGCTCCTCCAGGAAAATGGCCGTATCCTGTAGAACCCCCATTATGAATCTAAAAAACCCTCTCAGTCCCTGGGTGTGACCCAATGGCCCAGCTGAGGGGCTACTCGCCAAAGATGCTTCACAGGAATACCATCACGATTGGTTGTGCACTGACAATGAGGAAGTTTGCCCTGCTCTAGTCTGCCAAAAGGTCTGCTGGCAATATGCCAGCTGAAAAAAGTTATATAGCCAGGAAATAAAAAGATTGCCTTGGCTGAAAAAAAAGATGATGATGTTACTAAAAATGGTCCTCAGAAAGTGGTATTTGGGTAGGGTTTCTTTGCCCAGTCAGTCTTTTTTACTGGGATGGGCAGCGGACAGAGGGGAGGGGCAGTGGAAGGGGTAAAACAAAATTTAAAAAAGAAAGGAGTTATGAAAAACCTTGTTCCTACTGGTAGACAAACTTACAAGACCAGCACAACAGAAAAAAGTTCGTATTTTTTTTCCACTACATTAACAGGGACGCAAGTTCTGGAGGAACAGAAAGCAGACTATATGTGCAATGCTAGTATCTGTACATTACATAGAAATTGTTTGCTTCTCTTTTTCTGCCATTAGTTTTTATCATCCGTTAATACAGCAAAATGTAAAATATGCCTTTAGCACAGGATTCTAGGATTCCCTTCCATCTCATTAAATTTGTTTATGTTTTGACAGCTCCCACAGCAACAGGCGCTGCAGCAAAACCAAGTTGTGAGTGACCATAACCCATGATGTCATTTGGATTGGTAAGAAAGAGTTTTACTAGCTTGTTTTATGCAGCGCTCTCACCTAGATGTGCCATCGCTACTAGTTTCAAATGCACATTTTTGGCCTTTAAATTTTTTCTCCCTCTTAAATCAGGTCCTCGGTATTAAGAGCAACACAGCATCAAGGACTGTTTAAACAAACACGGCATAACTTGAGAAGGCCACAAAGTGTGCCGTTATCTATCTCTTTCATTAACATAATGAAGTCTGTCTGGAGGGAAAAAGGATGGGAAGATAAGGAGGTGGGGGGGGGGAGGGGGCGTGGGCAGCAGTTACTGTCCTCTCCGAGCTGGCCTAAAAATTCCAGTAAAAAAAGTCCGAGAATTTCCTTTTGAACAGCATGAAGATTTAGGAGTACACACAATATTACCACTGTTTGAATTAACTCAGAAGAGTAAACCGAGCATTACGGAGAGGTTTTTAGTTGTCTCTGCTTATTTTTTGCTGACTCTTCTATAGACTAGTGACCAAGTGAGCAGGTCCTTTTGCATTGCCGTCCGGGGGGGTTCCCTCTTTGTTTGGCGGGACTATAAAACCATCACTGCTGCCTCGACCTAGCTGGTAGTAAGTGTGTAGCTGATGGACGTGGTTCCTGGAGCCAAGGTTGGGCATGCTTTTGTAGTAAACATCGTCGGCATCACCACTGCCACTTTTGGCTGGCGGAGGATCGGTCTGGGTGCTGGCTGTGACACTTTCCATCATGGGCATACCAGCCAGCGCTGGCATACTGGTGTAGAGAGAATCCCTGTTGGGCGACTGGAGGTCGTCCGTGTGCTCATTGGTCAGCAAAGGGAAAAAGCTCTCACTGTTATCTTGCGGGATGCGCCGCCGACTGTAGAGGTGTGGCTGGTGGTTCTCTGCCGAGTACACCCGGGGAGGCAGCAGTGGGGCGTCCGACTCCTCATGGATAAGCTCCAGACCCAGGCTCTCCTCATGGGTGAAGGAGGTGGCATCATCAAGCACAATGGCGTCGTCCTCACTCCCACCGCCCACACTGTTGACGAGTTTGTTCATCAAGTTGCGGCTCTGCTCACTGGAGCGCTCATGGTTGTTCAGGTAGGAAGGGATGTAGTTGGAGGTGAGTTCCTTCAGGATCTTTTTCTCAAGGGCGTTCTCCGTGTGGTTGTACCCGCGGTCAAGGATTTGCACGCAGTTGCTGAGGTACTCGCCGCTGGCGATGCTGTAGCTGTTGCCGTGATTACCATTCAGTGGTAGAGTATCCGTGACACTTGTATCCCTGGCATTGTTCAGAAGCCCCTCTGAAAAACATTACACAAGAGAGGGTGACTTGTACAAACAGGACACTCATGCGGGATGTGCACACTCAAACCCCCTTCCTAGGCTGCCATGGCTGCTGGGACTAGGCAGCAAGAGGAGTGGCGTGGCCAAACAGGAGGGCGCAGCTCCAGCTAATCAGCTGGTGGTCAAGGTCTTCCCACCAAAAAAAAAGGAAAGCACTGTCAAGTATGTGACTTGATGTGTCAACAGACAGCTGGAAGTGTAACCTCTCCTGGCCAGTATCTCCTACAGTTCTTATGCTTTACTCTATGTATTCCTGGTGAGCTGAAAAATAGATGAACTCTGGCTGGTTCAAATTGTCCTGGGTCCAGGGGCTTTGGAGGAAGCAGGCAATTCCTCCCAGCTGAGGGTAAAGTATTTGCAGCCCGGCCTTATCATTACCCAAACTCTATTTGGGAATGTATCTTTCTCAGTGGAAAAAAAATCCTTTCCCCCCTTTTGCTGGGCAGGCTGTCAGGGTGAAGACATAAGGCCTGATTGATGGGATTCAGGGATTAGTAAGGTGGAGGCACAAAATGTTTCCTGGCCTAGGCTTTTTCTGGAACAAGGCTAAATGCCTTACCTATTCCAGCACAAGGGCAAAACCAAAATTATTTACTCCACATTGGACAGGTGGATGTTTTCTCGTACAATTGATGTTAGAGGCAGCTGTTCTAGGGTCTTGTGAAACCTTTAAAAATAGTGCCTATTCCACTTGCAAAATTAAAGCAGAGGGTTCAGTGGAGGGCACAGCAAGTGCCGTCACTGCTATTGTATGGTGGGCTCAGGGGGAACCTGCGAGGAGTAACAAGGTCTTGGATTGCTCCCAATCTAACTACCCATCACATCTCCAAAGGTATCTCAACACTGATAGTGTAAGCCTAGAGATAGTCTCTTTCCCAAAGGACAACGATAGGAGATGGAGGGGAAGTGCTTGGAGAGCAATGCCAGCATGAGTGGGCAAGGGAGAAGAAAATTAGGCTCAGAAGTTAAGCCACCATGCTTTCTTTTTTGGGATTACTGGCCTCCTTTGAAGGAGCGCAGGAGCAGGGAGGCATGATATAACTTATCGACCTTTCAAATAAGGGCTTTGGGCAATGCCCAGAACTGGCAAGCAACTCCCAGCAAGGCATGGTGGATCAGAAAAGCCACTAAACTGATAATTTCAGATGAACAGTTGTTCATACCATGCTCAGTACATGGCATGTGTAGCTTCTGAAAATACAGGATGCGGTCTATATCTGCGATGGAGTAGTTGCTGTATGTCAAGGGCTGAAAAGCGTTACTGAAGGCTTCTTCTTGCTTTTGAGTGAAATGCCCCAAATGTGTTGGTCACCTTTTAGGTTTCTGAAGTTTAGAGGGTGTTGCCGTATCCTGGGTTCCCCAGAAAAAAGGGAGCTATGCCAAAAAATCAACTAGCCATCACAGACATAGAGCAAAGCTGTTGATTTTCACAGTGAAAGCCCTCCAACTGAGTCACAATGCTTGGGGAGAAATGAAAAGAGAGCATTTTGGGGAGAGGACCATATGTAATGGGTGATAGGTACAACAGCATTTGTTTGATGGTTATGTTGAGTAACATATGCATTGAGGCACTGAGCACTGTGCTTCTGCTGCCCATGCATAGATCACGTGTTTGGTGCAGAAATAAAATGGAGGCATTGCAGGTGAGAACATAGTGGGGTCTGCAATGAAACACGCCATATAAAAATGCCATGACCTCGCAAATAAAAATGTTTTTAAACATTTTTAAAAAAAGACACACAACTATATGAGAAAGTACACCGGGTAAATGGTATCACAAAAAAGAGAAATAAACAAAGAAAGCATCATCTAATCTCATCTCCATATATATGTAGTCATACATATATATATACACACACATACATACACATATATACATATGTATATTCATATTATTTTGGTTTCAAAACTGTGAGATTAATTTCGTTTATTAACTACATCATCTATATGTGATGCAATAAAAGTGAACTAAAAAAAATTACATTTGATATGCAATGTTTAGCTTTACTCCCATACTTGTCTCTCTGTAGGGCTCTAAACGACAGCATGAAGAAAAGGAAAGAAAAAACAACAAGTAAGCTTACAGCGACAGTAGGAGAAATATGAGTAAAAAGCAAATTGATGATATGCAGAAAAGAGAGTTAACGGAAATAATTTCCACTGCCCAGAATACATGAATTTGTTACAAGGTTTATTTCAGGTTAAAAATATTGACATTTTAGACAGAAAAAAATATTTTACGCACAATATTCAATAAACTACATTTTTATTTTAAAAATTATCACATTTAAACCACTTTCCAAAGCCATTATAAAATGTTCAGCGTGCAACACAAATGAAGAAATAATGCCTGGAAATTTAAGAAAAGTCTAAAGCTTGTAACGGTCATGCTTGAAAAGACAGGCACTGTCATTGTCACTTCCATGTCTTAAAATGAATGGCTTTACTTACTGTAAATTTTAATAACCCCTGGCAGTTGAAACTGAAATCTGTTTCCTTGCTAAAAATATTTTGCCGTCCATCCCTTGCAACAGTGCCTTGTAAGAATATGACTTTGCTCATCATGGGGCTGCTGGCATTTTACAAACATTGGTAAGTCTGTTTATTATTTTAACCAAACACCTAGCAAACTATATGGACTTTGCAAGAAGTCCAAACCAACAAATCAACAAAAAAAAGTAAGAGGAAAGTAGTATGTAGTTTGAATAATGGCATTGCGAAATGAAGCTATTGAGAAGAAATGCTTAAAAGAAGAGGAAGAGATTAAGATGAAGAGAGAGAGTGATAGCGCTCAGCTTCCCACTTTGTAGTAGTCTGTGGTATGCTGGGTATTAATTAGAGCTTGTTAGTGCTCATTAATGCTTGCTGACACTTTCTCTTAAAATTAGTTCTGACAAAAGTTGTTGGCCCATTTAGAGAAACTCTGGCTTTGAAGAGACCTTACCAATGTGTGTCCATCAGCTTCCAATGGCAGTGAGCACTTGGCTCCTCACCTACCACCTCGTCCTTCCACTACACTCTGTGTCCTATCGAGGAATTGCTCGTAACACCAGGAAATGTGACTATGATCTTTTAAGGTCTGATTTTCAGCCTCTTTCCAATGGTGTTTTTTAGGACTCCCTTCCCCTGGTGATTCTCTACCACAGATGTGGAAGCTTCACTTTAAGAGGAAATGGTATTTTAAAACATGTAACTGGAGAGGGCAGAAAGGAATGAATGGACAGTATTAGTCCCCTGTTTCTGACAGCATCCTGTCCCCATCCATGTCCAGCATCAGAAGTGGTATATGAAGGTGCAGAACCAAATCATAGCCTTAATGATGTGCAATGAGTTAGTTGGATGTTGTTAGCTAACAATTAATAAATTAATTTACTAATCCTCATCACATGCCAACCACAGCCAAGGCACACTCAGAGATGATAACAGCATTTACTTTTACAACGCAGTATCATTGCTTTACCATGCCTGCTGGTGTAGCATCTGCAAATCCCAAAGGAATGCCAAGGCCATTAGGCCTGGTTGGTTTTGCTCACCTTCATTTCTGTTGTGAGATTTCCTAATATTCATTATTGTAAGTGTCCAGGGACAGTAACCAGTTTGAAAAGTAATAGATACACAATTTCATTGATTAACTTGCAGCCTCCTAAAAATAATGGGTTGGGTTCTGATCCCTCTGAAGTCAATGGCAAACCTCCAGGGGCCTTAAATGGGACCAATACTGGTCCCACTCTCTTAATCTCCCATGGATGAAGCCTGGATAGGTTTCTCTGTTACTCATATAGCTGTGTTGAACAGAATAGCACTTGCAAAGAAAAAAAAAAAAGACCCTATTTTTTGTGGAATAAAATGCTGTTAGCTCAAGTAACTGTATCAGAATCTAGTACTAAAAATTTAAAAAACCACATAATTATTAAAATACATGTAAAATGTTTTTGGCACATTTCTGCCCAAATGACTTGGGTTCAGTTGAGGCACCCAGACCTGAACATCAGGATTTCTCTTAAGCTACATGGTTACCCCACATTACCTGCTACCATTTGATTTAAAATTCTCCAACCTCAGTGTTACCATGCAAGAAAATAGTCAGAACAGCAAAGTTAATTTCAATATTTGCAGTATACTGAAAATCTTAAAATTCAGAGCATTTCATGTTTAACAGTATCCCTTTTTAAAAAAAAAAGCATTCTTGGAAGCAAATTTATTGCACAAAGTTAGCATAGTTGAGGAAATTAATAAACAGCAAAAAGGTCAGACGTATTTTCCTTGTGCTTTGAATGCAAATGTCCTAGTGATACATTTCAACATCTATCTCTGTCATGAACAATATGCTGCTATATAGTACAAAGGGGGTTTCCTTGCTTTAATTTTAACCATCAGTATTCTCCCTCCCTTAGAGATTCTTTCCTGGAATGTGATGCCTTCACCGGGAGCAGAGAGCTGACAGAGTGCTGACACACTTGCACTTGGATGCAATGATTCAGCCACCTTATAACTAAGACAAGAAAGAAACCCAAACAACAAACCAAAAAAAAACCCCACATGGAAGCAGCAGAGCAAGATGGAGCCACCAAAGAGGAGCTGCCAGAGCTGCACATTCCCCAGCTCCTTCTTAGGTCCTGCTTAAATGTTTCTGCCTCTCTCTCAGAGAAGTATCAGGACATCAGCTTACAAACACTGTCCCTTGCAACAGCCAGAGCAGAGACAAATATACAGGTGACAAGAGAGTGATTTCTATAGCAGAAACCTGTTAGGTACACCTGACTCTGACTGTTTATTTTCTGTTGCCAAAAGGAGGATATGAAAGAGCATCTACCTTCCCTACCCTTTTTTCCTGGTTTTTTTCCTAATAGCACATATAAAATGTACTAGTGCAAATGGCAAAACATTTTGTATAATATCTTAACTGTTTCTCTTTGGAGCTGACCTACACTCCTTGCTTCAGCTGTCATTTATCTTAGAGATCAAGGGCAGTTTTGTTTTATTTTGCATTTTTCTCCCTGCACAAGCCGGTGCACCACTGACCACATTTCTCTACGCCATTTCAAACAAGAGCAGCTTTGGTGGCAAAGGCCATTTTAGCTTCACTTACCTTCAGAGGTGTTCCTGTTTCTGAAATGAATGGTTTAACAAGGAAATGTGCTGACAACAAAGAGAGGGATGGATGTGTTTGACAAAACATACACACAAGACCAAACCAATATAAAAGCAAGGAGACTGAAAAAAAAATCAAAATCAAACGAATGCTTTGAGTAAAACTGACGATTCTTTTAAAGTGGATTTGATTGCTCATGGAAAAATAGCATCTGAAAGATGGAAAGATGCATTGAAATGAAAGAGGAGGGGATCTCTTTTTTTGTGCCCAGTTAAAAAAAAGAAAGTGTGTGTGCGTGGGGAGAGAAAAAGGAATAAAAAAAAGAAAGTAATGGGCCAAAATAAGCCACAGAAGATGGAATTCTCACTAGAAAAATTAGAGAGAAACTCCAGCACACCTTGTGCGTTGTACATGCTGACAGAAGGGTTGTTATAGACCGCCGATTCCCCGAGCAATGTATTATAAGGGTTGTTAGTGCCATGAGGACGAAGCAGAGCATTGGTTATAAGATGATTAGCCATGGCTCCTGGAGCAGCCCGATAGAAAGACAGAGAAAAAAACAACAAAAAAAGGTCAATCAGGCAAATGTGGTATTAAAAAAAAGGGAAAAAGAACATTCAGAATGACAACAGTTGAAATAGTCCTGATTACAAGCAGGCAGCTAATTAGACTCGGAAAACTGTATGCCACTAAAGCAGAACAGATGTTACTGACGATGCACAGATCCAAACCAATGCAAAAGAAAACATATCAGAAAGCAGATAAGCTACATTTATGGTGGTTCCCCAGTCGCTCTGAGTGAAAGCAAGGCTGCGCCCACATGCTTGCTGCAAAGAAAGAAAGGAAGATGGCAGCCTACACAATGTGTGTGGGGGGAAATTCTCCGGAAAGTGTCAAATGAATAAAAAAATATATATAATGACTAACAGACAACAGCACATTCAACTCCCATTATGTGCTAGAATCTCTTTCACCAGTCCTTTGCAACACATCTAAAATCAAAAAAGCAAAATTAAAGAGAAAGGAGGGAGAATGCAGCCTCTCTGAAGGCTCTCAGCATTCATCATAGAGCAGCTGTTTCTCATGTCTAAGAGAGTAAGTTTCACTTCACCTACTTCTCTGGCATCACTGTCAAGAACATCCACAACCACCTGAATCCATCCGTGAAGGTGAGAGCAGTGCAGCTCCATCAGGCATTTCTATCAACAAATGTTTCAAGGCTGTGTGTCCCACAAACACCATGTTTCCCCATTGTCAGACCTCTTTGCTGCTGTTTCCAAGCTCTCAGCCAGCAGTTGCTCTCTGCTCTTTGGTTTATCTCAAATCAAAAGTCTCTGGACTTCAGCTTTTTAGGATCACCATGCCTTGGCAGGCAGCTGCCAAAAACTACCTCAATTCCCATTGCAGGCTAGCTGGGGGGTGTAGGGCTGGATGATTCTGGGCCCCTTCCGGCTCGGAGTGGCCTGCTAGACTGTGAGGGATCTAGGTTGGTGTTATGCTCTGGGATGTGCTCTTGGTCTCTGTACAGGTGTTAGATGGTGAGTTGGACTAGATGATCCTTGTGGGTCCCTTCCAACTCATAATATTCTGTGTGTGTGATTCTGTGTGTGTGAATCCATGAAGCAAAGTCTCCCCTCTGCCTTTCATCTAACTTACAGAATTAAAAAAACCCTTAAGCCCTTGCTTTGAATCTCTTCTGGTATCCAAAGAGATCACTGAATTCAAAAACTTGCTCTTAGAGCTATTCCCACTGCCACCAGTAGAGATCTAGAACAGGAATACTCAAGGAAAACCATTGTTTTTAACCTCCAGGGCTAAACTGTTAAGACAAAACACCAGAAAAATACGTAATTGGTGGGGTAACTAGCTATGGCATGACTGTCAGAGAGTTCAGGTGACCTGGCTGTCACCAACATCTAATAGCCTCAATACAAACAAGTAACTGCAAAGCCAATCCTCAACATGCTGTGGTAAAGGCTGTCTTTGCAAAGGGCACTAGGTACAATCTCTTCTCTGCAACTCATTACCTGATTTTTAAAAATTTTTTTAAGGAGTTGCTGAGGATGTACTGTAAGTCTCAAGGGCCTCTGGCTAGTACAAATCCCCTTAGTAGGGAGTTATCTGAAAGCTTCTACTTACTAAGTAGTTACGGAAAGGGAAAAACTGGCCAAACTTAAAGCTAGGTGGAGGCCTCCAGAGCTGCCTACTGCAGTGCTTTTATGCAGGCCTGGGATGGCATTTCTCTGTGTCTGTGCAGGTGGAAAGAGCAGACTGTGCTCTTGCCTCTCCCTCGTCCTCCCCAGCCCTTCCCAGCTCCCAGTGTATGGCATTAGCGGACCACTTAATTGGTCTTTTGAGTACAGGACAAAGTAGAAGGCAGCTCTGTATGGGGGCTGCATGCCAGGGAGGCTCCTTGACACATGCAGCTGGAAAAAAAAGACTTGTTTTCTCTCACCTGATATTTTTGTCTATGCTGATGAAAAGGAAGATGAGATGTTGTGTTTGGAAATAAGGAAACAAAGCTGTCTCCTGTAAAAAAACATTATATGAACACTTGACTAAGTAACCTCGAATGTAACTAATAGGTAAATGAGTCAATTTTTTCTTTCTGGTAATGTGTTTTCTATAAATCTCACATATATCTGGGATGAGAGACTGTAGGAACAATTTTTTTCTTGCACTAGTTTTATACCAGCGAGTACTAAGTCCATTAAAATTGTTTCTGCTTTCATCCCACTTTTAATCAAGCTGGGCAATAAAAGATTCAAAAAGGGGCTCACAGGTAATGAGAATGTCCAGACTTAATGCTAGCCATAAAGTTAGAAGTGATATAATCCTCCCATCTGAGATTTAACCCAATCTCCAACTCAGTCTCAATGAGATTTGAAAGGAAGAACATACCCCCACTGGGGTTTTGAGCACTTTAGCTTGAGGCGTGTTTAAATGCCAGCTGCCAGAAAGAGCATCTCATTCAATGCATCTGCAGCCTGATCTTGTCTAGTGAACCCAAGCAGGCAAGAACAATCTCATCCCACTATGGCCGGGCAGGTCAATCTGTTTTGCATGGGGGGATGCTCTCAGACTGTGACGAGAGAGAAGGGTCATCCTGTGTCAGCACTTAATGCTTCACTCACCTACATTTATTTGCCAGTGCGGTGGGCTCAGAAGTTAGCTCAATTCACACAAATACAGCTATTTCCAGCTGTCAAAAACTAGGTAGTTTCTGGCAACTTTTAATACAGATACACGATTCTGACTACAGAAGTGACAAAAAGCATTGAAAATACAGAATAAGTAGGTCATTTTTGCCCTCTTGCATGTGTAAAAGACTGAGCTTGTTACAACAGTCACCCATTCCTGTGTGCAGCTACTGAACAAAAAAACCTGCATTGTTTTATCTTCCTCACCATTGATTACATTAAGATTTTTTAATTTACTGATCAAAAAGCCACTTTCAGTGGCAATGCTGAGCAATTCTCCTGTAATTCAGCTTGTGCAATTCCAAAGCAAACCCACTACTAACACGTTCAGTTACCTTCAAATACTTTCAGAAACCCAACTGGGCCCTAAGCACTCTGCAGTAGGTTCCTGATATGGTGGGCAGGAACACTTCATACGCTGTACACAACACAATAAATGTAACTTTGGCATCTTAAAAACAAAATGATATGTACACGGTGTTCATAAATTTGGGCTCACTTCTCCCTAAGTGCTTTTGAGCTGCAACAGTGACAGCCTCAAAGGGTGCTGAGAGAGAAGGATTGCATCCAGGTTTCGAAAAGCCTACAGTTAAAACAATTAAAACAATAATACACCCAAAAAATCCTCATTATCTGGTTTCACTTTCCCTGGAGGGAGAAACAAAAAGGTAACATCAGCCATAGATTTAAGTATCATCCTGCCTTTTTCATAACACTGTATCATTGCTATAGCAACCAAAAAATTATTAGGAAGAGTGGATTAGGTCTGCAGATGAGGTACGAGCAGAAGTGAGTAGACTACCAAACTATTAGCTCATTTGCATGAAAATGGCCTTGGTAACAGAAAGCCAACAAAACCCCAATGAAGTAAACACGGGATCGTAGTGGGATGCCCACCCAAAATACCATGACAGAAAGATGCGAGGCTTATTCTGCAGTCCTGTGTGTGAGTGCGTAGCAAAGGCCAGGCACTGGGACTGAGATTGCGAAGCTCGGTGCATGTCCAGGGACCCCAAAACCAGAAAGATCAGGGCTGTGAGTGCCTGTCGACCACCTTGAATCTCCTCTCTGGCAGAGCATTCTTGGGATGTGATCCTTGGCAGCTGTCTGGCTTGGTGCTGGCGATGCGCCTAACATTCTCAGCAGGTATCAGTTACCATAGTTTATTTTTATTTATTCACTTATACCTGGATCCTTGGCTCTCAGCATCTGTGGTGCAACACAAATCTGTCCCAGCAAATACCACACCCTTGCTTTCCTACATTTCCGCAATTACAGTCCCTATACAAATCCTTCCTTTGCCATCTCCTGAAGCACCTGAGCCCAGCACATAGCCACCACTCTTTATTAGTCTTAGGTAGGGTAACTGTCTTCAACTCAGTTGTGCTGAAACACTTTTGGTTCTGCTAGTCACAGGTACCCTACTGAAAGCAGATGCATTCTGTTTCCAAACACCTACCATGCTGTGTATGTGGGAGCATAAATTTGGGGTTGAAAAAATGATGGGGCTTCAAGCTCTCAGGTTCACCTGGGCATCCATCTCCTTTTTCATCAAGATGAGATCTCCACAACCCACAAACATTTAATAACAGAACTCACACCTCTACAGAAATATTCCCGACAACCACATTGGTACAATTCCATTCTCAAGTCTTCTTGTTTCCACTGATATTCAACCAAAGCTCAAAGCAAAACACAGTTACCAGGCCAGCTCTGATATCCAAAATTACATTCAAATTCAGGTTTCTCGAAATGCCAGTGCTCAGTTCAAGATTTCCTGATGCTGGATTTCATCAAGTGAAGGATTTACAGGCTATGATCACAAGGAAAAAGGAACAATGCTCTTTCAGAAGGCAAGTATTCACTGGGTAACATGCAGACACTCCTGTCCTTCTCACAGCATCAGCAGTTCTCATGATTCATGTACTACAGATCCAGCCTTACTGGGTTTAAAAAGCTATGAGAAGGCAAGGCCTGTGCTCAGGGTGCAGGAGAAGATCTAGACTTTTGACTGGCAAACTGAGGAAAACTGTTAAGAAAACCAACCAGGATAAAGAAAACAAAAATCCCACCATTTTTTCATCACTGTAAACACACACAAAGGATTCAGATAGCTACAGTTAGCTGCTTTCTGTGCATATGAAAGTAGGTAATATTTTAATGACAGCATGCAAAAAAATGGTATCCTTTTCCTTCTTTTCTAAGATAGAATTGATGTCCTTGATGCAGGACAACACTGAATGCAGCAATAATTTTTTGGAAGAGATTAGTGTAATGACTGTACAGGAAAACGGCACCTTGTTAAATACAAGTATGGTTTATTCACTCACTGAAAGCAAAGGATGAAAATTATGATGCCAAACATTTTGCCTGTCTCTAGACTGCAGCATTCAGGAACAAAATTCAAAAAAAATTCTGGTTGGCTGCTAGATGACCAAGCCACACAAATACATTTAGGTTACCTTGAACCATCTAGGTGATGGGAGGCTTGGATGGAAGGAGCATGGTGCCTGTGGTTCCACGTTTGTGGGTTCGATCCCTGAGTGGGCGTTCACTTGAGAGTTGGACTAGATGATCCTATGGGTCCCTTCCAACTCAGAATAACCTGTGAACCTGTGAAATGGATCCAGCTGCTCCTCCTGACTTTCTGAAAAATACTGTTATTCATCATGGCTCTTCCTGGTTGAAAGGGCTTGAGGAGCACTGTTCTAGCTGGGATCATCTTCTTTGACTTCTGTTCTTTTCAAGTGCACACCAAAATCAGCTCTATCCTTGTTTAGTGCATTTTAACAGAGGTTGGAGAGATTTCCCTCACTGCCCAGCAGACATGACAGAAGTGCAGTTTTGCTGAGAAAGGAGACCAGATCAGTTTACAAATTTAATCACATGATCTAGCCAATCAAATGAATGCTTAAAAAAATCTCCATATAAATTCAGTATTTTCTAAATGAACTGTTTTCACTTTTTGTTGCAGAAGAGTGGTTTGTATGAAAGCTTGTATGAAAGCCTTTGACTTTTTGGTATTATGTCATCTTTTTATTAGAGTAGGAACAAAAATAGCTTAGAAAAAGCACATCTGAATCATAAAAAAATGTTTCATTAGAGTGATCCAGCAATTGAAAATGTAGATTTGTTTGTTTAAGAAGAAAACACATGTACCACTGTGTTTTCAGTCAACCATAAACCCATTTTCCCCCATTTTTTCCAACAACGCTTCTCCCTTTCCGCCTGCTCTGCCTCCTGAAGCACCCAACTTATCTTGCAGTTCACAGCCTCCAGAAATCAGGTCCCTCAGCTTCGCTCCCTTCATGTCCTTGACTTCAGACTACCCTTCAGAGACAAGCAACAGTCAAAAAGAACATGGACCATTCCCTCAAGGTAGTGCATTTCCTGAGCTACCAGGGGACACGTTTTAGTCTGGACATGAACAACATGGTAAGAGCCCAATCTTCTCCGAAATGTCCATTAAAACAACTCCAGAACATGTGCTGCCTTACCCTAAGTGTGGTAAATAACTCATCTCCTTAACTTGAACATCACTGGAATAGCTTCCCTACACCAATTTCAGTTTGTAAATACCGACTGGTTCTGTATATCACTTAGTATTAACTTACTTATTCCACTTTACTGCCAGGGAAACAAAATACATTCAAAGAAGGTTTGTAGGAGCCAAAGCTTTAGTTCTCTTTATACCTTTCCTTACTACCCTTCCATAGCGTCCTTTTCTTCATTACAGGTAGAATTTTCAAGTATTTAAAGAATCCTGGTCTTCCATGTGTTTGCAATTTATTCCAACAATGAATGCAATTATGAAAAGTGAAATCACACATATTTGCTGGAGGACAACAGGTATTTTTAGCATTTTTCCTAGTTCCCTTCAACAAACACTCTGACGTTTAGATTTATTGAGCTGTGTTTTTATAATAGCCAACAGGATTCAGTTAATAAACTTCAATAAACTTCCCTATTAAATTTCTCTCAAATAGGTTTGTTGTCACTTGCAGCATCTAATCTATTCATTGTGAGGCTATTAATACTGACTGCAGTGAAATGGAGTTTCAGCAAATGAGGTTGTAAAGCTCTGGGCCATCTTCTGCCAAATGAAACATCCTGTGCTTTCATGCAGAGACAGGGGAGCGAAAGTATTTCTTTGCCCCTTTTTTCCTTCCTTTCTTCTGCGACGATTTCAGATGACAAACCTCTACGGGACTGTAATCTGCAGGCCATGTTCAAAACACACAGCTAGTCTAAATCAATTTATAAATATGTGCTCACTCACTGATGCCTTCTCAAGTGCCTCGAGCAGAAATATTGCCCCAGGATGAGACATTTCTTTATACAACCATGTCATGGTTTGGGTTTTTTCCCCTCTGGCAGCAAGGGGGTTAATAGCTTCTGCCTGGGCCTCCCTCACTGCCATGGAAATCAAGGTTGCCTCTGTGAATAACAGATAACATATTTGGGAAAAGGAAAAAAAACAACTTAGTAACAAGATGTAGATTGCCAGAGTAGGGTCTATGTGGAGAAGCTGAAAACTATGGGGGGCCCACCAGGCTGACCAGAAAAGGGGTAGGAATGTTCTTCCAGGCGTCTCGCTGTTGCTCGTAGAATGGACCATGGTGCAAATGTATGGAATAGAGAGAGAGGAACCAGTGATGCAGAACCCACCTGAAGCCATGACTGAAGATGGAAAAGCATGCTGCAACAGCTGCAGATGTTTTAAGAGACCAGAAACACGGAGCCGGAGCTGAGCTCGGCAGAGATCCTTTGGACAGACATTTTGTGACAGTATTGCATTGTGGTAGGATCTGAACTATGTACTTTGGGATGGGCTCATAATGATGCAGCAAAAGCCAGTACTTAAAAAAATCCACTGCATCCTGTGCTATGACTCTCGGGCAACAGAGAATGGAAGAGCTGTCATACCTGGGTCGAGATCTCACTTGGGAAAGGGTCATGAAAGACTTTTCTTCTTGTGAGAGAAAGAGAGGACTTTATGGAAGGGCAGAGAGATGGTTCCTACCCTAAATCTGGTCAGAAATACCATCTTGCCTGGATTTAACCCTACCCCTCTTCCCCCTTTGTCGCCTGGTCGAATGTGAGATCTGTTGTAAGAGAAGGAGGGGTGGGGGGAAAAGGTTGCCTTTAAAATGATGCTTCTCACATTAAGCTCTGATCCTGTTAGTTAATAAATGAATCCTTTATATTCCTCACTTGTAGCTTGCCTTGTTTTGCCAGTGATAACTTTTTTTTTCCAGTTTTTTTAGTCTGGGAGAGGTTGTGTGTGAATCTCTTGCATCCAGCCAGGGTCAAACCACGACAAACCACTACCCCTTCCAAGGGTTAATACCTCATTGTATCTTGACTACACAAACATGCATTATCCCTAATTGTTTCTGTTTATGATTATTTCTCACTAAACTTGAGCTCTTACCCAAGATGTGCAGAGAGCCCCACCTATACTAGATTGCACTTACGGGAGTCTATATAAGCAGCTATGCTTTCTTCCTTCCTCCTTCACAGTCATCATATTAAGATTGCTCTGCAGCAATACTCTGCCAGATCTAATACTCCCCAAAGCCTGCTCTGATTTCAGATATTGCCTTGCCCTTACTTTTCCACTTTAAAACTGATCCACCTAATGACTGAACTTCCAATTATATGGCTGTCAATCCTAAAATCAAAGCCAGTTCATAATGCCTCCCAAAGGAAGAATGTCATGTCACTCACTGAAATCACTGCAACAAATCTCAGTTAACTCAGTCCTAGGCAGCGGAGAAGCAAAATAAACCAGAAGAATATCGACAATGGGATTAATTTTGCACATAGGCAGAAATGGGAGTTAAATTCCCTCAGTTTTGATCCTTGATGCAGAAAATCACAATTTTCCTAGCATAAAATGTACAGCTGATTGGAAAAAAAAAAGGACAAAAGAAAAAAACAGCAGAGGCAATTTGCTAGTCCAAAAGGCTGGTGAGTTTCCCTTATAAACAGAAAATATTCCTCTGCTATCATCTATCTGGTATCTCTCTCTATTTCCTATGCGATTATCAGGATGGGTCATTTTGAGGCCATTTTGCTGACATTTAGCCAAACAAACGTTTGCTTAACAGGGTTGCAGAGATTTATGGCTTACAAACAGCAATCCCTCACAACTGGTTTGGTGCAATGGCATGTGGTCTACTCCCTCCAAATACGCCCTCCATCTGGGCAATGGGCCCCAGGAAGGGGTATACCTTGGGTCAGGGGAGGATAAGTGTGTTTTTAAGAGTTACAAGAAGGAACAGAAGAAGCAGAAGGGCATGGGGGGATGAAAACAAGGAGCTTCATTAGGAAAATGCCAGTGGTGGTTAGAGGAGGAGATAAAAGAACAGCCTCCTATGCTGTGTAAATGGAAAGTTTTAAAGTCCTGATATAAATCGACTATGCTACTTCTTTTGCAGGTTCTCCCTGATGCAAGCACCTTGAACACCAATCTGCCCACTGAAGAGCTGCAGCATTCAAGAAACTGGCTGCATGAGATGCTAAAAATCAGCTTGTAGTCTTGCTCTAGATTAGCAGAATACCCCCAGGGACTCTCACCCCGCTTCTTATCCCTTGATTTCCACTAAAGAGTCTGGGGACACTTAAGTGCCTCCAAAAACTTCCTTCTTAAGTGGCAGCCTGGACTGAAAAGGAATATGTAGAAACTGAACTTCTAATTGTACAGTACATCCCTGCTGCATTGCGATCTCTGCATTACAACCTCACAAATTTGCGAGGAAAATTTCTTGCAAATGTGATTCAACCATTTGTGAGTTTGCCTGGCCGATGCATGTGCAGTGCTGCTGATCCACCGAGGGGTGGTGCCGGCACTCCCTGTGGGGCAGGCCGGCTTGGCCTCATGGGGAGGGCCATGAGTCATGCTGTCCCCTCTTACTCTTAAGTGCAGCCGGGGACTGACCACCCCCCCGGGCGCGTTACTGTTTCCATGGCTACAGATGAGGAAGGTAAGTGCCCCAGGAAAGTGGGGTTGGCCATGGCGGCCAGCGGGACATGCTTACTCCCCTGCCGCAGCTGAACCACCTTGCTCGGTGGGGCCGGCACACGGCGGGCATGAGCACCAGGGCTGGGGTGGGGGCAGGAGGGGGATGAGCAGAGACGCGGGGTTTAGGCTGCAAGCACATGCAGTCAGCAGCTGCGGAAGCGGCAGCATTACCGAAGAGAGGTCTAGGGATTCTTGGGGGGAGCTGTCCCCAGGCAGACAGCGCAGAAATGCTTCCCTTTCCTCCCCTGTTCTGTGAGAGACTGTGGGGAGGAGTCGAAGAGGCTCCCCAGCGCTCCTGATTGGCTGGGGGTGGAGCAATGGGCATGGCCTGCATGCATATTAATGACCTGCACGTATTTGCAAGTTTCACGTTTTGTGAGACCTCTGACATGACCCGTTTCTCAGAGGTATAACTGTATTCCAAAGCAGGGAAGAGAGGGCATTGCTGGTGTTGCTATTTGTGGCTATGCCAGAGGCCTCACAGGCTTCAGGACTGATGAATTCCTTAAAACAAAGAATAAACTTCTTGGGACTGAAGGCTTTGCAGTGGGAAGGGAGGTGCTCAAAGGCCCGGTTTGCTGCATCCCTCAGGTTCATGGAGCAACTTGCCCCTGGCAATTCAGAAATGGTGAGCAAGCCAGTGTAGGCACTGACACATCTCAGCACTCTGAACAAAGGGACAGGTTCTTGGCAAAAGTGTTCTGTCTTAGATTTAAAGCAATGATGATGAAGAAATGAGATTTGCACATTGGCAGACAATGGCCTCTAAATGGTCACTGAGGCTGCTGCCCCTGCCAAGGGCAATCCCAGGTTCAACTTTGAGAAGTCCTCTACATTTACATCCATCAAACCCTGAGCATCACCAAAAACAGAGCATGTAGCATCCCAAGGGGGAGTTTAAATTTAAACAGACATACAGAATCACAGAATATTCTGAGTTGGAAGGGACCCAAAAGGATCATCGAGTCCAACTCCCAAGCGAATGCTCATACATGGATCGAACCCACAACCCCAGGGCCATGGACACCAAGCTCTGTCTATCTGAGCCAATCTCAGAGTCATGTCATGATATTTTAAAAAAAATAAAACTATATAACTTAATTCCCTGTCCCATTGTCCCATTATCTAGACCACGTCACTAAGTTCCTCATCCAGTCTTTTCTTAAACATCTCCAGGGATGGCAACTCCACCACCTCCCTGGGCAGATCATTCCACTGAGGAATCACTCTCTCTGTGAAAAAGCTCGTCCTAACATCCAATCTAAATGTTCCTGGGTGTAGCTTGAGGCCATGTCCTCTTGTTCTGGTGTTGTCAGCCTGAGAGAAGAGATTCACACCCACCTGACTGCAACCTCCCCTCAGATAGTTGTAAACAGCAATGAGGTCACCTCTGAGTCTCTTCTTCTTCAGGCTGAACAACCTCAGCTCCCACAGTCGCTCCCCAGAGAGCTTGTTCTCCAGTCCCTTCCCCATCCTTGTCGCCCTTCTTCCTCTACACCACATCCCCAGCTGTGTAGTGATGATACTCACAAGTTCAATTGATTTTGAACTGTTTAGTGCTTGGAAAACAAAAATAATACAAAGTATTTTTATATCCATGAATATTTCAGTGAGTTCCCTCTAGACATCTGCAGATGCGTTCATGAACAAGGCAAGCAACTGCAGGCATCTTGTACATCCTGAGTCCTCTGCACTGAACCTCCCTATCCCAGTACAACAACAGGAACTAGAATAAATGGGAAAAAAATCCATCACTAACTTTGCCTGCCAACATGCATGTTTGTATAGCCACAACTCACTAATTTAAACTGAAAAAGTCCCCACACCCTAAAATAATCTCTCTGAAAGACATGACATGAAAGCTGACTGACTTCACAGGAAACGTGGGCATTGTTTGCTGCCAACTTTAAAATGAAAACAAATAGAAAGAATATAAAGAAAGTTTTTATTGTCTAATATCTTTAAGCCACAAGAAGAGCCATAGATGTTACTCAGAGTAGGTAAGAAGTGTTTAGACAGACTGTGATTTATTAGTGGATGGTGTTCTCTGAACATCCTATCAAGCTCAGCAGAGGCATTTCCATCTCTCCCTTGGCTGCTTGCTATTTGTTTTATATGCAACATAAATTCAACAGAAATCTGACTGTCATGCTGGTCATATCAATCCGTCAAGGAGCAAACAAGCATCTTGAGAAAGACTGGCACATGACAACAGCAGTGCTTTCATGGTCCAAATTTCCATCTTCTCTACACTAGCAGCAAAGGGTCAGCATGGAAAATGAGTTATAATAAGCGGCAATTGTTCTTTGAAACATACCAGGAAACGGGTTTGAGAACCATATCCATTTCTGCTCCTTCCTTCTTTTTTTTTTAATTCCTCGCCTGCTTATCTGTGCTTTCAATCACACCAAGCTCAACCCTGTTTTCACTGCTGTATTGCCAGGTTATGTCCAGACCACAACACCTACCACCCCTGCAGACAGCTAAACTGAGGCATCTTCACCCTGCAACACCAAAACACATCCAGCAGCCCTTACCTCTCAGCAGAGACGGCAGATTTGGCCAGAGTAAACCTGACTCACTGCACTGTCTCAGCACTAACTCACAGCTTCAGTCTTCTGGAGTGACAGGCTCCTATACAAGGAAGAATTTGACCTTCTACTGTGTTTTCTAAATAGCTGCTTCCTAAAAATGCAGGATAATATGGCCACCTGAAGATAATTTAAAACTTCATCCCTACTCCCTTCAACACACACAGTAGTCCCTGCTGAGTTCACAGCACAGATACGACTTCAGCCTGGAAATCACAGCTTAATTATATTTTTGGGTGGGAGGAAAGAATTTGATGGGAGATTTCATTTAGGAAACAATCAGGTCTCAGTTGGGCTAGAAATCAGGATATTAATAGTCTTCATTTTAATTTTCCTCTCTGACTCAGATTCCCACTGTTTGAATTTGAGCTCAATTTGTTCTGTTCATTATGAAGAAATCCACATGAATTTGACATTAAACTGATTACCTCTGAAAACAGTAGCAATAATTTCCCTTTTTCCTGTGTGTGTTTCAGATTAAGTCTTTGTGGTTGATAGAAAAACGCAGGGGAGAAATAATAAAGCAAAGGGAAATCAAGTATTTATTCTGGAATACTACTTAGAAGAGGAAACATGCAATGACACTTATGAATTTGGGCAGAAAAAGCAAGGGGTTGGGATAAACAATACCCTCATTTCCATTTCCCATTTCAGTCAATTTTCATGGGAATAAACAGGGGATGAATATGGCTTTCTTATCCAGGAATAATATCTGGTGTGGCAATACTGGGAATCTTAGGGCTTTGGGATGACTCTGATGGGGTTTGCTGGCAAAGTTATGCTCCCTCATGAACAAACTCTTAGGGCCACAAAGATGAATTTGTATTTAAGACTTACCATCCATCACTTAAGAGCTGCCAGAGGTCCCGGGTGCCAATGTGCAACAGTTGTCAGGGTCCTTATGACCCTCATAGGCCTAAGTGGGCCCCAGGCACCCAGTCCTTGCCTTGTGTCTGTCCCCTGGCTGAATCTTGGACCTGAGTTGTAGCTAAAATTCCAGCCTTGTCTCTGCTAAGATCTCCTGCTCTTCTGGGCTGGACCCTGGATGTGGTTCATCCCTGCATCTTGTCCAGGGCTGTCAGCTCTGCCTCCTGACTTAAGCCCCTGTGGCACGATGCCCCATCAGTGAGGGCTTGGCTTGTGCTTGACACTCCTCAGCTCCCAGCTCTTCTCCATTATGAAACACCCCTACTCTACAGTTCTCTGATGTTTCCTGTCTTTCAGACAAGTGGGGCAGCAATGTAAACAACCAAGAAGTCCCACCAGGAGACCTCCATGGATGAGAGTGGTGGGGATGGTGTGCAGTGCATAGGGGGTGAGTGGACATGAAGCATATATGCATATAGCCAAAAAACAAGAGGTGCACATGCCCTTGTCTGTATAGGAAGACTTCTATTGGAACAGACTATTAGTCTTGCTGTCTAGTTTACAAGACAAGACTCAGAGCATTACAGTAGGAGTACAGCACCTTACCCAACACAACAGACTTCTGGAGTAGTTTATATTTTCCATGAAATCTGGTGGTTATACCTCTAGCCTATTATATAAATAGGGAAATATCCTGAAGAGGGAGAAACTATTAAAAGACACTAAATGTTTGACATGAATGAAGATACAGTTCCCCTTATCTGCTAACTTGAATGGATATACATACCTTCATCAGTGCATTTTCCTATAAAAAAACACTGCCTTGTACCAGTGACAAAGTCCTTTGTCTCTCCTGCTTTTGAGTCTCAGCAAAACAAGGAATATTTCTTTCTTTAAAAGATAACTTCCATTTATCCTCTGGAAAAAAATCACACACCCTTCCAACTGAAAACCTGAAGGGTAAAAAAATACCGTATAGTTCATGATGATTCATTTTCTTTCCCAGTTTTCTCATATCCAAAGAGAGACAGTAATTACTGTAGTGCCTCTCATCTAAGACATGGATAAAAATAGGCTGGCATCACATTGCTGTTTCATGCTATGACTGCTTGTTTGCAAGGCTGGCTGAGCTACCCAAGTAGTTTTTGACACTAACACTCTGAAGGTGGAAACAGACACCATCCTTCATGATCCTAAAGCTCGGGCCCATGCTGCACTATCAGAGCTCAGCACTGCTCATGCTTACAGCAGTTCCCCATAATTCCCTCCTCTGGTCACCTGCGCCATGCTGACAGATATCCCAGTTTCCCTCACTGACTCCATCTGTGGGTCCAGCACAGATCCATGATTAGATTAACAAAACATAAATACAGCAGAATTGTAATAACAGTAATGCTGATAAATGCTTTTAAACGCTAGCTCTTTTTAAAAACTGCCCTTAGCCCAAGAACAAAAAAATCTGCTCTTACAGCCAAGGAGTCATCTACTCCACTTTCTTCTTGTGAACTTAACACAAAGGAAAACTGTTGCTTTTCCTCCATACATTCCACTTTTTAACCTTCAAGATAAGATTTAGCAAACAGCCCATCCTATATGTATCCCTTTTGTTCTAGTTTTTCAGCATTGCATCCAAGTGTCTGTATTACACACCAAACACCCTACAGGAAAAGGGAAACTTTTCTACTCACGAGGTAATCAGCTTGGTTCAGCTTTTACACTCTTGAAGTTTTCAGCATTGGGAAAAGAAAGAGTTCTTTTTGGATGGATTGGATTGGATGTGAAATGGATAGCAGAAGTATCCAGCCAGATGCCTGGTGTGAAAAACTGGGCAAGGTTGCAGAGTGGGAGTGCAAGGATAAGGAATCCCCCTGGATCCTGAAACAGACCATGACCATGGGTTGGACAGGCAAGCTCTTCATTTGCCAGTAAAAGGGGAAATCCACGGCCAGCTTCTCTTCCCTTCTTCCTGATTTCAGTGGTATAACAACCCCAAATCCACACTACTACTAAGCCATAATGAGCAGCAAGGAGAAACAAAGTCAGATATATTTTTTACTAATTCATAATTAGACATTACCTTCAGGAAATACCTGAAATAGCCTTGTATGTCTTAGGACAGAGTGAGTATAGTTTCCATTACATGAGGCAAGTTTGGGGTTACGCCTAAAATTCCTGGTATGATATATGAGCAAAAGAAAAATAACATTACGGTTAACTGCTCAAGGGGGGGAGGGTGGGTGAGAATATTTAATAAAAGAGGATATAAAGCTGAAAAGAGACATAAGCAGTGTGATATCTGCTAAATAAAAAAAGACATAAGTATATGTCTAAAGGGGGGATGCACTAACACAGACACCATAATCCAGACTGATGCCCAGGAGCTTCATGAAGGAAGAAGAGGGGATGAGAAGTCATATGGAGATACTGGTCTTCATACAAGAATACAGATAGCTAGAGTAATCTTGCCTGGGATGTTATCACATAGCAAGAGGCTGTGAATATGGTGAATGATATCAGGGAAAAAACAAGTTTAAATTAGAAAGTACCCCAGTTGGAGGATGTCTCACTGTTTTTTGCTTCCACAATAGAAACATGAAAACTCAGCACTGGCCCATGAGACAGAGAAGTGGAGTCAGGCCAGGACCTGTATGATAAAGTGATTCTGGGGAGAAAGAATAATATTCTCCATGTTTTAGAACAGAGGCTGCTGTCCAAAGGCTCCGGGAAAAAATGCCAGTACACATAGAATATTTAACTTGGGATAATACAAATACTTTTCATGCAAAATGTGTCTAGGCTGGGAGGGTTGGAAACGGATTTTTGAACAGCTACACAAGCCTGTTGTATCAACCTCAGGCAGGGAAAGCTACTGACCATACAATTCAAGGCTCACACGTTAATCCTCTGAGCTTTTATTGCACACTTGTAAATAAAACATTAATGAAACAGCTCCTTTAAAGATGGATATATATTTAAATATTAAGAGGAAGACAAGAACTGTGAAAACCTCATTGCCCCACTCTTCTGTTCAGGCTGCAGCTCTCTGGAGGGTTTGCTCTGTGCAAAACCCTAAGACCAAAAATGTTGTTTTTCAGCTGAAATAAACAGGATAAAGAGAGAAATATCTGGAGCCTGTGCAGCTGGGATTACTGTTTATGTCAGGTGTATTTTCCATATGGAACTGACCACCTGCAGCTTTGGAGATATTATATCCCAAATAAATGTTTTTAACTTCCACTTTGCAAATACTTATGCCTACCAGAAAAGGGAAAAAACCCCACAACAACAAGTATTGCACCTGCCTCTGTGAAAAAGAGGGAGGATGACCCTGTATAATAGCACAACTTATTCAAGTCACTTCAGCATTCCATGTAAAAGGCTTCCCTTCCAAGACAGTTATCAGACTGCTTCCATAGACAGTAGAGAGATTCAGGCCCTTTGGGTGATTCATCTCAGACAACACTACACAAGAAAAATAGCTGGATGAAATCTGCTTTGAGGATGCCTTCCCTGGCAGTTCATTTCCCAACTGACCTTTAAATAACAGGCACATCTAGTAACAGGCTCTCTCCACACTGGGATGAAGATTGCCCACTTGAAACCTCTTCAGTTTTCCCAATTTAGGGTCATACTTCCCTCTTTGTACAGAAAAAAAAAGTACAACTGAAAAATGAGAGATACCCTTCTTTTGCTGACAAGTCCAAAGGATTCTGTTTGCTAAAGCATATCCCTTGGTAGCCTCAGCTGCATCAGAGAGCAAGTCAACCTCTACGCTAACTAAAGGAGTAAACATTTAATGTGCAACACACTTTGGTTTGTCACTGAGTCAGAGCGATGGATGGCTGAGGGAAACATTGGTTCTTGTTGTAATCTTTGTGTGCCAACCAATTCTCCTCTACATTAGACTCAGAGAGGCCTGGCTGCTGCCCTCCAGTCTTTAATGCAAAGAAAGAGAGAGATGCGAGGGTAATGTATGTGGACAAATCAGGCATTTGCAGTACTGGCATCTTATAGTCAACTTTATTAATGAATCTGCAGTGCAAACTGAAATTGTCATGGCACAAAAAACCATCAGTGAGTTGAAGTACAGTACATGTCCATGTTAATTACACTACCTTTCTCTTTGCACAGATTTGTGCAGTATGTGTAATGTTCAGAGAACAGAACTGTACTTCCTTAGTTCCCCAGTAGTCAGTAGCCAATATTACTAACAGCACAGTCAAAATCCTCCAAGCTTATCCTTAGGCAAAACTCACCCAAAAATCAGTGGGAATTCTGTGTGAATAAAGACTAAGAACCAAACTCCCAACTCAATTCTCAGTTGAGCTTTACAGACCAACCATCAGGACTAGAAATACGTTTGCTTTTCATTGTTATTAAAGAACAGCTGGGCCCAGTAATCCCAATTCTACCCTCTCTTAATTCCAGCATCAGCTGGACAGATACACGAAATAGGGTTTGGCATCTGGTTCCTCAAGGTTAATCCATAAAGTAATTGTACTGGAGGAGAAAGAAAGCAATCTCAAGAGGCTCTTTATCTGCTATTCCCTTACCACCACTTCCCTGAACCTCCCTGAGAAAGACTTGGTTTAAAAAAGCTGTTCAGATTTCCTTCTGTGCCAGACACCATATTTTGTTTCACATATACATTTCTGATAGCCTTTCCTTCACAGATGTCTATAAAGTTCACATCAGTCAGTTCTTCAAATTAGTTATATGGACACCAACACAGACAATTTTGTTCCAAGTACAGTTTTTCCTTAAGTCAATGTTCCGCTGTTCATTTTTGCTTCTGTAAAGATGAAAGTATTGCTACATATCCAAGACAATCAGGACTCCTGTGATGGTTAACACAGGCTGCACAGTGCTGTAATGGCCCATTTTCACTATCAGCAATGAGGCCTGACACATAAGTAGCTCCTGGCACTAGCAGTTTGCTTAGGGAAAGGGGAGATTTCAACTTCATTTCATTTCTCTTTTTTGATTTTCCTAACTTTCAGAGATGACAATTCTAGAAAATGCACATGTAGAAATAAAGAAAGAAAAGGAAGGAAAGGCAACAACCACCATAAAACATCCTCCCAGTTATCCCTGTAGCATTTCGTAGGTGGGAGAACAGGTTCCAGTGACATTTGAGGTGAGGAGGAAAAGGCAGAAGGGGAAAGGGGCAACACATTTCAGACTCCTTCTAGCCATCACAAGAGTTAGAGATATGAAAAATAGTTTATAATTACCTCTGTTGAGTGAAGCTGAACTGTTTATATCTCCAGTAATAAAGGAAGACTCGGACTGCTTTCGAACTGTGTCATTCCACATCCTACGAATCCGGCTCTGAAGAGGGATTGAACCACAGTACGTAATGAATTTTTAGCAGCTGCAGAGAGGTTTCTTTCTGCCTCACTAAAGATGGCTATTGGTATATGAAGCTCAGGATGAGACTTGTTTCTAGCCAGGTATAAGCAAGTGGTTGCTGTTTTGCTATAACTTCCCTTATGCATATCAGACTGTGCCTGCCTAACTTCGTAATACAAATGTGTAGCTCAAAGAAGAAGTGCATAATTGAATTGTTTACATCTTAATTTTTAAAAATCACGTATAAGAGAAACCCAGACCCATGCAAGCTACAGGTTTACCAATATAGCACCAAATTAATGAAAAATAACTTAGTACAGGAAGCATGTGTGCTTCTCTGTATATCTCAGACAGCTTGTTTCTTTTTTTTTTTTGCGAAGCATAAGAGAAGACACGATCTGTGTGTTGGCGTCCCTGAATGAACAGAAGTTTTCTTTAGTTATTTCCCATATTGGGGATATCGAGGAGAAAAAAATTCTCCATAAATGAATTACTTCTGTTCCCCTACTGAAAAATTTGTGATGCTTTTGCCATCGGTGGTATAGCCTCTGCTACTGAGGAAAGTGTCCTGAATATGTTTGCCCTCTGTTTTGTATCTCAGATATGCTGTGAAGCATCTGCCCCTGTGGCTTTTACATCATTGTCTCACTCCTCCCCAGTTAGACCTTGCAAAAAATCAAATCAGCCAAAATGCATCTTGTGACCACCTTGACAAAAATCCCTGAGTGAAGATGACTGGAGAATCCATTTGCCCAGGGGAAACTCTCCTTCACCTCATGTCTTAGAGCATGATGGATCTATCCTATGGCTGCATAAAAGTGGAGCTAAGCGGTCAGAGGGATTGGGAATCCTGGTTCCCACTGTGAGAGAGAATGTTCTTCCTAAATGCTAAAAATCCACCACTTCCCAGAGTGAGATCTTAGTCATGAGGCAGCTTTCAGCTTAAATCATGTGGTCCCAGCTGAAAAGTCCTAGTCTACTCATTAATTATGTAGCAACAGCATCTCCTAATCATGCATTAATCCCCTATAAATGGAAGTACAGTGTGACATGAGGTCTGTGCACTTTCACAGTAATTATTTTTCACCCGGACACTTAAATCTATTGTATTTCTCTGACATCCATTATGGATTAATTAGTCTGTTTTCTATGCGCTTCTCAGAGTAAAAAGGGATCCTGAGTGTTTTCCACCTCATGGTCTTCTCTATTTAAAGTTACAAGTCATATGCTTTCAACCACTGACACTCATCTCCATCTACTCTCCATCACCTCTATGAGGTTACTCCTTCCTATAATAGGTCTCGGGCATTTTCACCCTTCCAAGAACAAGCTTCTGCAGGACAAATAATCTTCCTTTCTACCTTAAACCTCATCTGCATGAGGGGACTCCTGCCAAGAGGCTCACTTTAGCCACAAAAGGACTTGTTTTCCCGTGCTGAGACTGATGAGAGGGAGGGCTCATTAAAGTCAACACTTCTTGGAGAGGAGGGCACCAGTGAAGTAGCTGAGTTATGTAATCAGCCACCTAAGTGTTGCTGGATATAGTCGGTTTTGGACATTATTGATTTCTGTGGGATTTGATGGCCTACTGGAGAGAGATTCTATATTCTTTTGCTTTTATTTGCTCTGCCTAACTTCCAGACCTACAAAAATTCAGAAATGGAGCTCTTGGATGACATCTTGGAAATGGCTGAAAATAAGTAATAATTTGCTCCAAAACACAAATTGCAAATTAGGTTTTCCTGGGAAGTTATAAACTGTTACTCGCTGCATGTCTTTCATAATTTAATAGTGGAACTGTCATGTATAATTAGTTTCATTACTAATACTAAATAAATTTGGGTTTGTTTTCTATTGATTAGGTAAGGTTCTTCATTTTATATGAACTATTTGTTCATAAATCTACACCTCTACATACAAGATCGTTTCATAATTGTTAACTACACAAACTACACAAAGCCTGAACTTTCAGGTGACCAAAGTGTAACAAATCCAGTAACATAGTAAAATAATCTGACCCCAACAGATTCTCCTAAGAGAATCTTGATCCTAAGATCAAGCCATTGGATGCCAGAAAGCTGGTCCTTTCACTGTAAAGGCTATTGCAAGACTCTTGTAGTCTTTACATTTTAGCAGGAAAAATAATCGATTGTTACAGCATCATTCCTGTACATGTTAATAATGGTGACAACCTTCATCTCATGATTAAAGGATGTACTGGAATGTAGTGTAGCTGAAAAATGCTCCCAGCTCCAGATTCCTACCGAGAGCAGGCAGGACACCTTGATCAACCAAACTGCCTCTGGAAGGCAAGTTTGGACCTTTTATTCCCAACACAATTATATAGAAGACTCTTGGAGAGGCACTAATTGCTGTCGCTTTGTGGATTCAGGTCCAGAAGGGAGGGCAATCTCTCCAGGTGCCCTGGGGAGAGCCTTAAGGCAACTCCTTTGGTGCTGAGAACTTTCCTCCCAGAATACCTGAGAAGGATATTGGCATGGGGTACAAACGAGAAGTATGAGTTACCTGTGAGCCTGTGGAATATCTTCCAGGTGTCCTTGACCCCGAGGTTTTTCCTGAGCCGATAGAACTCTCTGTACTTTTCCCGCTACAGCAATGTGTGCGCAGGCATTTTCCATACTCTTTACGTACCTATCCAAGGAAAGTGCAATGGTGATTAGCAGGCAGCTCCTCCTCCAACCCACTGCTTTCTGATTTTCAGCATAGCCCCTGACCTGATATTTCCTTAGTGGTTCATTAAAACAATAGTTGCTGCAGTACGGTTGGGGAAGTAGTCTATTATCCCTTGCAGCTGAATGCTCTCAACGCATGAGCTCACAGTTTACCCTGGTGTAAGCAACTGCTTCAATGCAGCAAAGCTGCTCCTTGACATCAGCTGGTTGTAGTGTCCTACACTGTGCCTAGAGGCACATCAAAGGAGCATGGGAGAAAGAACAGATTGACTATTTATGACTTAAAATTAATATCCTCATAGATTTGATATAAAATAGCATATTGGATCATCAAGGTAGTAAAAGTTATTGCTTCTAGCAAGGGACTAAAAAAACATTCCAAAAGAAACCTGAGAGCGATTGATTTTTTTTTTTAATGTTTCTTGCAGTCAAATTGAAATTTGAGGAAACTGTAGAGCCAGCAGTCCTAGAGATTATATTCCCAGTGCTCAGGGGTGGCTGGAATCTGCTCTTCCACAACATTCTGCAAGCCATTCGTGTTTTAAATGGGCCTCACAGTCAAACCTGTTCCCCCTCCTTTGCTTCAAGGTAACTATACTAACTTGTGCCAGGGCAGAATCTAAGCTTTGACTGAGTTTCAGGTGTGATGTTTACGGGCAGCAATACCCAGAAACCAGATGGGATGAGACTGAAAATGGGCAGACTGTGGTGAAGAGCCAAAAGAGGGTCATGTTGCCGATTGACACAAAATCCCCCATGCATGACCAAAACACCAGGAGAGAATCCTTGGAGTACGTGGCTAGCCATAAAATTTTGCAAAATTGTCTATGAACATTTCACAGCTCTGTGAAACCACTGTTTAAATAGCAAATTACAGCTTTTTCATTAGGCTCTTCCTTAAGCGCTTGAGACAAACACGATACCACAAGTGCCCAATATGCTTGAGTGCCTAATCAATCCTTTGCTGAGAGAAAATAATTCAATTGCTTTAATTAGCCACCCACTGCTTGCCTCTCTGCAGCATTTTGCTGATTTTCTAGTCCATGACAGATAGGAAAGGAAAGGATTCTTTTCCTCCTCTTAAATAATACCTCCCTCCGCTCTTAGGTCAGAGGTGCATCCACCTCACGGCAAGGTACCAGCTGCATTCTCCTTCTTTCTTTGCAGCCATAAATCAGGAGTGATTCCACAATCATCAGTGACAGTTAAAGGGTGTACATTGTCTTAAGACAGAAAATAGTTCTTTCATGCCAGCTGAGAACCCCACCAGCCAAGGAGGCTGCGGGGCTGTGCTGGGATGCTGGGTCAGGGACTAACCCTTTGAGAGGTGCATTGGGGGCGAGAGAAAGGACTAGTGAGAACGGTGCAGAAACTCAAACTCCTCATCAGAGGGGCACCTGCAGGTTTGATTAGCAATGGTGATGTTTCCCACATTCTTGCCTTGAAACCTTTTTGCTGGGAGGTTTGGGATCATCAGCGGGCAGTTGCATCTAGATAAGGCTTTTAAGCTTCTTAAGACGCACAAATTTGAGATGCAACGACAAAGACAAAACTCTGAACCCCCGAAGTCTTCTCTTGGTTTCAAGTATGCCATTTTCACACAGATGCTTCCAGAGAAATCACTCCCTCACTTATTATGATGAATTTTGGTTACCATAGAATCATAAAATCATAGAATGTAAAGGGATTGGAATGCACCATAAAGATCATCTAGTCTCAACCCCCTCTGCCATATGCAGAAACACCTCCCACTAGACCAGGTTGCTCAAGGCCTTATCTGAACTGGCTTTGAACACTGCCAGTGTTAGGGCATCCACAACGTCCCTGGGCAACCTGTTTCACCACTCTCACAGTAAAAAAATTTCTTCCCAATATCTAACTTAAACTCCCCTCCATGCAATTTGTATACACTACTCCTCACTACAGTTCCTGATGAAGACTCCCTCTCTTCATTCCCTGTAGGCCCCCTTCAGAACGGAATGCTGCTATGAGGTCTCCAGGCAGCCTTCTCTTCTCCAGGCTGAACAGCCTCAACTTTCTCAGGCTGTCCTTGCAGCACAGGTGACCCAGTCCTCTTACCAACTTTGTGACCCTCCTCTGGACCTCATCCAACAGTTCCATGTCCTTCTTATGCTGGGGACACGAGACCTATACGCAGTATTCTGGGCAGAGTCTCACAAGAGCAGAGTAGAGGGGTAGAACCACCTTCTTCAGTCTGCTCGCCACATCCCTTTACATGCAGCTCAAGACATGTCTGGCTTTCTGGGCTCTGAGCACACACTGCCAAATCATGTTGAGTTTTTCACCAAATTTTTCATTACCCCTAAGTCTTTCTCTGCAGAGCTGACCTTAATCACTTCTCCACCCAACCTGTAGGTGTGCCTGGGATTGCCACAATCCAAAACCTTGCAAAAACCAAACCAAACCTTTGCTCTACTGAACTTCATGAAGTTTGCACTGGCCCACCCCTCAAGCCTGTCAAGGTCCCTCTGGATGGCATCTCTTCCCTACAGTGTGTTGAATGCACCACACAGGTTGGGGTCATCAGTGCTGAGGGTGCCCTCAACCCACTGCTCACATTGCCAACAAAGTTGTTGAGCAGTATTGGCCCCAGGAACGACCTCTGAGGGACACAACTCAGCACTGGTCTACATGTAGACAACGAGCTGTAGATCACAAATCTGCATGTGGCCATCCATCCAGTTCTTTATCCACTGCATGGTCCACACTTTAAACCCATGCCTTTCCAATTAGGAGACATGGACGTCACATAGAACAGTCTCAAACACTCTTCACAAGTCTAGACAGATGATCTCAGTTGCTCTGCTTCTATGTTTTAATAGGTCAGATCTCCCTTCCCTGTACAGGAATATGTGAATAACAGAGGAACAAGTCTGGGACTCTCAGATGGAGAACAGACCTCAACATGGCCCTGACTTTACTCACTAAGCCATATCACCAAAAGACACTGGTTACACTGAGAAACTGGGATCAGTGTATCCACATATAAACTCTTCCCTAATGTTCGTATTGGTTAAAGAAATGCGCACAGAATTGGAGAGCTCTGCAATAGAGAACGAAAAGGTTCTTAAAAATATTTATTACTGATTTTCAGAGGCTATAAGTCTGATCTACATATACACACAGAGATTTTTATCATGGTTTTTCCACCCCCCCTCCCACCTCGAGTTTACATAAGTTACTCCACTGTTATCTCGCAAATGTTAATTGGGGCATACTTCAAGTTCCATCAAGAAGCAACTGCTGCACTTGCTTTGAGGGAGATTTCCAAAAGCCCACAACAGGTCCAAGCAATGCAAAGTGCATTTTTCAGTTCAGTTTTCAGTTCTTAAAAAAGAGGGGGAAGCAGCTCCTACTACATACTATCAACCCATAAATGCTGCTATAGAAAGGAGTAATTTCCTGTAGGGACTGCAAGTAAGGATGTAAAGCTTCCTTTTGCTGTGAGCATTCAGCCACAGGAGCACTTTCTGGATGCTTATGGATTTGCTCCCGTCTCACATTGGCAGACAGGAAAGGAAAATCTGACTGCCAGCAGCCAAGTCCTGGTACAGGTTTGCTATTGCAAAGTGATGGTGAACTGACAGCTGCCTTTTTCCCCTGCCTCTGACACATCTGTTGCCAGCGCCCTGGCTGCTTAAATGCATACATATCTTTGTATGCTTAAATGCATACAAGCTTAAATGCAAACATATCTTTGTTCTCACCTCATCCCCCTGCATCTTGCTGGTTTACAGTCTAAATACAACCCTTTTTAGGTGCATGGAGATAATTCTGTAGGAGATGAATTCAGGGCACACAAACGATGCTATGCTGTGGTTGTTAGGCAACAAAACACCCCGCTACCACCTCTTTTGCTGCTGGGAACCGTCTGCCTTACCTTTTTCTGGAGGACACAATGGAAAATGAATATAAACATTCCCTGCAGAGAATTGAATATGGTGAAGAGATACGCCATGATGACTGTGCTTTCATTAATATACATGAGTCCGAATGCCCAGGTCAGTCCTAATAGGCAGAGTAGGGCTATTGCACCTATAACCCAGGACCTGTTAGGAGAAACAGAAAAAAAAACCTAAAGAGGAGAAAGGGATTGGTTTTTCATCTACACAAAAGAAAGCACATATCTACAGATGGGAAGACTTTGCCCCTGGTTTTAGCAAAAAGAAAACATGATATCTAAAATAAATCATAGGGAGCTTCGTCTTCAAAGGGGATGCAGTTTACAAATATTTAAGCTTGAGAAAATACGTATAAGGAAATGGAAGTGTTATGAGCATAGAAATTTAACATAACCAAAGCACAATATCTCTTTTCTTTTTTTCAAATGTAAAAGCAGTGTGCTTGTAAATAACATGTAGATGTTATTTCTGCAAATGAAGGAAATTAAAATAAACCAAATGAAACAACAACTCTAATTGCCACTTTTTTAGTGTCCACTGGTTTCACAGGACTGCCAGTTGGACCAGCTTCTTTACACTTAACACCAAGATACATGTATTGCTGCATTTCAGCTGGTCTCCCATATGCCTGAAAGCCAGACAAACAACTACAGGCAGGTGGGCAAGCCCCCACAGCTTGCCAGATTGGCTCCACACAAGGATGTTCTTTGTGATGCTGCTTCACACTTCTTCCACCCTGCAATGAGGGGAACTATGTAAACACGTACAGGCACTCACACACTCCTTTTGCTAAAATGGTAGCTGCTGCCACACTTCTGCTTGCAGAAAAGGAGGGGTAATCCTTCATTACATTGACTACAAAACGAACATTATTGTTTTCTGCACCTCAGGAAGCCAGCAGGAGTAGAGGTGCAGCCTTTGCTGTGCCCCAAATGTTGTTCAATCAAATATGGGGAGTGGGCAGTTTCTGTTTGCTTCCTCCCACTGACTTTCTGCTTGGACAGACAGAGCCTGGGGACATGGGATGACCACACGTTCCTTTTTTCTGTATGCTTTAAGGAAAGCTGGAAGCTCTGCTGGGATGGCAGGAGAATTGTGCCAAATTACACTGCTAAATAACATTTAGAGATCTGCTAAATTACCTTCTTAGAGCCTGATATTCCAAAACCAGGCCAAGAGACGAAGTGTGACAAGCAGTATAGGAACTCAGTCCTGCTTCTAGACATCTCCATAGTTTCCACATGGTATATTACCTATAACCTTATAGGAATTCCTGCTGAATTGGGAAGGCAGTCAACTTCTATCTGGGAGGCAAGCAGTACCAGGGGCATTTGTTTGCCCTTACCACAAGACTTTGATTTTCTCCTGTTGTCCCTTGTTATCATTAGGTGTAACATCATAAAAAGGAATGCACTGATACCCAATCTTTGCACCCTTTCCTCATTGTTTAACCCTCCTGTCCCCCAAAGTAGACCAGACTGCTGTCAAGCCAGCACCTCTGCTTCCTTTTCTACCTTAAAGCAGCCTAAAGTGCTGCAGAAGGGCTCACAGGGGCAAGTACCTGCCTACATTTCTAAGCCACTTTGGACTTGTACAAACGTGGCCTAGGTCTGGGCATATTTGGTCTTTAATCTGCTAAGCAGAGCATGGGGCAAGGGGGAGAAAGATGAAGCAGCAGCAACTTGGGGGAAAAAAATCAGTCCTCCAAAAGTCAGGCAGACAATCTCTGCTATAGAAACAACAGCAGCTACAACCTTGAATCCTTTTCCTTTTAGCAGGTCATGTCAGAAACAGAAGCATACCAATGTTGTATTTATGATTTCTGTTGTTTCGGTGGGGGGTTTTTTAGGTATTGGAATGAAAAAGCAGCATTAAGTCTTCCACTGAAATTTATGAAGTATGTATTATTTAACCATATGACCAGAAGAGCTCCCTAAGGTAACTGCTTATTAAGACAGTTCTTTAAAAACCACTATTATGCATGTAGCAGACCAGAACAACTCCTTTGAAGCATTACTAGTCAATCCCAGTAATAAATATTTAGCACGGTGCAAATTGAAAATGCACTCTCACAATCCTTCAGAAAGTAGTCACTAGAGAGTTTACAGCTTTAGACATTTGGGATATTTTTCTCCCCGAGATTCCACCGTTAGTGAGAGCATGCTATCATCCTAATTGCATGCAAATTAAAAAAAAAATCTTTCAAAAAAGAACAAATTAAACAGAAAACATTTTTTCCCCCTCCCTCTACTCATCTCCGATTAAAAGCTTCCTACACTTATAGAGTCTTTTAAAAATTATTCCCTGAATATCAGAAAAGCATTCTGCTCTGAAGCACAGCCAGGTCTCAGACCTGATTAAAGAGCCTTTGGCTGCAGAGGTGTGCAGGACTGAAACGGTTATTCAGTGAAAATATGCTACCTTCAGTGATGGAAAGGAATCTGTGGGTTAGAAGACCCCCTACAGTGCAAACTGCACACATTACAATGTTGTGCTTCAGAAAACAAGACTTGGACATAAAGAATGTGTGAAGATTACTATGAATAGCTCCATCCCATATCTGCAGAAAAAAATGGAACCAAGCGATGAAAGAGAACATGGGAATGGTGCTGAAAGAATGAACACAAAGGACTCTTCACCAGAAGAACAAACTGAAAGTCTACTGCAAAGTTGATTTGCCTTTATTTTGTGCTACGGCACAATAGTTTGCGGTTGCAGGAGAAAGAGCACAGATGCCCTAAGGTTTGCAATTTCAAGGCATTTTTTTTTCTCTCTTCACAGTTTTTGTTTTTTTTTCTTTAGTGCAGCCTGAGGTTTTTGTCTTGTTTTTTGTACAGACTTGCTGTTGTTTTTTCATGGTTTTTCTTTTCCATAGTGGAATTTTATTGCAATAAAAAAAGAAAAGCATGCATGTTTTGGTGTAATTCAAAATCAGCATTTTACAGTTAATGACCATTAGGTACTCCAGTAAGGACTCTCCAATGCACTAATGCATACAGGTTTGCTTACATTACTCCCATTAACTAGAAAGGGGATCATGGGGAATAGCACCCATGCACCTTTCTGAAAATTAGCTTCTGTATTTATATTACCATAAAGCACTCACAGTGAGAGAGCACAGTGGAACAGAGAGCTGCTGTTGGGATAACAAGTCTGTACTACACAGAATTAACTTGGGAACTTTCACCTTGAATTCAAGGAGTGTCCAATTAAAGAACATAAAGCAAATAAGGTGACAATTGGTTGGCAGTACATATGCAGGACATTTACTCTGCACCTTAGCTGTATGCCTGACCATTTTCCTGCACAGTTTGCTCTTCTGCCTCAAAAGCGAATGACAGAAGCTTTAATGATTTTTCAATATTGATCTGACAGCTGGTTCATGAGACCACACTGATAAATGAAATTTATCAGCCATTCAGGTCATTCTTACTTGATGAAGGGTCTGTTATCCTCATAGCTAAAGAATGCATAGACATAAAGACAAGAACACAAACATTAGAAATATAATGGCATAGAAAATACAGTTTACTGCTAGTTCCCCTCCCTTCTCCCACCAGCCACAACCAAAACCAAAGGTGGAACAGCACCAGATGTGCCTGGAACACATCAGCCAGCCTGGCTAGCTGCCCCAGGGAATTGAAACAGGACCGAGGTTGCTGGCTTCATGCAGAGAAGCGGGCATTGCTAGCTGTGAGCTCCAGCTGTCCCTCCTGGCTTCCATCACGCAGCTGTCAAATGACTCTGACATCTTAAAAGTCATGGCTGTCTCTGGAGAAGACTTGTTTTGAAACCCCAGTATAGCCACCGCAAAAGGCTTTTACACATTTAAGTGGGGAAACTTCACCATGCCTCCTGCACTCTCTGCCTGTGGGGCTGTAGCATATGACAGGGATCTCTTAATTGCTGCTTACTTTTTGAAGTGGAAACCCTAAGTTGTCACATTATGAGTAAGAATGCAGCATTCTTAATGTAATGGCATCAGAATCTTCTAAAGCCCTGGGTGACAGAAAACACTGACAAATTTACTCCTTTTTCATGGGGAAGGACAAAGAAAGGCCTCTCTGTGCCAGGTGCAAAGTAGCCTGCTGCAGTAGTGAAGAAGCCAAGACTGATCATTTAAAATGAGCTTCTGTCACTGTGGGGACACAAGATTACCCACTGCCATTGTCCTAGGGGAGCCTCCCTGACCTTCTGGGACAGGCTGTGTGCCTAACTCTGCCTGTGTGGTGGTTGATGTGCAACATGTGGGGAGAGCAGGCCAACTCCCAGGCATCTTCTCCTTACTGACATGGAGATTCTGAACCTGTGATCCCTTGCAAAAACCACTAAGGGTGCCAGAGAAGGATGGGTAGCTCAATATGTTCATCCATTACTGCTGGCAACACAGCCAGGGCCAGTCCATACTGCTGAGACCTTCTTTGGTCACTACTAGCTCTCCTAAAATGCTATTAAATGCAATGAAGACATGAGACAATCTGGAGCTGTCAGCCCAGCAGACAGCTCCAGATGAAGGCTCCATTTCAGCTTTGTACAGACAAAATGTGAAACTGGTAAACTAGAATTCCCTTTGAGCTTGAGGCTATAACTTCAAAGCAGCTCAGGAGAAAACTGTCAAAAAGACCTCATCAGTTTTTACCCCATTTCCAATGTGGATGTGTCTAGGACCCACCACCCAAAGCAAACAAGTGCCTAAAGAAGTGAGATTTTCAAAGATGTCTAACTCCCAAGCAGGGATGTTGAGATCCTTGAGCGGGTCCAGAGAAGGGCAACAAGGATGGTGAAGGGGGTGGAACATAAGCCCTATGAGGAGTGACTGAGAGAGCAGGGGTTGTTCAGTCTGGAGAAGAGGAGGCTGAGGGGAGACCTTATCGCTCTCTACAGCTACCTGAAAGGGAGGTGTAGCCAGGTGGGGGTCAGTCTCTTATCTCTGGCTACAAGTGATAGAATAAGAGGACACAGTCTTAAACTGCATCAGGGGAGATTTAGACTGGACATTAGAAGGAACTTTTCCACAGAGAGGGTGATCTCTCACTGGAATGGGCTGTCCAAGGAGGTGGTGGAGTCACCATCCCTAGAGGTGTTTAAGAACAGGTTGGATGATGTGCTTGGTGGCATGACCTAGATATTAGGGTAGTGTGTTATAGGTAGGATGGTCTGTTGGTAGCAGGATGACAACAGGTTAGGTAACAGGTTTGGCTAGGTTAGGTAATAGGTGGTAGGTTGGACTTGATGATCTCTATGGTCTTTTCCAACCTTACTAATTCTGTGACTCTGTGATTTAACTCTCTACGCATAGGGCCCATAGCACTTAGTCTCTCGTATTCCTCATGAAATACGTACAAACCTTTCCATTCTACCAACTTAAATGCTGTAAGAAGCTCAATTCATGTATTAGCAACAAATTCTGACAAAAATTACTTCAGAATTTTTTTTTCACCCCAGTAAAGTCTGTGAAGCCTAACAGTGCTGCAGTAATACTATGTCATTACCTGCAATACATAAAAAACGTCACTTAGGAGAAAAACCTTGGAAGAGCTTTCATTCACAGAAGAATGGAGTTGCTAACTGGAAAACTGAGATTATGTTCACTAGTAGTAAAATTTAGACTATGTGACTCTGATCCCTTTATAGTTAATGGGAGACTAGAACCCTCAAAAGACAGTTTATCCCCTAGAAGGAAAGATATTTAAGGTAGGTGAGGTTTCTCCATTTCCTGATAAAATACGTTTGTCTACAGACTGCAGAGGAAACCTGAATGATGGCCTAGGTGGGGGGTTCACTTTCAAATACCTGAAGGTAAAAACCTGATCTTTAGTGGTTGCATTATTCATTTAACCTGCAAAATCTTGCCTCACCTCCCTTGTGTTTCTTTGCAGCCCAGATGATGGATAATGGATGGTCTACCTATCCGTATAAATACCTAATTCATTTTCTAATCTTAAAAAAGCCTGACTTTACCTTGGGGCAAAGACTTCTTAAGGTTAATTACACATCATGTAAAACTCTTTTAAAATCTTATTTAAGTTAGATGTCTCAATTTCCCAGAGTAACGTCTCCTTCAATGATGAGAAAGGATTGTTCATATTACCTTCTATATCCCTGTGATACTTCCAGACCAATGCTTTTTTTAAAAGTTGCTGAAATTTGACAATTCGAAGTATTTTCCTATCTCTACAATGGCAGGAAAAGGCTCAGTAAGCACACAGAATCAGAGCTTGGGCCCCCAAAATCCTGTTTGGCTAGTCAGCAAAATGCCAAAGTGAGTACATAGCTGTTAGGGGTGATGAAACCCAAATAAAAATAGATGGATGATGTGCCCCCTCTCAAGCATTCAGAAGAACCTGTGAAATTCATTTTAATATGGTGCAAATAAAGCAGAGAGACAGACGTTTCCTGCAGGCAAGCAGGAGGGAAACACAAAATAAAGTGTGCTATTGTATCTCCCCACTGCCTGCTGGTATGAGGTAGTAGGGATGTTTTGCTTTCTATTTTTTTTTTTTTTCAAATTTTAAGGATTAGAAAAGATTGATTTATTGAACTGCTGAAAATCTACAGGAAGGAGTTGGAAAGCCCAGCACTCCCCTCATAATGCAAACGGGTTCATCATTAATTAGTGAAGGAGCATCTTCATGGCGAGAAAAATCAATAGCAAGCAATAAAAGAGTGCTTAGAGGATTTTGCCTTTGAGTTTCATGATAAAGTTACCACTTTTATGGCATGAAACCAAATGGCTTCCTAATCTCCCTCTTTAGGTTGCTGGTGTGCGTCACACAGCTTTCCAAGTCATCATTGCCAAGTTTCATCTTCTGGCTCCTGCACTGTCTTTGGCAGTAGGTGGCCAGTCCCCTGAAGACATTTATAACCATCTCAAGGGTCAGTGGGCCAGTCAGCCTCATTTGCAGGAAAAACTCTTGTCTTTATATGTTTTGGAGATCTGTAAAGTTTTGGGTTCTACCTGCTGCCATAAGAGTAATTTTATACACATTGAAAGCCACTTCTGACTTCCACTGGTAGATCTAAACTTTTATTCAGACAAATGAGGTCAAACCTTCTTTGGCCCTATGAGATGCCCACGCCTGGGATCTGGGGGAACCAATGGCTATATTCTTCATCCAAAGGCAAAGCATCATCCCTTTTCTCTCAATTCACCCAGAGAAGTCACAGCCTGCTTTCTGAGATTTGTTCTTAATTATTGCAATAGGAAAAGACCATTCTGTTAAGCTCATCTCATTTTCTGTAAGTAATTAATCACCCTCAGAATTGCTTACCCTGTTTATTTCCTTCCTCCTAACTCTGTGAAAGCATGGCATGATTATTCAAGCCACACTGATGTGCAACCACATATCTAATTGTTTCCACACTATATGGATTCAGCAAAGCCTTTAGACACATTTGTATTATCCAAATAGCACCAGCAGGGCTTGCTGACAAAGTGCTTAAAATGTATGGCCTTTTAAAACAATAATCATGATTTATGGGTTCACAGAAAGACTACAGGTGTTTAACATCCTCCAGGACACTGTCTCAAATCAATAACCATGGATCGACCTTTTTTTTTTTTAATTCAGAAAGGACAACACCTGTCAGTGGGAAGATTAGTACTTTACAATCACCATTCAACATTAACACAGTCATCACAAAACCATAGGTAAACAAGCAAAACTCCAAACTAAAACAGTCAGATATTAACCAAACCCTTCTGTGAAAAACTCAAACAGCAGCAGATTGCAACAAACAAAATCAGATGCTGTCATCAACCTCACTGGGGGAAAAAGGCACCCAGACAAAAGTACAGCCTCAGATGTTTTTCCAGAAGGGTTTCTGCCTCTGAGCTGCTTCCAAACTCTGCACTCTGGCAAAATATAAATATGTACCGTATCTTTTCTTGGTAGGAAGCTTATAAATATGTAATTCATTTTATGCCAACTCTGATTTTTCTGGACTTTCTCTAGGCTGCCTGTATGTTTGATCACGTAAAGATGGAGATATGAAGACTATATAGGAGCAGCAATGAGTTAACTACGTGACTAGAAGTATGGTGTTTTCTTACAAAGGATGCAGGGAGATGCAAGATAAGTTCAGTCTAAAGAAGAAGAAACTGGGGGGAGACCTCAATGTCTTTATTGATGATATGGAGGAGGGAATTGAATCCACCATTAGCAAGTTTGCAGATGATACCAAGCTGGGGGNCTTCCAGGGGAAGTTTAGGCTGGATGGTAGGAAGAGCTTCTTCACAGAGAGAGTGATCTCTCAGTGGAATGGTCTGGTCAGGGATGTGGTGGAGTTGCCATCCCTGGAGGTGTTTAAGAAAAGACTGGACAAGGAACTCAGTGACATGGCCTAGATGATGGGAGGCTTGGATGGATGGAGCATGGTGCCCATGGTTCCACGCTTGTGGGCCTGATCCCTGGGTGGGTGTTCACTTGGGAGTTGGACTAGATGATCCTTGTGGGTCTCTTCCAACTCAGAACAACCTATGAACCTCACAGTGGTCTACAGTTTCCTGATGAGGGGAAGTGGAGGCACAGGAACCGATCTCCTCTGTGTGGTGACCAGTGACAGTACCAGAGAGAATGGCCTCAAGCTGTGTTAGGGGAGGTGTAGGTTAGATAATTACAGAAAGGTTCTTCACCCAGAGGTACTTTGGGCATTGGAACGGGCTCCCCAGGGATAGTCACAACACTAAGCCTGATAAAGTTCAAGCAATTGGATAATGCTTGTGAAGACATGGTAGTCTCTCTCAAGGCCTTATAAAACACACTGACCACAGCTGTGGTACAATGAAAGTGAGGGAGGCAGCTTCTAATGCTGAGGCTAATGAGGGATTGAAGTGCTGCTGTTTTGCAAGTCCAGTTCCCTGGGTGAATCCAATGCAACATTCAATTCCAGACCCTCTTGTATCACAAACTATTGCCAAGTTATAGCATCTTATGATTAAACAAAAAAGATCTGAAAACCACTAGATGATCTTAAGTCTCAATAGAACAAGCTGAAATAATCCTTACTGTCTCCCTGCTTTACCTTGCTTCTAAAATCGCTAGAATAAAGCACAAATTAATCTTCCTTTAGTAAAAGTACACCTGTTACAAATTATTGTTCTGTATTGGTAATGTAAGCTCTTCATAACAATGGAGGAAAAAAATCTTGCATTTTCAAAAGTCTAACTCATTCCTCACAGCACCAGGATGTTTACTTTTTCTGCATTTCAATCAGCTGAGTAAATAAAACTAGACCAGTAAACCTCTGTTCCTGCCAGCACAATACTGCTATGTTAAATCAAGGATTTAATTCAAACATTTATGCAGACCATTTTTGGAAGTTGTATTTAACCTTTGTTTTCCATTTTCTACCTAACTCAGAATTTTTTTTTATGACTTCTGTAAACCCACAGGACTGAAACAACAAGCTAATCTGGAGATTGGGATTAGTCATGTATCTTTAAATAAAATACATATGTTGAAGCACGAGAATGAGCAGATAATCACTTACACCCATACAACATATGGAGAGACCAGGTTATGGTAATGATTTTAAAACGAGGTGTATCTTCAAAAGGGGCATCTCAGTTTTTTGCTTGATGCTTCCTGTCCCTTGCCTCCCCCAGCCTTGGCCAGACTCCTCAGAAGAGCCCAAAATGAGCTTTGCAAGGATGTATCGTAATAATCAACATTAAGTCTTCGCATTTGGCTCCTACTTTTGGCTGTTGGGTTGCACACTTTTAGATTTATTTCTGCAAGCCTTTGAGCATGAGACTCCTATGTAAAAAAAAATACAAAGTAAAGGAGTATGCTGTGAGTTTTGTTTCAAGTCAGAAACTTGTGAGAACATATACTTCTTTATTTGTCCCTTACATCAGGGCTATGTACCTTTAGCCATGGACCACTGGAAGCTTCCATGGCAGCCAGCAGGCTGAAGAGGGCTTGTTTTGGTCATTTGAGAACTGATTTCTGAAAGCTGCAGTGCAGAACATTCTGCTTCATCCCAGTTATGGGATTTCAGCATGTGTTCTTGTGAATCTGGTCACAACACCTAGAAACATTATCTCCTATAAATACATGTTTTTCCAGGCAATTTCATGTTTTTGATATAGCACCTATTCTTTTGTCGCAGAAGACAGGATGGAAGCAGGTTTCCACAAGAAGAAAGAAGCTGCAACAGGACTACAGGGATTAATGCCAGGATTAAACTATCTCAAGGCCTCTAATTAACAGTGCTTCTTTAGCGACAAAAAATGCTCTCAGCTAAAAGCCTGGGTCTCCCTGTCTGAAAGAAAGAAAATTAAATTTTCATGATGTCTTTCAGGTGAGTTTCTATTGCAATGAGATTTTCAAAGAAACCCAGGACTGCAGCCTGGCATGCTCCTCTTTGAAGAGGCCTCCCCAAGTTGAGCTTTCTAAAGAGCATCCAGGTGGCCTACAGCACAAGTCAAGCTATACTCTGGCTAGAACAATAACACAACAAAATAGGACAAAAAGAGAAATGAGCTGACAAAGACCTTTGCCTCTTGCCTTCTTTCTAGTGGGTCTGCAACTGCACTCGGCAGCTATGGCCGACATGTTGCTCTTCCAAAGTAAACAAAATAAAATCTCCTTGCCGCTGAAGAATATCAGAAGAACATCAGAAGAACATGTTCAGCACAGAGGAACATCAGAAGTCTGGTCTGGCTAGGGAAAATGCTAACAAACTCAACTGCAGTCAGGCAGCACCAGGGGGAAAGGGCACTAGGATGCCTGTGGGAACTTCAAAGAAAAAGTTAAATCTGTAAGGAAGAGAAAAGGATGGTTTCTGGTCTCTGCTAGAAGAAAGGAGGCTTCACCCTTTCCCCTCCAGCCACTTGGAGATGCACAATGTAACTTCAGGTGCAGCAACTGCTTGGCCCCATTGATGAACTCTCTCAATGCACTTGTAGGACTTGTCTTTGTTAGCTAAATGCTCTCCCCACCATGTTTTCCATGTCGGTAACTAATGCGCAGCACACTGTGCATGTTGAGAGCATATAGCAAAGGCTAGATCTCAGATTTCACTACATATGCTGAAGAGCACATCTGGATTACCACGAGTGTAGGTCCTCTTTTTTCCCTTTTTCCTAGTGCTATGGTGACTTGAATGAGTAGTATTTAAATGGCTGCAGAACAAGCAATGCTCCATCACACAAGGAGAGGGTTCATCTGAAACCCTGTTTTGCACAGAGAATGGGGTTAAGCATCTAGAAACATGTGGATGGTTTGTTTTGCTGCAGCATCTGGCATGGGTTGGATGAAAACCAGGTGTGCAAGGATGACAAGCTTTGTCAGTACATGCCTGACCACCTGGAAAGGAGCTGATGGATGGAAAACAAAAGAACCATGCTGGACCATCCACATAGGATGAATTTTCCTTTGTCACATAAGGTTTCCTACAAGAATGTGAATATAAAAAAGATTCAATGTAGTCCTGTCTGTGACAGTCTGAGACATTCTGCACATATAGCATCTATCCAGCACAATGGAAAAGCATGAAGGAGAGACTTTGAGCTGCACAACTCCAGAAATCACACCACACGTCAGCAACCTCCGGTACCACAGCCTCACAGCTGCTCTAAAGAATTCCAGCTGGTAACACATCCTTATGCAGAGCCATCTGCTAACAAGAAGGCATCAATACCACACTGATACGCCCAGTCTCCATATCTCACAGGCCAGAGGTGCAGGCAGCACAGCAGGCTTTTGCTATCCAAAAAGCTTATGTAGAGCCTGGCTTGAAAGATCTGTCTCCCTTGCAAGCTCTTCAGGGCTTCCAAAACAACATCTTCCCGTTTGCTGACAGGGACTCGGTTTGAGGTCATAAGCCTTTTTGTGCACCCTTTGTATCCCACTTATACTCTCACATGGGTCATGAGTGAAATGTGGGCAGAGCTACCAAGGACTAAACGATGTTCATCACTGCCCATATCTGCTCACCTGTGTTTGCCAACAAGCTATGAAAAGATGAAAGAGCAATGGCCACAGTGGACTTTGGAGTGCCCAGAAACAGCCATTATAAAAGGCTGAGGAGCAAAATTCCCTCCCACCCTGCATCTGGGGAGGCAGAGGCAGAAGCTACACACAACACCCAAGAGGCAGCTGTTCTGGTGTCCTTGGCTGCATCACTTCATACTAAAGAGATCTTTAAAAGGCAGAAGAGATCGCCCGTCTTGATGAACTCTTAAAATTTCTGTGTAGATATACTGAGGGAAGATATCAAGGGCCTAGGTAAAAGCATGCTCCTCTTGTAAAACAGGAGCTAGTGTCCTCCTGATATGAGTGGCAGGAACAGAAACACTTGCAGCTGTAAACAACGTATCCCACATACACAAGCTCACACCTTTTCCTGGCTATGTGCTTCAAAAAGCAGGACTAAAGCACAAATCTTGCTGTCTCAGTGGGCAAAACCCACTAAATCAGATCAGTACCAATCTGTGACATAGGGAAGATACTACAGTGAACCCCCATTAGTCACAGGCTGTTGGGTCCAGTCCACCTCCCGTGAGTTGTGAAATCCGCAAAGATAGTGAATCCACTACGTAGTCGAGTATGCCATGCCCGTGGCCATGCCCCCTCCCCTAATAAGGTTGGGAGCAGGGTGGGTCCTGGGAGGGGGGCTTGTTTCAGATGTCTGGCTGGGCTCCGCCGAGGTCGCCGAGGACGGGACCGGCGCAGGGCGGGGGGCAGCAGCGGCGCAGCGTGGGAGCAATGGGGATGGGATCGGAATCGAGGTGGGGGGGGAGTGGGAACCGGGGATGGGGTTGGCTGTGCGAGCGGGGAGGAGGCGCTGCGGGACGCGGGACCGGTGCTACGAGCCGCGGCAAGCGAGCGAGCGGGACGGGGATGGAATCGGAGCAGGGGTGCACCGGCGCCGTGAGCCGTGGCAAGCGAGCGAGACGGGACGGGGACGGAATCGGGGCGGGGGTGTGCCAACGCCGTGAACTGCGGCAAGTGAGCGAGATGGGATTAGGGCAGGGGTGCACTGGCACCACGAGCTGTGGCAAGCGAGTGAGCGGGACGAGGATGGAATCGGGGCGGGGGCGCGCCACAAGCCCTGCGAACAGAGTGGGGGGAAGCAGGGATGGGGGTGGCTGTGCGATCGGGGAGGTGGGGGGGGCGGAGCCGGCACCGCAAGCGGCGGAGCTGGGAGCCGATCTGACTGAGGTCGCGGTAGCTTCTGCGCATGTGCCGAGGTCGCAGAGGCTGCAGAAAAATCACCCGCAAATACTGAACCTCAGAAATAGCGGACCGTGAATACGCAGGGGCTCACTGTAGTAAGAATTCTCCTATTCCTTTCAGGTTCGAAACCTGCCACGACAGGGACCGGACTGAGCAAAAAACTACGTGCATTCCTGCCCCATTGATCAACCAACCAAGCTCCTTAATTTCCTTCCTAATTTCTCTGGATCCCTTCTTGTTCATCTCATCACTGCCAGATTGGACGACCAGCAGGGGATAATAATCAGAAGGTCGAATTAGTTCTGGCAACCTCTCAGTGATGTCCCGTACCCGGGCCCCAGGGAGGCAGCAGACCTCCCTGTGGGACGGTCGACAGGTAGGACCTTCTATTCCACTCAGAAGGGAGTCTCCGACAACCACTACCCTCCTTTTCTTTTTGACACTAGACGTTCTGATTTACTTGATGGAAGAGTTAGTCCCTAGTGATTTACCAGGTGAAGTGCCTCCTTTCATATTATCCTCCTGATCCCCAAAATCCAGAACCCCAAACCTGTTCTGGAGGGGAAACTCAAAAGGTGGCATTTGAAAAGGTGGGGGGGGGGACAGGAGAGAGATTCATTACCCCCACGGGAGGAAACCTGTTCTCATTCCGCCTCATCCTCTAGGCTTCTTTATTCTACCTTGTGATGGGGAATGTGAGCTATATAAGGTTCCTCTGGCTCTTGAGAGTCTCTAAGGGATAGAAGTGCACGGAGTCTCAATTCTATTTCCTTTCCACTATCTCAGACATTCATCAGTCTTTCAACCTCTTTTCTCTACCTTGTATGTGGAAATCCAATTACATTATAAATTAATATGCCCTTAAGAACCAAAGACAGAAAATTAGCAGTGGAGAGAACTGTNCTCCGACCCTCTGGCAGTTCAACATTTGCCCCCAGCTTGATATCATCTGCAAACCTGCTGATGATGGACTCAATTCCCGCAGACATATCGTCAATAAAGGTGTTGAAGAGTGCCGGGCCGAACACTGATCCCTGTGGGACTCCACTAGTGACTGACTGCCAACTGGATGTGGCACCATGCACCAACACTCTCTGAGCTCGTCCATCCAACTAATTCTTAACCCAACATAAAATGCTTCTGTCCAGGCCATGCTCTATGAGTTTCTCCTGAAGCTTACCATGGGAAACCGTGTCAAAGGCTTTGCTAAGGTCTAAGTACACAACATCCATGCATGGCCTTTTTTTCGTCAACCAGGCAAGTCACCAGATCATAAAAGGAGATCAGGTTGGTCAGACAAGAACCCATGCTGACGAGGGTGTTCCTAAGTTTGTATTATGCTTCTCTGACTTCCTCAAGCATAAAACATTATTCGTAATGAAGCAACACATTTGAAAGGGTATAAGCAACATACTTAAAAGTATTTTAATTGCTTGTGTTTTCAGAATGTTTTAATGAGGTAAAATACAGAATAGACACTCATCTGCCAAAGAACCTATAAAATATTTTACAACGACATTATATTTGATGCAAGTGGTAGAATAAATTCCTGGTATTTTAAACGAAGATACTAGAGATTAGCACAAGAAAATTATTCAGGAGTCAATTATTATCTCTGCTTTAATTATAAGGGCTTTGTTTTTTTGGTTTTTTTCTTTCTCCCCAGTTTTTAATTTAAATGTCATACCGCAAGGCTTTCTAGACAGATTTTGTGTGGGTAACCTTAGAGAGACTGCTCTCAGCAAGCAATCCAATAGCACTAATGCATGACAAGTAGCCATATTAATAAATGTTATTAAATGTACCATTTCTTTAATGCCTCATCCAAGACCAAATGAAAGACCATCTTGCTGAGATCAATCTACAAGGGACTGCTTGCCCAACTTCATTTTATAGCCGAATGATGGCAGGAGAAAAGAGAGGCAGGTCACACAGCAGCCAGCCCACAACCCTGGTGAACAAGCACCCTGTGGGGTTCCGGGCTCACTGGAGTGTCCTGCATTTGTACAGATTCCAGTCCCCTCTGCTTCCAACCTTTGCGGAAGAAGCTGTGCCTAAAAAATTGAAACTTGACCAAAACAACTATGCCAGGTTGTGTCATGAAGAAGCTTTCAGGGGGCACTGACCTGGAACAGTGTGGTCAGTCGGTCCAGGGAGGTTGTCCTCCCCCTGTACACAGCGGTGGTCAGGCCCCATCTTGAGTACTGCGTGCAGTTCTGGGCTCCCCAGTTTAAAAGGGATGTTGAGCTGCTCGAGAGGGTGCAGAGAAGGGCAACGAGGATGGTGAAGGGACTGGAGGGCAAGCCCTACGANGAGCTGATCAACAGTAAGAACAATAACCTTGCTGAGAACTGCCTTTCAATTGTGCAATTCAGTTATCTCCTAATGAGCTCCCCTCACACCTCTTCTCCCATCCCTATCCCAAAAGAAAGAGAAGAACCCACTTCCAGCCGTGTTTCTCAGCACTCTCCTTTCCTGGGTGGGTAGTAAAGCGCTGACTCCCAACCACTTTCTCCTCCTGAAGCTCATTAAATGGTTTTATTAATTAGCAGGCACCCAATCTTATCATGCGCTGCACCTGAAATCCCCCTTGTATTTTTGAAGAGAGTAATTAAAGCCAGAGGTACTTGAATAAACAGGCAGTGACAGAGACTAATATTCTATCAATATAATGAAGCAGCTTGCTAGACAGTAAAATGCCCAGGGCTCAGATGTTAACCCAGTCCAAGGGCAAATCATGCCTTGGCTGGAAAGCACATCCACTGATATGACCACCCCCAGGTAAATAAATTCTCAATAACACTCCTGAAAGCAATCGGATTCTGGAGAGAATTCAGGTCATGAAATCTGTCAGGGGCCAAAACAAACAGAAATAAGTAAGGCTGCTGCCCTCAGAGCACAGAGAAATAGTAATAATAAACAGTTTCTACACATTCCCTGTAGAAACTGAAATAATTAGCTAGTAATTATTGGGAACTCTTTATATAGAGCGACTAGGAGGTTACCTACTTCAAGGACTGAAAATGTAGCTTTGCCTCCTTCATGCAAAAATGAATGGAAAATGCCACCACTGGCAGCCAAACCACAGTAAAGACGTTGATTCCTCGGTAGCCACTTGGTACCTATCAGAAACTACTCTGCAGTGCCATAACCCAACCGATTGTCCCTGGTTATCACTGCTGCCAGCAGAGCTGGTTCCCCTGTTAGGCTACTCAGAGAGGAATGGGGGGGGAAGCAGTGAAAGACAGAAACAGGCAGAGAGAAAGGAAAAAAGCCCAAACACTTACTTGATATTGTCAAGACATCCAGATTCAGGTTTCAGTATGGCAGTATGATGAAACATTTTATAGAGGGCAATCCCAAGGAAGATGACATTAAGCTGCAATGGGGGGGAAGATAAAAAGAGGGATTATATGACACAGTACAACATGATGGGAAGAAAATCAGCTTCTTCTCTGTAACAGATGGGTTACTGTATGAAATTAGCTCTCACTACAGATTTATAGCAACTGAATCACAGAAAATTTCTAGGCATTTTATAAGGTGAGCTGGCTTGTAGACTGGAGAACTGGTGATCACAGAATCACAGAATCACAGAATATTATGAGTTGGAAGGGACCCACAAGGATCATCTAGTCCAACTCACCATCTAACACCCGTAAAGAGACCGAGAGCACATCGCAGAGCGTAACACCAACCTAGATCCCTCACAGTCTAGCAGGCCACTCCGAGCCGGAGGTGATGCTACAGCCTTATCAAAGCCATGGCACTGTATATGTTACTGATATAAGGCTGGTTCTAAACTCAACTCTAGTGCTTTATCGGTGTTACAAAAATTAAGAATATTTGCTGTGATGACTTTTCTCTGTCTGAGAGATGTGCAGGCGTGAAATGTCACTCCAAGTATCTTGCTTAGCCCCACTGTAATGAGCATAAAGGCACCTTTTTCTGTGAATTCACCTTTTAGGCATGGTGTAATAAGGCAGATGGGTAGGAAAATCACAGCTGCTGAAGATGCTTAGCACAAAGGAAAGTTGAAAAACAAAAAGGAAAAGGAATTTGAGTTGTTCTGTAAAACATATGATGGTGTTTTTATGCCTTGGTGTTAACAAGGCTGCCAATTCCTAGGAGGGAGCTCCTCCAAAAGCCCAGTCTAGAGTTTGAGACCTTATCAATGAGGTAAGATATTTGTTATGAATTAATTGCTTAAGGTGAAAAAACCTCCAACAGTTCTAGCTGGTGGTGCATCCCCCTTCCTGATGTGGAAGTCTGTGAAATGGCCCCCCAGTTGCAGCAGAAGCAAAAGAAGTAGAGACAATGTCTGTATTGAAGTGAGAGTGCCTGTAGTTAGTCAGAACAAAGGATGGTTTATTTATGCCATATTGTAGCAATTAAAGTATAAGAAATCTCCAGCTGTCTCTAAAGTTGAGTTCTCCACCTTGTTGCTGTGTTAGCTGATATACTGGCAATGTGCAAAACATGAAGTCATGTGCTGGGAAGGAAAAAACCCTTATCAAACTTCTCTTTCAGTTTGGACTTTATTTCATCCCCATATGGGTGAACAGTGAGCAGCATAAAAAGAGAGTTTGGCACTTCTAAGTGTCCAGTGGTAGAAACCAAACTTTGCAAGTGCCTGCTCTGAAGCTCTCCAGCCCATTTTGATCAAGTATTTTGCAATGCCAAGAGCATCTCATAATGAGGGTCTAATTGCTTGTGCCAGGCGAGGTCAAAGAAGAACATGCCTTTCTCAAATTAATCTGTGTAAATTAAAGATAAAGAGTAAAGGGACAGCAAAAGTTTTATTTCTTGACCTGAGAGATGGAGTAGTTAATTAGGAGTTCTTACCATAATTATCAAGGTCGCCGGTCCTATAAAGCTCCAAATGAAGTAGGTGTCAAGTCGAAGCCAACATCTGTAATGAAACACAGGGGAAAGAAGGCATTGAAGGACTGCACCCAGGACATACATCAAGAGTGAGAGAGTGACAGAGAAGAATGTGAGCTGCAAAACACGCCGGTGGGAGACAGGAAATATTACACTGCTTGTTCATTTAAATGCTGAATTACGTGCCCAATTTCTGACAGCGCTATTGATGGAGTAAGATAATTACCTCTAGAGGAAGCAGTGAGAAAATGGTACAAGGCCTATTTGCTAAGGCTTTCTGCATCTGTCAGAAAAAATCCTTAACCCGAGGGCTTTTTTTAAGGAAGGGGTCTGACGAACATCCATAGAGCTTCTTTGCTTTATGCTCCTCTTTGCTCTCTAGCTCTGACGCAATGCAAGCTGTCTCTCAGCTGTAAAGTGAAATGACATTTCTCCAGCAAGCAGATCAGAGCAAATAGGAAGCACAAACTGGATAACAGGAGGCTGAGGCTTAAATAATTAGGTTCAGCAACTTCCCCTTTAAAGTGTTTTACGTGTTTCCCTGAACCTTCAGAGTGTTTTGTTTTCATGAATGTTTCCAGGGTTGCATGTGGTCTGTGCTATCGCAAGAAGTTGATTCATGGCCTAAAACTAAATTATTAATCTCTTAATTTCAACTGCATTTAATACTCCCCACATTTTTTAAGGCCCTTGGGAAATTACATTTCCATTCCGAGTTCATTCCAGGTGACAGGAAGATAAAATGGAAGTGACTGGTTACAAGACAGATGAATGTAAATTCCAAGGAAGTTTCACATGATGTTTAAAATAATATCTTATCCTGTTTGCAATGCTGCAAATCACAGCTCCATTTATACACAAAGGACTGAGAAAACACTCTTCTACTAAACATTCAATGGAATTTCATAATTAGGCAAGTGACAGGAACTGTATATATGAATTTATCATGGTGGAAGAGACAGCAGCTCTCACAAATGACAGCTCTAGTGTATGTCCTTAATGTTTTTCCCCTTCCAATGGGCTTTGCAACAGGCATAAAGGTCTGTGCCAGCAGCCCCATGGGAAATGATCAGCAGGAGATACCTATTGTGAGAATAAAACATGCCCTGAACCTCTATGATTGGGAGAAGCCAAGATATGAATAAATTTAAAAATGCAGAGAAAGCTTCTCCCTTCTCTCCCATACCATACAAATTTCATGTCTCATCAGTGCCAAAGATACATCAATATATATACACTCACACTGCTATTTGTCACAAATTAAAATACCGTCACTTCTGTGACTGTCATTCTTGAACTGCCTCTGCAGCTGCTTATCCAGAATTTTCATGTGATAACATCAAAATCTTAATGCAAGAGGCAAACAGAGGCTTTCAGAGTGATTGCAAGCAAATCTGGTTTCCTCCATGGCTGCTGAAGTTCAAGGTGATTTGGATGCAGCTGGTAATGGAACAATATGAGTGACTTGAAACTGCTTGAGTCTGATTCCCTACAGGAAAGGGTTTACATGATCCTGACATCTGTGTATCACCCATAATAAAATCTGAACTGTTGCTCAATTGCAACTAGATTGGACAAAGGAATAAAGGTTTCTGGGACAACAAAGTCCCTATAAAATGTCCTCCCTCCTATCCCTGAACAAAGATGTCTGCATAGCAGCAGCTCACATATTACACAGCATTTCAAACTTTATACCTACCCCATCTCACTTAGGGAAAAAAGGCAACTAGTTCTTATGCCTCGGTTGCTCTATACACATCAGGAAATATGCAGCCCTAGCACTTTCTTCTACTGATAATGTGTGCTTGTGTGTGAGAGAGGACTCAGACCGTTATGGGTTTGGGGCGGGGGGGGTGCACTGTTTTATTTGGGTTTTTTTTAAATTGAATTTCTTTTCCCCCCAGTTTAACACTCAAAACAATCCCCAGCCCTCTCTGCCCAAGAGTTGGGAACATGGAGCATCTTAGCTGCCATCAACTTGGTTTTCCTTCAGCAGAGAGTGAGCTTACTCTTGAAAAGCCCAGGGAAGAGGAAACTTGCAAACACTGTCTTTTACTTCTTAAAACACCATGGCTAGCCATACAGTCACATCTGGGGCAGCTGGTTTTGAATGTATATAGATTGGGACACAGGGAAAATCAGTGAAAGCTGAAATACAAAATGAGTGAAGAGCTGTGCCAGCCTGTGGAAAAAAGGGCAAAGCAATTTGTTTCCTTTCCAGACAGCCAATGGAAGAATTTTTCCACCTCATTCCCCCAAAAATCTGTCTCCAGTTGCAGAGAGCAACTGAGTGACAAGAGGTGGACACTGTGGATGGTAAACAGGAGAAAGGTCCTGCCCTCAGGATAAGTGTGGAGTAAAAAAAGGAAGCTTTTCCAATGAGAGATGCCTTCACCTAAGCCAGAGTACAACTTGTGAAAAACAGAGAAAGCTTTTTTTATGCCTCTCTGCACACTTCAAAGAATGTGATGTCATTTTTTATTTGTTTGAATAGAAAAATTGCTTCTCTATGAAACCATGTATGACACTCAGTCTTGGGCAGCTCAATGGAAAACCGCAGGACTGATCTGCGCAGGGACTTAAAAAAGCTGAGGATCTTGTGGTCATCAGGAAGAGATGTAACTTTGAACCTAAGTTATACCTCATTAAAAATACAAATTAAGACAAAACCATCAAAACACAGGCATCCCGCCAATTGCGTTGTGGAGCTGTAAATTATTAATCAGACAAGTACCACACTGAGCTTTTCTTCCCTTAAAAGACAAAAACCCACATGCACAATGAGCAGCATAAATGAGCTCCGCAAAACAAGGAAGCAATCAGGCAACTCACTTCCCAAAGTTGCTAATCTTGAGCTGCTGAGTTACTTCTGGCCCTCCACATGCAGCTGCACTGTGAGCACAGGCTCACCACGTTACAAGTTTAGACTTCACTGCCATTAAGCAAATGAGCTGCTTCGGGGCCAGAACGAGGAAGAGCGGATTATCAGAAAATGTGCAGATGCAGGGAATACTGTTCAAAACTCCACTGCCTCTTCCAAGAGTCACACCAATGTACAGTGAGCCCCTGCGTATTCGCGGTCTGCTATTTGCGAGCTTCAGTAATTGCGGGTGATTCTTCTGCGAGCTGTGCAACCTTGACGCATGCTCAGAACGTACCTGGAACCCAGTGCGCTCCGTCCCCGGTCTTGCCACTCGAGCTGCAAGCACAGCTGGCCNTTCAGTTCTTGAACACGCTCTGTGGCACTTCTTTCCTTTACTTTTTAATTTCCTCCTTTTCCACAGTGACAACTCACAATATTCACCTCCAGCTTTTCCCAAGTAATAAAGACTACAAAGAGTTTACTCAATTTTCTGCATGAAGAGAAATCAAATACTAAACTATCCCTGGTGTGCATTAAATATAACCAATAAACAATCATTAGTTGTCATTGGACCATAAAATTTGAAGAGCCCTAAACATATCATGCTGTTCATAGGAGCTCAGCAGTTTGTTTCACGTGGCTATACAGTTTCCTTGTCAGGATGCAGTAATGGGATGCGCCAGACCTGCCTTTTAAGGGTGCAATGTAGGTTCTGCTTAATGGAGTTCAGCATCCACATTGCTCCTGCCTCTTCCTCCAAATACTGGCAACAACGCTGCAAATAAAACAAGTTCAGTGGAGTCACCCAAGACAGACTGCATTGTTAGAAGCTATTTGCTGAGCTACATTTACATGCATGAAATGTCAGCGGCTGGCTGATGGACTTGGAGTCTATGTACATACACAGGGCTTTCATTTTGCTTTCTGACAGCTGGATTGCTTACCATGCATATCCTGCTATATAGAATTCCAAAAGGGGGGGAGAGGGTGAAGAAACAATAGAGAGATTCCTGCCATGACGAATTTGATCACCAGTGGATGAATATACCTACAAGTAGGTTTTGTAAAATATATTGAACTATTCAAAGCATTGCTGCTTTCCTCTGCAGTTTGTAAGAGGCTCTGATATAAAACCCAGGAAAGTATGGAAATATGGAATAGTTTCTTGCTGTTGATTTTGCATGGCCTGCTTCTTGCATGAGCCCTCTCAAAGGGAGGCTGATAATGTCTTAATTGAGCTTTTACTGAAATTTAGACTTGAGTTATATTCAACAACTGCAAATGCAATTTTCCCTCTGCATTTTGCCCACCATGATCCTTGACATCCAAGCCAGCCAGGACACGGATGTGGCTAACACACAGGACAAGGCAAATGATGTAACTTTTTAAAACTGGAATCCCAGTATGTTCAAAACTTGAGCTGTGGCCATTTAAGACTCAAAAGCTGAAGACTACACCTGTAAATAACGGTCACATGGAAGTTCATGTAAGCATTGCCAAAATCACTTTGGTAATGTGGGGAAACCACATTGTCTGCAGTGGAGCTCCCTGTTTTTCATTTTTACTTTAGGAATTATGATGACAATAAGCTGACAAGCAACATCTCTGATCTTTCTAGGGGAAAGAACAGCTCATCTTGCTCACATGAATATCCCTGCTGACCTGAATGGGATGATCTTTTAATGGAATCACTATGCTACTTCTTGGTTTTAAAAGTAAACTGATCTTCTGGTATAAGTGATTTGAACTGTTCTCAAAAAACCAAAAAAAACCCACCAAAAAAAGGTAAAAGTATTGATCCAAATTCTTGGAATAACTTAAAAAATATTAGAAGAGTATAATAAAATAATAATATCTTAAAATAACTGTGAAAGAGTATCTTTACAGGACAGCTACTCTAAGATGCCAACATGAATAGTAGGGCATGGAATGCTTCAGAAAATCACAAGCACCAAGTGATGAGCAAAACAACAGAGAGAGGACCAAGTGCCTGTTCCTGGCTATGTAATCTGGGCATGTGTTACAGGAGGGCTGGATTTAGAAAGGAAAATGAAATCAAGAAAACCTACATTGGGTGTCTAAGCAAATCATTCCGAGATGTATGAATGGTGGCACCAAATGCCAGGCAAAAAACAAATAACACTAACAGCTCCATAAGTCCTGTTTAAACAAATGCAGTAAATAATGGAGGGAGGCAAGTAATATATTCCAGAGGATGTTTTACAAAACCTGGCAAAACCAAGCAACTTCTTGCAATCAAATTAGGTATGCCTGGCATATAGTTCACTACAAATTCTAATCAGTTCTACCCTTCTAATAACATTATACGGAAAAATACATCATCATCCATCAACCAGATGGAGCATGATAGTTATACAAAACATATTATATGTTTTTTATTTTTCTCTATGAGAACGTGATGAAGCTGTGCATTCTGGAATTAAAAATTATAAATAAATATATTAGGTTTTGCAAATATCTGTACAAAGTAATCTGCAGAATACTATAATATATATGTTTAATCATTAAAAATACTGCTTTGTGCTGTGAGGAGGGACACATATTTTACTGGCACACACATAAGACTGCTGCCTTCTCAATGCCAAGATAGTGAAGTTTCATTGTTCACTTTCATCAAATTTCAGCCAAACTTTCTGCCTGTATCTTCCACACCATGGAAACATTTAGGCATCCAAGACCTGTTGAGAAGAGGCTGGGTATCCCATGAAATATGTTTATTTTGCTTTGTTTCAGAAAGGTACATATACCAGTTTAACAGGAGCAGAAACATTTCAGAAATGCAAAGGTACCATGGTGCTTTATGGGAGCTGCGGTCAAGTGCCATGTATCCCCAGCCTCTGCAGCCAGCCAGTTGTGTTGCTAGCTCCCACAACCTACACTAGTACCCTGGTCATCCCTACAGAGCATTATGAAGGACTTTGCAAAGACGAGGGCAGATGAAAATCAACTGTTGTCTCCTATCCAAAGTAATGCCCTGGGCTTGGGGATGTCCTTTTACTATGAGGGAATAAAGTAAGACATTTTCAGAACCTGACAGTTACAGAACAGTGCAAGAGAATGTAGTTGGTGCTAGCTTCAAACTAGCTCCAATGCTGGGTTTTCTTGGTAGGCAGCTCTAAATGTTGACAGAGAAGTCAAAGGATCACTCTGGTTCTTCAAACCATGCAATGGTAATGCCCCAGAAATCACATGACGAATAGTGTGAAAAGTAGCCACTAAATACCAGACTGCAAACTGGACCAGTAAAGACGCTGCTCCAGCAACAGTAAATGTGTGGGAACTGGCTTTCTAAGCAGCTGGACTCATGGTCCTCTGGCTGTAACATGTTTGAGGATCGACATGCCACATGTAGGCCACTGTGAAGAGATAGGTCCTCTGTACAAACACCACAGTAACAATAAATTTGTGTACAGTGTAACAATAATTTGTGTACAGACAATAAATTTGTCTACAGGGAAATGGTAAAATGTTTCCATACCTGATTCAATAGGCGTTTATATACTGCTCAAGAGAGGATGTGAGTAGAAGAACTGTTTGGGGCAGAAAGCAGGTGGCAGCTGATGGAAAGTCTTCTCCAAAAATGGTAATTAGCTGATGTGATACTTATTCTTTGCCCTCTAGCTCGTCAAAGTCAGTCAAACTACTCTGCAATTTTTGCTACTACCAATTTAGTAGAGATCCTTTAAAACACTCTTACCTTTACTTGTTTGGGTAATTTCCTTTCCACAAAGCATGACATTTATACAAATTCACGTTTCTATTCTACCTACCTACCTACCTACCAAACCTACCTACCCGCATGGTAATGATCTATGGATCTGAGGATGTGCTTTTGCAAGAAATCAGATTCTTATATATCAATAAGCACTCAAGCAAAAAATTTGCTGTTGAACTTAACTGCTGCCATGGCCTGACCTGACCTATGCTAAAAAAGAGCTTTAAAAACACCACAGGCTCACTGCTATGTACACCTATGAAAGTGAACATACACAGAACCCTTAACTCAGCTAGAATGACAGGGGAAAGGCAGCCTGACAGGGGAAGCAGAAAAAAAAAAAGTCAATAAAAACATCTTGTTAATGTTACTGTAGCAAAGAGAATCAAAGGCTCAATTTTCTCTTCGTTTTCCATTGGTGCACAATAATCTAAATATTTGATACCAGCTTCAACAATCACTTGAGAATATTCATAATGATACATTAAATAGCTGTTCTAATTTGCAAAGAGCCTAATGGACTTTACAGTCAACACCTATTTCACGTGTAGTCACTTAATTTGATAGAACACTTAGAAAAATAGGACTAAATCCAAAGAAGAAATATTTTTTGATAAGAGAAGGATGACCTTGCTGATACAGTATCAAACTGCAACCTTGGACAGTCACCTCTGCTGATGTTATGCAATGATGTGATACAATTTTCCTCAACTGACCTTCCTAGAAAAACCTCTGCAAATTACTTCGTAGTGGAGAATTTGTCGTGTGTCATCACAGACTGCATTGGAGACACAGAGATGAGGCAAGGCATGCCTCCTTGCTGTGCTCTGCCTACACAAGCCCTCTGGACTCCTCACATCCCTTTATTATCCCCACTCCCATCTCTCCTGACCAGGTCCAAGCAATGCCAAGTTTACTCACACTTTGTCTGTGCCATAGCTCCGGTAGTCCACTGCTGCCGATACCGCCACAATCAGCGCAGGCATGCCGTAGCCAACCAAATAGAAGTACTTCCTCCGGGAGTGTTCACTCTCAAAAACCTCCACCAGCATGATGTAGAGCTGCACTCCCTCCAGGAACATCCAGGTGAAAGCTGCCAGGAAGAAGAAGTGCAGGAGGGCAGCAAAGACAGCACAGGCAATCTGCGTGTGGATTGAAAAGAGCAAGGGAAGGTGTTTGTACCACACTGAATATTTGCAACAGTCACTACTACTCTTATTGGGAGATTTAATAACAATGAGGGAGTTCTTATCTTTCCTTTCCAAAGGAAGAACCTCTCTTTCTCTTTGAAAATGGGTATGAATTATTTTAAAATAAATTATATTAAAAGCTACAAAGGTAGGTATGTACACCACCTGGCAAATAAACACATGAAGATGTTTATTTGTGCATAAGCGCATTTTGACAACCTGCTTATTAAACACACACATGCACACACACACTATTTACAAGCCACACACAAACAGCCTCTGAAATAACCGCAGGCACCAGCATGTTAACAACCAGGGGCCCAACCCTGTGAGGACTCATGCATGGAATTAAGACATATGCATGGTCAAAAATTACATAAGCACTGAGACAGGAGTTTGTGACAGAAATGCTCTGTCTCTTACCGGCTGGTCAGTCCGGTTGATGCCGATGAGGAAGAGGAGTTCTGCCACAAAGAGGCTGATGCACAAGTTCTTGTGAATCGTGTTGCGGTCGCTCTGCAGCCCACGGAAGAAGCAGAAGGTGAAGATGCAGATCAGGAGGCAGACCAGTGAGAGCAGGATGCCAACCCATGTGATGAAGTCCAGAAGCAGGTCATGGACTGCATCGCCGTGCTGAAGGTAAAACCAAACTCTCATCAATGCATGATGCATGACTTCTAATTTATGCCAGACAGAGAGTGAGGTTGCCTGAGACCCTTCCCAAATATTGGTATTTCATCACCAAGCTGTGGCACAAGGGACCACTACAAAAAAGATAAATGACCCTAAACTTGAATTCTGCAGGAAGAAAGCAGCAACCTTAAACACAGACCACAAAGTGTCTCACAAGCTGAATGTGCCCTGAACAGACTCAGACCCCAAAACATCCTAGAAACAATGATGCTGTCACTAAAAAATATTGAGATATCGTATCTTGTCTTGTGCACAACTCCATCTTTTGCAAACATGGCAAAGGAGTATCTGGACAAAAAGTATAAAGAGCCATTGAACACCATGAGTTAAGTGTAAAAATGTATTTAATGCTAAAAATATTGCGTCCAACAACTACAAATCCATTATAATCATTTACCAACAGAGAAAAAACACTCTTTAAATGTTCACAGAGATGTATGAGCTTAAAGGCATTGTACAGAAGGAGATTGCCTAAAATTCTGGTTTTTTTCTTTCCTGGAGTTGTATTTTAAAAGTCCTGGGAAGTCAGACTGATTCCTAGAATGTCATGCAGAAAAAAACCACAGAGCTTTTAACAGGAATTTTCTTTTAAAGTGTAACAGAACAGTGATTTTAAGACAGCCTGGAAAGTGAGTGATGCCGTGATGAACTTGTAACATTGTTTTACTCCAAAGCCATGCAAACAACACCATTTGCAATGGCAAAGATAGGCAACAAAGTTTTGTGAGGGGCAGCATAGGTGTGCCTTGGTTCTGCTGATAAACCACCACTACATTGCTCCTGAGCTTACACTATGTGTTCTTCACAGAAAGAGGAGGGGAGTGATGGGATGCTCCTGGTAAGAGTATCCTATCACCGTATTCCTTATTCAGTTTGTATTCAACTGTAACTCCCCAAGTTTCCATGAGATACAGAGAAATTAGAGATACCATTTCTTAGTAAAAAGTAACTAAGAAGTAAATGAGAAATACAGAGTGAGTCACAAGGTAGCTGCTTGGGGCTAAGTGGTTAGAGTCAATGAGCTGAGGAAAAGACTGGCTAGAAATCTCTGGGAGATTTTCAGAAAGACCAGCTTTGTAGTCCACCAGACTGTGTTATTAATGGAAGTCACACTCCCCACCACTTCTGGCATTTCAATGACTTACTCTTTATGTAAGCTGGCAAATACAATAGTGTTCAAAACACCAGGGCAAATTGGAAACATTTTTCTCTTCATGGGATAAAAGCTTATGAGAGATGGTGGGAAAAGGAGATAAATTTATCCATTTTCTTTGCATGCCTGCCAATGATAAAGCCACATCAAATGTCAGACCTTTCCCGATATACACTCTGTTATGTCAGTACCCTCAAAAAACAAATCAAACCTTCCAGCTCTTTGGCTTTATCAGCATGAGTGATAGGCATCAAATGATAATGAAAGATGAGGAGCAACTCTCTGCTCTCTCCATCTCTTCCATGCTGGAATTTTTCTCTCCAGGGAGACCTGGAGGTAGAAACATGGAGGGCTCCCTTGCCCAAACACTCCTGCAGCTTTTCCTGAGTGTTTCCAGTATCTAAGGAACTAGGAGTCACAAGTCCAATAGGGAGACAAGAAATCATTGTGTGCTTTCTGTAGATCATGACAGAAATGCCTGTTCCACCCAGCTCATATAGCAGTGCCCAGAAAACTGACAAGATGAAGCACATAATTTTCCTGGTGGCTGCGTACTGCTTTATCTCAGTGTCATTCCAGCTCATCCATCCCACTAAACTCTGCAAAAAAATGTTAATGCAAACCTTGTGCCTTGCAAATCACTCTTTCTTTTGTCTGGGGTTGTTGAGGCTACTGGGGAATAGCAGGAGAGTACCTCCCTGAACAAGCCCTCATCTGATTAAATTGCCCTGCCAGGCTGAATTGAACAAGAACTCTTGGGCTGGGTGAGCAGGACAAGGCAGTTAATGCAGGAGGATGCAAGGAGAAAGAAACCAGGCAGACTTTGGCCAGATGCACCCACCCCACCCAGATACAGTCAACAGCACACATTCATCTATCCAAATTTAGCCAGGTGAAGGGAAAATTCTCGGAGGCCTTCTTACCCTAGATGGGGAGATGAAACTCTTAAGCTCTCGGCTCCTGCAGCTCTTATCACAAACCCACAACTCTGCTGACTTTAAGACCTATTGCTGGAAGTATGAGTGTTTTTTGCTCTTGGAGAGGGATCCTATCATCTATGTTCATAGCTGTCCTCAGGGAAGGGCTGCCTGCCAAAGAAGCTTAACATGCTTAGCAATAAACATGCTTCATTTTATCATGATTATTATTATTACCACTCTTACGACTTTTCTTTTTAATATTAATTGCAAAGATAATACTGATTTTATGTACATAACAGTGATCCCTGGAGTGCAGGGAAACAACCATAAAAACAACTTCTCCATAATTACAAACTCCCTCTGCAAATTCAACAAACTCACAAAAGAACAAACAAAAAGGAATAATAACAATAAACTGGGAACAAGAGCAATTTAAAAACACCTCAGGGGAGAAAAATATGAATTCGTAGCTTTTCTAGTAAAGTCCAAGAGAAGAAGTGAGCTGAATTTTAAAGGCTGGGTATACTCCATTCTGTTTGGGATGCCCAATTTCAGGTGCTACTGCAGAGCAGACGGGTCAGGGAAGACTTGACAAGCACTGGCATCCTTCCCATGGCACTGCCAACTCCCTTCAGGGCAGGCACATCCAGAGCTTTTACACCAGCAAGTACAACAAAACAGAACTTGCCTTTTGCTGGAGACCGAAACTTCTAAATTAGCGCACTGTCACAGGCCACACAGCAGAATAATATGGGAAAAGGAGAAATAGTGTTACTCACTTCCAATACCATGAGCTCATCCTTGCCATCACCCAATCACTCGGTAACAAATAAGGGAGCATCGTACCTGGCTTACACAACTGGTACATGGAGTTCCAGGGTTAAATATGATACACAGCATACCAAGATTTTGAATCCGGGTCTTAGTCTCCAAGCCTGGCCCCTTAATGCAGAAAACTGCAAGAGGAGCAGATCTTCTTATTACCCTGTCCAGCACTAGATAAAATAGCTTTGATGTGCATGGTAATCACTGAATTACAGAATGGTTAAGGTTGGGAGGGACAACCAGTGGGATCATCTGGTCTAACCTCCCTGCTCAGGTACAACTTGACTCTGTGCTACTAATCATGACCCTCAGTGATTTGTCATTCCCAGAAGATCCCCGGTGATATCCTTCCAGCACAATGCAAGCCCCTAGGGGCTCTAAAGCATACAAAATACATCTGAAACCACTAGTGAATTGATAATATTCAACTCTTACTTCTCAATGATCTCCCCAAATACCTGGGCAACCCAAGAGAGACACTGGACTTTAGTCCAAGAAACAATTTCCTGATAGCATCAAAAAACACCTCCTTGCCCAAATGTACCATGGCTAACAAGACTGATGCTACATGGCAGTGTAGCATGAGAGACACCGAGCTTTGTTACCACTAAGCTACACTAGCTTTACAGGTAAACTGACACAGAGATTATTTTCAGCACATGAACAACTTACTAATATTCATTTCAATTAAAGGGTTTTTGTATTAAGCATGTTTTAGATTTATGATTTAGGCAAGAGTCTGATCCAAAGCCAAGTGAAAGGAGATGTCTCTGTCTTTGGAATAAAGTTTTGGTTTTGCTCCAGTGGGGCCAAGAGCAGTAGGAGGAGAGTGTTGATGGAGACTTGCACAGGGAGAGTTACAGAAGCACTGGTAGCAACCACAGCAGGGTAAGCAGACAGCCTAGATAACATCCAGGTCAGGAAAATCAATGAGCAGCTCTGGCAGTGCCTGTACACCAGAGCTGAGCTAATAAAAACAAATCCCAGAGAATGTCAGCTTACGACAGAATGGTTCTCCCTGAGATGAACAGCCATTTCCTCCCTTATTAAAAACATCAGCAGAAGAAAACAGTAGCCAAACTGAGCTGCCAGTAGCAAAGGACACATTCCTTTGCTTAATCTGTCCCTCCAGGAATGGAAGAAGTAATATCTGTGGGGGTGGAGAAATAAGCAAGCAGTGAATAAAAACACAGTGTCATCAACTAGCTCAGATATGACTGCTCAGTGCCTGGTGGGAGCTGGCAGTATGCTGGGCTGGGCAGAGACCCAAGTGGGACAGGTTTGAACCTCTGTGCATTGCTGATACGGCTCCTTGGATCTGCAGCTATCCGGGGCCTCGTGGGGCCCCTCTGCCCCTTTTGCCCCATTGTGGGTGGTGAGAGAGGATTACTGCTATGACCTGACTGTAAGGCTTTGGGGCTAAGTGCAAAGGGCTACTAAAGAAACAGGAAGGTTTGTAGATGTGCCAAAAGCATCAGTGGGAGTACCTGGACTGCAAGGAAACCCCAAAGACTCCCACAGTGCACCTGGGTTGGTTAAGGGCATCACCTGCCATGGCTCTGCAGGCATGAAAGGTTTTGAAGGAGCTTTCCCCCTCTTTGGCCAAGAGGAGTATGTCTGGGGAGAATCCCTTTGCTTTAGCACCCATCCCCTCCATCTTCCCTAAGGATACATTGAGGGAGGTAGGTAACTCCACTCCGCAGCAAACACAATATCCACACATTCTCTCTGTGCTCTGCAAAGGCAATACCATCATGAGCATCATCAGTTCCTAACCAAGGAATAAAGAGAGCACAATTCTCACCTGAAGCCTCTGTGCAATATCACTGTCTTCTGACTGTGGCCATTCAAAATAAGGCTCAGATGCCAAAGACTCCTGCAAGGTGGTTTAGTCACCTTTCCTCTCCTTGCCTTAGTCCACAGAGCTGCCTTCATATTCTGCACAGGCAACACATACCATCTTCCTCCTCTTCTGTCTTGCTCAACCAGATGATGATCTCCTAGCAGAACTTTTTCCTACTAACTTCTTCCCAGAATGCAACAGCCTTCCAGTAATTGCCAGAAGCAGCAGCTAGTGCAAGGCACAGAAATCTCCATGGGCAGAATAAAGTTACATGGGGGCAGGTGTGCACAGAGAAATGGACCTCACCTCATCATGTGTTGCAAACACTACTGCAAATCAGCATGTGGCAAGAGCCCAGTGTTTCCACTGTACTCATGAACACTGTTGCAAATGAGATGCAGCTGACTATATGTTTCTGAAGGCAGGCTATAGCTGTTTTCAGGTTGGACACCCACAGGTGACAACCTGAGAAGATCTGGGTCAATGCTTTGGGGATGGCACAGACAAGGACTAGTGAGATGTCCAACCTGACAGAAGTAGAAACAGTAAGATACAAATGAGACTCAATCCAAAACAATGTGTGTCAAACTGAGGGTGGAGAACTCAATGAACTCCTTGGATTGACTTGCTGTTGTCTAACCTAGACAAAAAGGTGAAGGACTGCTACCAGGTACAACACTAAATTGACCCCACAGGCACAGATTACTTGACTTAGTGCATATATTTCAAATAAAGTAATATCAAATATGCTGTTTACCATTACTTATTCTCATAATCGAGGGGTTCATTGAGGTCACAAACCTCTGTTCCTAACACCGGCTCAAATACTGCTGTATTTTGAATTTTAGAATCTTACAGAAGACACAATAATTTTTCATTCAATTAAAATAGTTCTTAATAACATATTAGAATAAGTTACATTTTGAAACATGTAATATATAATTTTTTGAAAATTAACTCCTTTGATGGTACAAAATGATTTGTCTTGTGAAATTCATTACATAGAGGCTTCAGTAATTTAATTCTGCAGGTAGAGAGTTTTTCCAATCCTGCACCCACTTCTGCTTTCATTAATTTCTGTTCAATCCCACAAGTGCTAATATATGGATAAGGCAGCTTGCAATAACTTCAGTTTGCTCTATATATCTGAAATGGCTGTACTGCTTTAGGAAATGGACCACTACATTCCATTTAGACTTCATATATTTTTATTCCTGTCTCTCCTTAGCTTGCCTTATGCTTCCATTTCCCAAATAATTAGTCTGGTGAAACTTGTTTGTTGTATAGAATAACACCTGAAAGCTTCCTATTAATTGCAACATTTAAAACAGGGTTTTTTCCCCCCATTTCTCTTTTCTTTGTAAAAAAGATGATGATGATCTGGCATTCACTCCATACTGATAAGCAGTGTTTATCTACCCTGGGGTACCTTTGCTTATCCTGTTTTGGGTGGGGTTTTTTAATTGCATTTTCCCACCAGCTCTGAACTTATTTTCTGGCTGCATAATTTTCCCATGATACATTTAAGATGCATCTGCTATAATTAATATGATGCAAAGCACAAACTCATATGAAAACCAGCCTGTAAATGTTGAATAATTCTGCAGCAATTACTTAGGTAGAATGGCTTATTTAACTACGGACTTAGTTCCATAGCATGAGAACCACCACATTTTTATAGAATTTAAGGGTCATAACAACCTATTGATTCAAGCAATAGAGATATTTAACATAGACCTCATCTATGTTAAACATATACCATATAACATAATTTAAAAATTCTCTGAGATTGTAACACAGGTCAAATTAATTTCCTAGTTGGTAAAAACAGATTTGTTTCCAAGTCTTGAAACCATTCTCCAAAGAGAGGTTCTCATTTCTCCTGGTAAATTGTCTAGGGCAATGAACACTGCATGTCTGTAAGGTCTCCCTTACCAAGAGGAGTCATCAGCAAGATCCAGCTCACAACTCATTATACAGACCTACTGTCCTCTCCCCATGCTAGTTGGGGCTCTGACAGCAGCTAGAGGGGTAGCTGCAGGTGAGGGTCCATCACTCTTCCCAGCAGCTATGCATCCTGCTTGTGTGCACAACCAGCTTTTGGTCTTGGGCACTTTTACACTACCCCACTGAAATACATATATGGGTGAATAAGAAACTCTGGGCCCAACTAATTTCAACAGGCAGAAAGCATCTTCAGATTAAATTCTCCTCTTAATCAGGTACTGTCCTATTAAGACCAGAATTGATCCCAGCAACTTCCACTTTTGAAGCACACTAATAAATCCCTGCTGCCACGGTCAGCCAGTGCCATTTTCTGCCCCTTCAGACAAAGACGTATTGCTTTTTCATGCTAGAGAGCTGGAAGTCCATCCATCACCTCCTCGGCAGCACTACCTTCCAGCTCCACCTTGCCATATACTCTCTGCTAATAATTAAATTGTAGCCTGTAACTCGCAGAGCAGCCACCAAGGTCTCCTCTGGAGAACATGCTCTTTTGCCTTGTTACCAGGGAGGGACATCATTCAGGACCAGATGTGACACTTGTCAAATTGGTGCTGTTTTTTGATGAAGGAGCAGAACTCTGAAGTCTGCTCCCCATGACATCCAATGTTCGATCTCGTTAGGTAGGGTGCTTGTATTCATGAATTATACCAAAGGATGCTCCCTATGGATCCAAAAATTCAAACAACAGAAGACAGTAAACTACAAATCTCAGTTACAAGAGAAAATTGTTTCTGCTGCAAAACTCCCAGAATACTATGAATTACCGTGTGTAAAACAGTCCTCTTTAGGGATCCTAGTCACTGGCCAGAACACTGCTCTAAGAGGTTCTGCACAAGGATACAACATCATTTCCCCTAGGATTGTTCTACCTCCAAGAAGACTGACAGGCCTTTGAGGCAAGGAACACCTTTTTGTACCAGCCACAAGATAACAAAATGGCTCAAAGGCATGCCTATGACCAGTGAGTACAAATCACTGAACGATAAGAACCCCCATTTATTTTTAAACCTCCACTTTTTCAAAACAGCAGGTATTCTGCTGCGAAGACTTTAAAATCAACTCATTGCAATAGCACAAGGAATGTCATACAAGCCAGTCCCAGATGTGCCAAGAACCACAGAGTCCTCTCCACCAGCATACCAGAGTGAGATGGTGTCACCAGCAAAAGCCAGGTGAGAAGCAGCTGGAGGGATAAGTTGCAAATGTTTGCAGGGTACACACCTGTCTCTGCCCTCAGACTAGGATTATCATTATAGAGGACATACCAGGAAGCTGTCCAGTCACATCAGGTCACACACAGAATCACACAGAATATTCTGAGTTGGAAGGGACCCACAAGGATCATCGAGTCCAACTCCCGAGTGAATGCCCATACAGAGACTGAACCCATAACCTTGGTGCTAGGAGCACCATGTTTTATCTGTCTGAACAAAGTGGAGCCAATTTGGCTCTTACAGCAGTGATACTTTGGCTGCAGCCAAACGATAAAACATGACCTGAAAATCTTGAGGGCGCTTGTTAGCACCATGAAACAGTAATAGGCTAATAGCACAGTGGCTTGGCACACAGGAAGCTTCCAGCTGTAGCTCTTTCCAAGCTGTTAGCTAAGCATGGGCAAAAGGAAGGGTCTTATATCTGTTTTCTGCAAGATGAGATAACACCAGAACTACTTGTCTAATGAGGTTTGGATGAAACGTGCAGACAAGTCTGACCTACTTGTAGTTTGAGAAGAGCCTTGTTCAGTGCTGGCCTGTATCTGCACCACGCAGTAGGGATCACCCTAATTCACACCAATGGAGTGGAAAGCTATTTGCATTTCCCAGGTGAAACCTTTGACTTCAGTAACTCAGGCATATCTGCTAATTCCAGGCAGGTGACAACATGCCAAACACACATTTCTTCTGAAAATTCAAGCAGTTGTAGGAAACCAGCAAAACCAGATTTGGACTGCAGAATGCCATTAACCTGTAAATATGTCCTCTGAATAGGTCATTTCTTTAGACACCTCCCAGGACATTAAATGCCACAGTCATTTAATGGCATATATCCTGGACTAGGACTGAATCCTGTGGAATAAAATGGATAAGTCAACTTGCAGCAGCAACAGATCTATCTTGCAGATGTGCTCCCAGGCTCTCATTTCTTTTTCTTGCAGAGCTTTGGTCATGCATGTTGGCTGTTTAATATATATTGTATTGCATCTCTTTACATTTCTCCTCAGATTATTAAGTGGAGAAAAAATACACAAAGCAGTGACACTGGAAGACTATCTGAGAAAAAATCTTTTAAAATCATAATAGCTTTCGTGGTTATACATTCATGAATAACCACCAGTGGAAGTGGTACTGAAATGTTCTGCCTGTAGGGAAGATGCCATAGATACATATCTAGCTCAGGGTCATGGATTCTGCTGCAGTGCCAGGGGCATGAAATGATGGTACCGCAACACAGAAAACGACTGGGTCAAAATCTTTTGGGCTTCAGGGCCTTCTTCTCCTCTTTCTACAGCAGCTGGAACTCTTCTCAACCAAGGACAGCCAAGACAGCCTAGAAAATGGAGGACCATCTCAACCATTCTCCTGTTCTTGAATAAAATCCTAAATGTACGCTTCACTCCCAAAATCACTGCAACAATGAAGAACATCTACTTCAGGAAAAACTGTATAGTTCAAGTAGGGATAGCCATGTGGAAATCCAGAATTACACCATGGACCTAAATGCAGGTGAGGGAACAAGTAGATCATGAACTTGCCTTAGGCAGATGTAGAGTCTACACAAGATGGTGTAAGAAGCTTCCATTTTACGTGTAGCTCACTGTTACATGGTGAGATGCCGAGTATGTAACTTTTTCCCCCTAACTGGAAGTAGGAAAACAGTTTGTCTCACACAAACGTGTGGCAGTGTATCTGCAGCTGCTGCAAACAAGGCATATAATTTGCATGAGGCAGACTGCATGCTTCTGTCTCACCACTCCAGGTGCTCACACTCCCTGGCAGCAAGTGAGGACCCCATAAGCAAGAACTCAGCCAGGAGATGTTCTGGTTACCAAAGGATACGGCAACAGCTAAGGCTGCTCACTCACCATCCTCATCTCAAAACAGCCATGCCACGAGCTTAAGAAAAGTTTCGCATTGGTGTGACTATCTCCTGTTTCCCCATAGAGCAGCAGGAAGATTTACACCAGATGGTTTCTACTTTTAGAGTTCCCATCACAGAGCAACTTCCCTGCTAAGCTCCACTTGCAGCAAGAAAATGGGTGCTACACATTGACTGCTTTTCCTGCCCAGTGTACTGGCAGCCTGCAAATCTGCAATGCCTACCTTAACTTCCACATGTGCCATCAGGACCGCAAAGTTGGTTAGGTGATTGCAGGAACATGTGGTGTGCGTCTTGTTAGTTGTCAGGAGGCGACAGCCCTGGGTGGACCAATACCCTGTCATTGTACGCTTTGTATAGCTCCAGAACGAACAATTCGGGTTGAAATTTTCTTCTGACTGCTGCAGGGAAGTAATTAATAAATGCAATAAAAATGACAGGCTCTCAGACACTTCTAAATGCCCTATTGAGCTACTTTGTAACTCTCACCCTTTAATTTTAGATAAATAATCAGCAATGGCTTATACGTCAAGTATTACTTGCCAATACCAGAGAAAGTTAAATTGTTGTTGCTCTCTTTGCTAATGCAAGCTTAGTTCTTTGTTCTTGATTAATTTCAGACATTTACTAAATCCAGCTCTTCAAAACCAGACTGCTTCATTTGCATCGCAGAGCAGAGAAATTAATTGCTTTAAGCAATCAACCTTTGCAATGACTATGCTTGGCTAGCGGGAGGACTAGCTGTCCTCTTTCAGTGTAATTCCACTTTCTTCTTACATCCCCTACCACCATGATAAAATAATATTATGGCCTATTTTAATATATTGGTAGTTTTTAATTAAAGAATGACGTGTGTCAGCGCCTGAGCAATGGGCATCAGCTCAAAGTTCACTTTCTATACTTTTATTAATGCAATGCAAGAGAGACCTTCTCCATAAATAACACAAAGTGCAAAGGAACAAAAGTATAATTCAAAATCTAATCAAGGACTGCTGGGGGCCTCACAGCAGCCAACTTTTGTATCACTTCATTTCAGAAATCGAAAAAGAGAGAATTGCTTTTCAAACTCACACACCTTTATGTGCTTGACAGTAAACACCACAGGATCAGCCAGGTAAACCTTATTGCTGAACTCTTTGTTTATTGCTGCAGTGATGACAGGGGAGTTGACAATGACAGAGTGATTAGTCGACATTGCTTCTGTTCCCAATTTCATGCTGGCATTCTCCGTGGACAGATAGGTACCCAGGTTGTTGTACAATACAAAAGCCACCCTGATTTCACCTAGAAGAGCAGTAAGAGGTTAGATATCCAAGTCAACTCACTGGGGTGGTGTTTTTCTAGATGAGAAATCTCTTCTCTGAACCAACTTCAAAACTTCTCTGAGAAAATGTGAAAGGACCAGGATGTGACATAGAAAACTCCACCTCCTGCAAATCCCAGTGAGCACAAAGAGATGCACATGTGGTTCATGGATAAGAACAGCAGAGCTGCTTCATCCAAAATAAACTTTCATAATCAAACACATCAGTAGAAGACAGACAGAGAAGGTGGGCTTATTTTCAGTATCAGTAGGTGTAACTGCCTCCAGGAAAAAAGAGGCCAGGTGGTCAATTTCTCATCTGACATCACTTTATTCTCCAGGCTATGCTTGGGAAACATGCTGGCCTGTTGCATAGATGCAGTATAAAACTACAATTTTTAACTGAAACCATTCAGTTTGTCTTCTGTTTTGCACATTATTTCACAGGCTATAAATAAGAATGGAATATGATTAGTTTGCCTTTATATGTATTAGTTGTAGAGAGGTGTGTGGATTTTTTTTTCTACCCTGCACACAGATTAATTTTTAAAGGAACTCAAAAAAAGGAGCATGCTAGGCTCATGAGTAGAGGCTTACAAGTTCGAAGTTGGTCTACAGTGAGGCTGTAGAGATCAACAAATGAGTTTGATCCAACTCCTAACATGGAAATAAGTGGCTTGGCAGGATGAAGACCATTCCCATATAACATCATCTCTAATTTATCATGTATCAGCAGATTCATAAGATACAAAGGCACTGAGAAATTTAGACTCATAACAGTTAATCGACTTTTTCTGCCATGCTGGCTCAATATTACTATTTCCTGCTATTGTTTCCTCCCTCTACTTTTTCAGATAGTGTCTTGCTGTGAAGCAGTTTACTCAAACAAGCCACTTATTCCATCTGAAGCCTCCTACTGCAGACAACAGTAGTTAAAAGCACTTCTCTGGACTCAGAGTTGTGCCCCAGCAGCAACATAATTTAAAGATCTGATGCATTTTTACCATCACAAAATACTTTTGAAGACTGTGAATCACTTAGCAATAATACATTCAAAGTCAGCCAATTTTAGCTTGCAGTCAAGGGCATGAGCAACTGACACTACAATTAATATTAACATAGGAATTAATACTATACTTAGAATGCTTAAACACAAAACAATGCCTAAAGCATGACTGACTCATAAAGCTTGCACGGCCTGACGTGCTAGACCTACCATTCCGACCATTTTGCTTCAAGGTATTCGCTGACAGCTGAATGGCGCTTCCATGGCCCATGTTCTGGGGAAACTTCAGATCTTCCAGATTCCCATCTGTGCTTAGTCTCGCAACTTCCAGCTCTGTTTGCAAGAGAGACCGACACTAAGAAAAACCTCTACTGAAATAATATGCAACACAATATTTCAAAGCTACAAAATGGTGTTCCAGGCCATCTGAGAGCATAGGAATCAACTTAGAATGCTTCATGCTAGAATGTGTTTGGGCTTCTATTTCTTTTTAAATCTTTGCCCTGAAGAAGCTTTAAACTTAATTAAAAAAAAAGAACAAAAAAATTCTATTCTCCATGGAAGATGAAAAACAACCAGTTCTTGTAAACAAGAACCTCAGGATATTAAGGACAATGGTTGAAACGAAAATCTGAAAATACTAGTTCTTTGCTACTGGCGATTGGTACTTTTTCTAAATGTTATCAGTGCTAAGGATCTGTATTTATAGCAATAGAAAGAAGAGTTGTTCTCATTTTACATATGCACAGTGGGAGTGCTGGTGCTTTCCATCATGCTTGTATTTTAATTAAAATCAACAATCAGCCAAATAAAGACAAAAATTTGTAAGAAATGAAACACAATTGCATTACGATGAACAATCTCCCTGGTGAAGCAGTGCTCTCATTGCTCTAGCACAGATTATACCCTCAAAGCCAAGAGTAATAAAGGCAGGTCAGGTGCTCATTTTCCATGGGACTTCAAGGGTAGAGAGCTGCCTTATTCCTTTAGGTTCTTTTGGAAAGAATTTTAAATTCTTCAGACAAAAGGGCCAAGACATACCTAACAAATTGCTCTCTAATTAATCTAGAGGCAAAGACCAAGGCTAGGTTTCACAGTTTTTCCTCTGCCACTGGCTGATATTCATGTGATTTGTCTCTTACGGATGTTGTCAGTGTTTTCCCGGACGATGTCTGTCTTCAGCAGGTTATCAGCCAGTACAAAGGCACTGTCCTCCACGGTGTCAAGTAACTTGGTGGCTGCACGCTGCTGCTCACTTGCATTCAAGTCCCTCCACGCATTTAGAGCCTGGGGCTGCAGGAGGTTGTTCACTGTCTCCACCATGGCCTGCAAGGGAGAGGGATGGAGTAAGGAAGGGTTCTAGAGAACCTAAAGCACCACTGTGAACTCTGACATATGCTTAGTCCCATCCTCCACACACATCATATTCTTAATGCAGGCTAAGAATGGTGCTTTTCTGCTTCCGTAATCAGTAGCTCTAGGCTTGAAAAAGAAGGCATTGGAGTGGGGCTGGGGGTGGGGGGTGCAGGAGGAAGATGAGAATTAAGAAATCATGCAGGAAAATAGATTTCAAAAGCCATTGGGAAGCAGGTTGCTTTATCTGCATCATCAGAATTCAAGAGTAGGGCTGGAGCGCTTAAGGAAGGTATTTAGTATCTGCAAGAGGTACACTCCTTAGAACGTTTCCCATCACAAAATCTCTGGCAGGTAGTCCTGAAGACACAGAGATATGTAGTTGAGTTCCACCGCTTCATCCAGAGAAGCAGCAGGTGCCCACAGAGATTTAGATAAGACACTGTTTCAAATCACTCAATTCAGGAGGGAGTCAGCCTAGTAGCAACAACTTCAGTCCTTCTTACAGCGCACCTTCTGCCCTGGGCTGCCACACACAAAGAGCACTCCCATGAATAACTTCCCACAAGTTAATCTGGATGTACACCCAGGATCACATGAAACAATACTGCCCTCATGATTGGAAAATTACAGCAGTAGAGCCTACCAAACCTGAAGGGTTTTCTCAACCTAACCCCCCCGCGTTGTTACTAACCAGAGCTGACTCAACCACGTTACAGCTAAAGTTTTTTAATGAGACCAGCTGTACCAGTTGGTAGAACTGATTGTGCAGAGGAAAAGGAAAAAAAATATACTTTGATCATGCTTTCTTCAGTTGGTTAGTGTCTACCCACCAGCCAGGCCTGCCCCCAAAAAAACAGTTCCACTCCCAGCTAATGCTGACTGCGGAAACCAACTTTCCTTTTGAGATGAAGTTGCTCTTCTTAATAATTTCCCGCATTCTGAACATGCAGGCATCAAACTCAAAATTCTATTCTGAAAGCCAATGATAGTCCCACAGGATTTCAACATTTTGCAAGCCTAAAGTGTTCTCCATGGGCTCACTGTCATGAAAATAGTTTAGTCTTTACACCTCATAGTGTTTCTAAACCCACCAGTGAAAAGAAGATGCAACATATCCTATTCTCCAGAAGAGCCCTCAGCAGGAGTATTACAACAGCAGTATATGGCACAGGGAGCGCGGAGCATCCTGACTCAACTGCCGTTCATGGTCAGATACAAATGAGTACTGGGAGAATATGATCACATCAAACTAGAATTTGATTTTATTGCCATATCCAGGTGACCTTAAAAATACTTCAATTACAGCAAGGTTCAAGGAGAAGTAGAGACAGCTACAACTGCCACTGCTGGTGCTTGCATTTGGTAGGTTTCTCGTGCCATCATGATTTCTGCTGGGAGACTGCACCATAATTGTGCTCTTCTGACAGCAGAAAGCTCCTACTCTCCAAGATACATTAATTCATGATCAATTAACTCATTTGTTCTTATGCCAAACCTCTCCTGTACCTTAAAAAGATCTTCCCTTCTCTTGGCATCTACTGCCCTAGTCCCTTGACTAACAGATAACATTTCTCCTGAGTCTCAAAGACTATTTTCCCCAAATAGGGAGTAAACCATGCTTGAACCACTGAAATGGCTGAAAATCTCCTCCTCTAGTGCTACTGCAACAATCTTTTTGCTGTCAAGTCTTTACACTGTAGGACTGGAATCTTCTACTTATTTGCTTTTAAGGTGAACTTATCATAAATTGATTTTTTTTGACTGATTATTAAACAAATTTCCTAAATACTCTAAAAATCATCTTAACACATTTACTATATACACACAACAAGCTGGTTGACATTAATAGTCAAGAAAAAATACTAAAAATCCATAGCATTTAAGTGTGGGGTTTTTTTCAATGTTTCAAAATTTAGAAGCCTGTTCTCTGTAGCTTTTAATAAATTTCTGTATTATACTTTCATAGCTTATCTTTCCACAGGCAAAAAGGAGGTAGTGTTCTTTTCTACTGACCAAAAAGCTTGATTGTTTTGTTATGCAGTTTCTATACAACACAGTATTTTCTTGTAAAGACCGTTTATGTAAGGAAAGCAGAAAGTGTGGATTTTTATTCCCTTTCAGTGTTATCACAGGCTACAATTTGCCTTACTTCCATGTAGCTCAGCTACCAATGGTGTCTTTAAATGTCTGCTAAAATGACATACTGGATACTTTTACCAATATCTGAATAGGACAAAGAGTCTTCGTGGCAGATTCAGCTCCTGGCTCTGGATGGAAAAGTAGTGTCTGTTTTTCAAAACATGAAACAGATGCTGAAATATTTGTGTTATAGTGAAACATCTGCAGCAAAGATTTTTCCTCAGAAAAAAAATATTCCATCTCATGTCTTTATTATTTTGTTTTAAATATATATACACGTGTGCACACAAAGTTTGAAAGAGAACACCAATTAAGCCTCAAGTGCCACTTCCTGCAGAATGTACACTCCCCATCCAATGGACACTGTGCTGGTGAGCATCCATTCTCTCGGAGTGACCAACCTGAAATCAGCCACTTCACAACACTTTGTGTCTGGGGTCTAACACAAGACTTTCAGAAAGATATCCAAGGACTTTGGATCAGGACTTTAGCATGTATCTGAACAAAGCTGGAAGACTGTCAGCATTATATCCAAGATTATTTTAGTCTATGACTTTTCCCAGAGGATCACTCACGTCACCTGTCTCAGTGCATTAATCAAGTGTTCCCCACATTATATTTCTGAGACCAGCACTTCATTATGGCCAAATGCTGTGAGTTGAAGCTAAGGAGATGAGGTGCTAATGAAATGTTTGCACTTTAGACAGGAGCTGAGGTAGGTGTTTAAATGAAACAAAACAGCTGTTAAAGCAACAGTGTCTTGTGAGACAGAGATGCCAACAGGAAAAAGTTGGGCAGGGGGATGGGAACTCTGGGAAGGCAGACAAACACGACACTGTGTCTTTGCATTTAAGCTGCATAGTCATAGTTTAGGTGGGTTTGACACCTGGTCACAGATTCACAGGTTCCAATGACTTTGTGGTCCAATGAAGCTCCAGCATAGAAGAAACAGCTGTGCCAAACTACCAGGAAACCCTCTAAGTGACGAACTGCAGGAGAGTTAGCTCTGACATTGGACCTCTAAAATACAGAAGGAATGAGATAGGTGTGCTTGGTAGCTGACTTGATATGTTTTACCTGAGGTGAGTACTTTCACAGGGAGATAGAAAAGTTCTGACCTAGGTTCATCCCACCTTATTTCAAGTATTTAACATGCAACCAAGTAGAGAGCTCCGATACTCTTTGGTTTTTCTCCCCACTGAAAGCAGAAAAAACAAGAACAACTATTATCCCCACTTACATGTCCAAAGTCACATGGGATTACATCAATCTGTGTGTGAAGAACCCAGCATCTATTAAAGGATACTGCATGACTGCCTCACTGAAGACCCTTCCCAAGCTAGATTTCCTTTTGCTGTGGTTTTCTTCTCTTCCCCCGCCTGATCCTTCTTCCAAATGTAGCTCAACTGTGAGACTCATGCAAAATAAAAATGCAGAGTTTGGAGCCCAAACATACCTCAACATCATGCACAGCATGGTACTAAACCAATGATGCGGTTGCTTGGGGTTAATGAATAGACAGCACAAGCACACAGGTGCCCCAGGAGAAAGACAGAAGTGACTCAAATTACATCAAGGGAAAGCTTTCACACAGCATAACTTGCTTGTTTGCAGCCTTGCATTAAATGAGAGAAGAAGGGCATGGGAGAAGGGAGTCAAGAATGAAGAATCCATCTTTCTGCCCTGACATAGATGTAGCTGTGTCCTGTCTATGATGTTAGAGTATGTACACATGCAAAGCCAAATCTTCTAATTACACGCTTGTAAAGAGCAACCATCCTAAGTTAGAGAATATTAGACACAATGGACCTTTCATATCTCCAGCAGTGACTACAACTGGACATTGAAAGAAAAACAAGAACCTGACAAGCGCAGAATACAAAGTGAATCATAGTAATCCTTTTCATTGTGTAGTTATGTAGCACCATAGATTGTATGTTCAATGCAAATAAATGTTAATAAATTGCAGAGGGAGATTTTTACCTCCAAATAAGGGCATATGCTCATGGTTTCTTGATTCTGTCCTGAGGTTACAAAACAGAAACAAAATTTAAACCTTCCTTCATAGACACTTACAAATTGGTATTAAAAGATGTATTGTAAACCAGCAAGTAATTAGGAGCCTTACAGTAATTATACATTACTAAAAGGCCAATTGTACATATCCCACTGATTTCCTCTGCGACAGCTGCTTCATTTTGTAAAACTGAATTCTACTTGTTCATTTACTTTTTTTCTTCTCTCACTCTAGAAATGTCTGGTTGGAGTGTCTGGATATGTGGCACACAGTTTAAATCTGGGGCATGAGTGTATATCCCCTGATACCGCATCCGTTTATTTATCTCTCTCTATACAAACCATCAAGGCACTACTCTTTAACAGAAGCAGATTCTGCAATGTAAAATCTGCCTTTAATTGGGAAACAACATCAAATCACTAGGGAATGTTAGATGTACTAAGTTCATTGCCAAATTTGGAACCAGACTGCATTGTGCTAAGGTGCTTAAGCCCAGCAGCTCCAACCTTAGAAAACCAGTGGCTCACCTAGACTTAGGACCTCTTGAAACCATTATTATTCATTTTGGCCTCTAGGTGAGCAGCTGATGGAAGAACAAAAACTTCAACAAACTTATTACCAGGGAAAACACTGCTTCACGGCAAGCAAATACCGGCAGGTCCTACAGGGATTACTGGTTGAATTCTCCTGCTGACTAATTTGCAAATATGCAGTTTGTCTTTCCTTACAAAGGAGTACCTCCTTAAGAGCAGACTGAACACACTGTACATGTTATTTTGCATGGAACCTACATCAAAGTCTTACCTCCTATTGCAGCTTTGGGAGAACATGGGCAGTGGCACAGGGCACCAAAGCACCACTTTTGTAATGCTATCTCTAATCAAAATATCTGGATTTTATAACTTTCAAAGCTCTGTTTCATACTGTTAACACTTCCTTGATCTCACAGGAATATCTCAAGAAGTGCACTTTCAAAAATTAGGATAGAAGGAGCTACAGCAACAAAGTGTTGCACAGGTAGACTAAAATCATGGTTGGTGCATGAAGCAAGCAGTGCTTGTGCACCTACTCCCTGTACGAAAGGTGCTTGCCAACACTTTCTCATCAAAAGTGGTTTGCTCAGCCTTTCTGAGAACAGCAGCGCTCAGTGCAATCACACAGGCACTGCTTCTGACTTGCTTATGGTCTGAGGTCCTGGCCATGCCACAGGTCTCTGAATTGCTTCAAAACAAGTCTGTCATTGTCTTTTTTTAAAGAATGCAAAAACATTACAAGCCTACATTATGATACTGCCTGAGGTTTCATAGCATATCAGTAGAGAAAAAGATCCACAGAAGTCCTTCAGGTCCACAATGCACAGTGAAAACAAAAAATCTGTCAGAGAACAGGTGCACTGAAATGTTGATATGATATAATGATCACAATGTTATGCTCTTTTTTGCCTTTTCCTCCTGGAAAGCAGTAGTACATTAAAAATAACTTATCTGCCTCCCTGCTCAAGAACAGCTGGTTTTGCTCTGTGTTCATATCAAACACCCAGTGCTAAAACAAACCCTTTCCTTAAGCTATCAACATTTGCAAGCCTCAAAATTAATTGAGTTAAAGGCACAATCAATGCCATTGACAGCAAGTTCTGCTGGCAGGTTCTGATGGAAGTTGTTCAATTCTTGCCTCTGGCCAGAAAAAGCATCAATACAAGAGAAACTCCCATTAACTCTGAATGCACCTGGTCCAGTCAGAATGGGCCCTTTGGAGGAGGGAGCCAGCATGAAAGTATAGATCTGGGCAGTCAAGTGGCCACTTCTGTTGCTATTGCATTGGAAGAGATCAGCTCAGGAAATTATGAGTCTTTCTGGAGTGGCAATTGCACAGCACCCTAATTTCACTACACAGAGATCATCAATCAAAGTGAAATAGTCATCCACTGTGTAGGACTTCAGGACAAAAAGAGATGGACATATAATTTCTTCAGCTTCCTACACCAGGAAAATGTAATTTTGGCTAAATGATGGCATTAAATCCTACTTCTCAGATGAGAAATACCTTCAAAACTGTCTGACAAGGCTCTTCACCCTTGGAATTTTTTTTGCCTTGTTATTTATTCTTCTAATTCAAAATCAGAATTTGTCACTGGTCAAAGCAGCAGTAAGCACACTAGAGACAATTTCTTACAGGGAAGCCCAGTCACTGTCTAATGTTTTTTTAAAAGCAATAAGCTCATCACAAAATGGTTATACAGTAGTCCCTTGCTACTTTGTGTTCTGAATTTCACTCCCCCACATCTTCGCAGTATTTTTTTCAGCAAAGACACTATGGTCCTCCCTCCTGCTGCACAGGGGGGCAGGACTGGCACACCCTGTGGGGTGGGGTGTCTCTCTCCTGGAGACCAACCCAAGTTCACTCCCTTATGAGTGTTGGAAAGCTTACATGGAACGTTTGTAACGCAGTATCAATGTCTTATTAGAGACTTGCCCTGGCACCATGCTGAGACGTTCAGCCAGTAAGCAGTTCTGCCCTGCCATGCCACGGGGTCTGTGGGGCCCCGTTCCCACCTCTGCCATGTACCACTGCCAGGAGAACCCATCCCTAGCCCCATCCTTGCCTCAGACGCATGGAACAGGCAGCAGGACCCATCCCTATCCCTGTCCCCACCCCCGCCTCCACTGCGTAGAAAGCTGGGGACTTCCTGCAGCATTGACATGGCCACAGGGAACCCCGCAGATTCCCCAGGGACTGCCCAGGCTGGGAGGAGTCAGGAGAGATCCCCTTTGCTCCCCTGTGCTGTCACAGGTTGTGAGGAGGTGCTGGGAATGCCCCTCAGTGCTCCGAAGCTGAAGGGGGTGAGGAGATGGGATTGGCTTATTTGCATACTCATGGACCGCCTATTTTTGCAGGTTCCGGGTTTCACAGACATCACATGGTCCCTAACACCTGCAAAAATTGAGGGCTTTCTGTAGTATACAACGAAAAAGGAAAAAACATATTTGCAGTTATACCTCCGCATTTGCGAGAAATGCGTCATGTCAGAGGTCTCACAGATAATCAAACCCGCAAATATGTGCAGGTCATTAATATGCATGCAGTCCACGCCCATTGCTCCACCCCCAGCCAATCAGAAGCACTGGGGAGCCTCTTTGACTCCTCCCCACGGGCTCTCACAGCACAGGAGAGGAAAGGGAAGCGTTTCTGCCCCCTGCCTGCCTGGGGACAGCCCCCCAAGAATCCCTAGACTTGTCTTCGGCCATGCTGCCACTTCCACAGCTGCTGACCGCGTGTACTCGCAGTCCAAACCCCGTCTATGCTCCCCCTCCTCCTGCCCCCACCCCAGCCCTGGTGCTCATGCCCGCCGTGTGCTGGCCCCGCTGAGTGGGGCGGTTCAGCTGCGGCAGGGGAGTGAGCATGTCCCGCTAGCTGCCGTGGACAGCCCCACTTTCCTGGGGCACTTGCCTTCCCCGCCTGTAGCCACGGAAACAGTAACATGCACCCGGGGGGGGTCAGTCCCCAGCTGTGCTTAGAGTAACAGGGGACAGCGTGACTCATGGCCCTCCCCGTGGGGCCGGGCCGGCGCCACCCTACAGGGAGCTCTGGCACCGGCCCTCAGCAGAGCAGAGGCACTGTGCATGCGTCGGCCGGGTAAACTCGCAAATGGCTGAACGAAAATTGTGAGAAATTTTCCTCGCAAATTCGTGGGGTCGTAATGCAGAGGTTGCAATGCAGCGGGGAAGTACAAAGCTAAAACAAGAGCACTGGCCTACATCTAGTGGTGATCACCGGAGTGGTGATTGGCAACTGATGGCATCAGTTTAAGTGAACTGAGACAAAACCTACTTCTCATGGCAAAGACAAGATGAGAATTTCTCATGACCTTTCAGAGGAATTTCTAAAATTACTCCACATATTGAGAGAAAAGGCTCCCGAGAAAGATTATGCAACCTTCTCTCTTGAACTATACTGCAAATGTTTATGCTGTGGTTACAGGAACTGTACTGAATCAGGCATGGTCTGAATTTCAGCAGTGCTGAGAACTCACTGTAGTGAGAAGAAAGGCACTGACCTTTACTAAAATTAGGCCATCTACAAAATACTTAACTATGAAAATAATGGTCTTTCACTAGGCATGCAAGGTTTGCAATCTTGGTCTTGAACTACCAATAATCTCCTAATGGAAGCACACAAAAAGAATAGGAGATCTGAGAAACAGAACAAGGTTACAAATTACAGGTTATGGTTTTGCTTTACTTACTATATGAGGAAGCATATTTTAAGGTCAAAAGGCATCTGCAGGACTGAAATAAAAGGAATTGATTGGGAAGAAGGAAATAACATACGATCTATTTCATGTAATGAGATCTTCCCTACAGAATAAGCTGAGAACTGCACTTACGAATCATCTGTATTTGGTGCCCTACTGTTGGGGATTTAAAACTATACTAGCAACTGCTAGAGTAATTATACTGGGGAAGTGAGCAAAGCTGTAGCAAGCAAGGAAAATGTGCCACAAACAAGAAATGCCTCTTTGACAGAATATCCACAGCCTCCAAGGAAACTCCTAGGGAGTCAGCAAGACTCATGCTTTCCTCCAATGGTTGAAATGAAATGACATCTCCCACTGAACCCCATGGAAATTTATAATGAGTTCCTTTACCAGTGCCACCAGATACCAGGACTGACTCAGTCTAAAGCAGAGAGTAAGCACAGACCAATACAGAAAACACTAGATTTTTTTTTCTCCTCAGTTTTGGTATGTTGCATGTGGGTACATAACCACAGGTGGAGGAACGTACGGTCACCACCCTTTTTAACATTTCTGCAAGGAATTTTTGAGTCTAGTGACAAACCCAAGGCTGCTGCTTTGATCCTGCTCTCCCCCTAACAATGGGCTTACCGCAGCAGAAATATGCAGGGTGAGGATTTCTAGTTTCACTCTTGCTGACACAAACCAAGTGCAGGTTTCTCAAGCTGTGAAGTATATTAAGTCCACAGAGTTTTAACAAAGGACTGCAAAACCACTCTGTGAGTCACACTTCTTTCAGATGTTCTTTTAATTATATTAAATGAAAGTTTTAGGTGCTTTGATGCTGATGGGCAAACATCTCGATCTCTTGGAAAAGCTACTAAAAGTACTCCCTGTAGCCATAGTTAATATATAACATTGTATGCACACTGCTGGCCAATTTACATCAGCCACTTTAAGAATGATACGTGGCCTGACAGGCCACGCAGAATAGTATCCGGAGTCAAGCAATGTACAAATCATTAGAGGACTCTCAAAGTTCTTTGACACATACTGCAGAGTTCTTTGTCATACAGCCAATTAAGTGACCAAACAAAAAACTTGAAAACCTCCATTAATTTCCCCCTTTTTCTATAAATGCAGGTTAGAGTCTTTCTTTTCACAGCCACAAGACCACAAGCAAACAGAGCACAATTTAATTTGTGCACCCTCTCAGAGCTACAAGTTTCTTTTGTTTAGTCTTCATGGAAGTTGGGACCAGTCATGCAAGAGAGAAGTGGGACAAACAGAATTAATCTACTTTAAATAGCACAGGATAAGTCCCAGATGCACTTTTTATCTGCTGAGAACTACTAGGTTAGCAAAGAGAAAAAAAAGTCTCTACTCAGCTATAAGCTTAATGCCCTGAATCCTCCAAGGAAAGCCTTTCATTTTTTGCTTAGTACAGCAATTCAAACAGCCCATGTTTCTAGCATGAAGTGTTCAGAAAACTTCCAGGAGAACCAGAAGGAAAGCTCTGACTGGAACCACCCACCACTGTCTGCTATCTGGAGCCTGCCAGCTTCAGCACTGACCTCATGAATAGCAGTAATGACATCTGCATCCAGAAGCACTTTGGGATTACCACAGAGAGGGTAGCACCTCCATAATCTTTGCCATTTGCTATACAAGCCAGCACAGAATTACAGAACAGGGCAAGCTGATTTACAGGACAACTCAGGATGGCAGGAACCAGATCAGTAAACACCATTAGACAAGGAAAATGCTGCAAAAGCAGCACTCCGATGCTGTCTGCCATCCTTTCCACAATGCTGCCACTCACACTATCTATTGTATTCACCAGACTCCAGCCTTGAAGACACTGAGAATGACATTATAAAATAAAAAATCTAAAAGAATGGGAACACTGTGATGTTTTGGTCTTCCAAGATGCTCATCCCAAATGCAGCACATAATTTCACACAGGAAGAGGTCTCTGTCTGGCACCACGGGGAAAATCATTGGCCTCATGATGCCCCAGAGCTCCAGCCCACAAATCCAAGTGAAGCAAGAAGGTGAGCTCAGATTTTGCAATCTGATGCATGTATGTGACAAAAAGACTGCAAGCATGGCTGTGAAATGAGTCTTTAATAAAGCTTGTGTTTCCAGCTACAAATCTTACACCAAAATTCTCTAGTTTTTTTCCCTCATGTTTAAGTTCTCCGTGTTAATATAACCTCACTAATTGCATTATGTGAGTACTCAGCTTTTTTTTTTTGTTTACTTTACTATACCACCACCCTTCTTAGAGGCTGGGAGAATTGCACCCATAGCATTTTAAGTTGGGGAGGTGAGAAATAGTGAGCACATGGTATTTGCTGAGAGACATGGAAAAAAAATCTACGACCAAACCCAGTTTCACAAGCCCCCCAAAATAAGCCGTTTCTGTGTTCTACAAGTACAGTGCTTCAGTTTAAGGAGAAATACCTTAGGAAAATGACCAAATATAAATTCGGAAAAAATTACAGTAAATTCATACCAGTTTACATCATACACCAGTCACCAAACTAAGCTATGCTAATCAAATGCGTCACCCATTGTGACTCATTCTCCCACGTGGTAACTTTTCCATCCCTTTCCAAAAATAGACTGAGAGAACAGTGCACTGTGGAAAGGTGGGCATGAGAGATGTAGATCTCAGCTCTCCCCAGAAGTCATGTTCTTACCTAACAGAACACCTAGCTGAGGCTACTCTGCCATCTTAGATATCCACCTTGGTTGGCTCAGCCTAAGCTGACTATTAGTAACTCACAAAACTTCTCGGTCTGTTTGGTATATTAATTTATAGTCATTTATCGTGAGCTTCAAAGGACTTTATACACCAACCACTACAGGGGCTCTGTAATGGCTACTTAAATTTTCAGCCCAAAGAAAACAGTAAGACTGATTTTAGCAATTATTATCTTCTCAAACCACCTTTCTCCTCCCAAAAAGCTACCTTTTCTCCATAACACTTCTGATATTTGCAATTTGTGGGCAACTCTTGCAAAAACTTTGTACTACACTTTCCTTTGTCTAGGGAGCACTGAACAGAAGGTACACTTCCAGCCCTGTAAGCAAAATTCAACCATGGATGCTCTTTGCAATAATGGGATCAGCACAAGATCATGCTCGCAAAGTTGAACAATCTATTTCTCCGTCATCAATGGCACATGTTCCAGTAACTTCCCATCTCCCCCTGACCTTACAAAGGCCAGAGTTTCACCATTTAAGATTTGTTGCAAAATCTGCTCATCTCCCTGAGCTAGCTCACACATTTCACCAACTGGTAAAGGATAAGTAGTCTATAACAGGAGTTATCTGCAGTCGTATTTAGTTGTTATGACAGACTTTAGCTACACAATTTTCCAAATGGAAGCATATTGTATGAAAATATGTCCAGATACATTACTTTATGTCCATATTATGCAAAGCAGATCTGGGAAAGTTCTATTAGGTAATCTAATTAATTCCTCAAGCCCTCTGTAATACAACTGTCCTCTTCAATATATGTACCGGATTTGTTCACATTTCCACTAAAGAGCTCAAGCAATGAGCTTTCATCAGTTTTCGTCTACTAAAGATGTAGGTGCATGATTAGTGTTTAAAAACATAAGATGCCTTTCCAAGTGAAAGGAAAGGAGTCCTTGTAATTAAGAGTAAGCTGAAGTTTGTGCAGTAGTATATTCAGTCCTTAGTCTACCAAGACCAAGCTTTCTGTAGAGTATATTAAACTCACAGAATCACAGAATATTCTGAGTTGGAAGGGACCCACAAGGATCATCGAGTCCAACTCTTAACACTGTCTCCCTGGCAGGAATCGAACCCGGGTCTCCCACACACCAGGTGGGGACACTTACCACTGTACTAAAGTGGATTTCTCACCAATCACTACTGTTTGAAAAAAGACAAAAATACTAGAAGCATGCATCAACTCTGTAGAGTATGCCTCTGCAGCTAGTGGAAAGGACAACTATGGATCAGGTAGCACCAAGATCCCCAACAGGATTGTGTAGTACACAGTCAAAGTAGTCTCACCATGTTTCCAATGATAGCAGTAGAAAAGGTAGCTAGCTTGGGAGTGAGGATTACATTATAAACTTTCCTAAACTCCTTCAAACATTTGCTAGTTGCATCCTCTGTGGTCCCAGATAAGGGCTGTGTAACTCCATAACTCATCTTGATCCATTAATGCATATGGAAGGGAAAAGGTGACTTTCTCTCCTGACATTTTCCAAAGGGAACACAAACAGCCTACCAGGACAGAGAGGTACTGTTTTATTTCTAATGTTCTGGAAATCTAAACCATCTAATCCCACAGGCTAAATGAAATATGCGCTTACAAAATAAAGTCAGTATTGTCTGTAGGAAACTGAATCTTGCCTGGAAGTTCAGGTATAGACTGTCCCCTCCAGAAACAAAGGGTTCATTTTTACACCCCTGTGTGTTACACATACACATATAAATGATCATCAACAACCCATAAGTACAATATAAATTTTCACAAGCATAAGACAGAAATTAGAAGGTAAAACATTCACATTTCTTAAAGCAGCATTAACTCATCCACAGTATACAAACAGGTTTATATAAAAGTCACTGGAGCAATGTTATAAGGCAAGGTGACAGGATTAATAAAATAACCTAAGGTCCCACCCTGAAAAGTCTACAAGCAGATCTTTCCAGAACATTGGGATTTTACTTTGTTCATATAAAACACAATGTAAGTCCATGAAAGTTGGGCCAGACCCGGGTGAACTTCATGGCATGTTATGTTCCTAACTCTATATTTACTTTGGAGCACTCTCCTCCTTCTTATATCCCTCTGTGAGACACTTTGCATTTCATTACGATCCTACCTCCTCCCTCATGCCAAGCGTTGCCATTTTGAATTGTTTCGAAATTCGATAATGTAAGAGGGGAAGAAAGAAAAGTAAGGAAATGGATGACTGACATGCTGTAAGCAAAATCCAGCTGATCTGGAGGTATCTGCATGAGCAGCAGTTTTGCATTCTTTACTTGCACACATCTATATTGTCCTGCTTTTTCAGATTGCCAGATTAGCCTTGTCAGATCTCTCCTGTGTTTTTTTCCACTTTCTGGTTCAGAGGTTTTGTCCCAAATTTTTGTCAAGTCTGCGAACAATGGGGCAGGTGGGGTGAGGTGAAAAATGACATTATTATCCTGTAACCTTAACCTTAGAACTTGCTGCCACAAATGTGGTACTAATCAGATTATTCACAGAGACAAGACTCACTTCACAGTCATTTAGTCAAACAACTGGACATGTGTATTAAAAACACAAGAAATACCTGGACATAGGCCCTGCAAGATCGCTCCCTTTTCTGAAGCTGAGTCCATAAAGAGAGCAGATTAAAGACGGAATAGAAAAAACAAGTTAGTGACAGAACAAGGGAAAAAAATTGAAGAAAAACCCCCTCTTTTCACTCTTAAACAGCTCCTGAAAACCAACTAAACCAAAGGAGTGATTGCAAGTTAGGCAGCAGTGGAAGACTGGAAGGACTGCCTCTGGAAATATGGGTTAGTCCTCCTTCAGTGAAGTAGAGCACAGATTGGCAACTTTGCAAGAGCAGCTGTTAGATGACAGGAGACACTGAAGTCTAGTAGAGATACTCAAGAGACGATGTTTTCCTTGCAGCTTGGAAGATCACACATGACATTTCCATGTCAAACAAGGCTGAAAAGCATGGGGCTGATGGTTATTTACATAAGAGGAGTGTGGGCTCTGCAGTCAGACAGTGCTGATGGCACAGGGAAAGCTTCAGATGAGCAGGACCCCAATTACAGGGAGCCAGATGTGTGCAGGATTGCATCCTGATACAGGATGGACCTGTATGGAATATCCTGACAGACCTGCTCAGGTCTCTGGCTCAAGATAAAATTTGTTATGCTTCATCTTCACAGCTGTGGACCTGTGTAAAGCCAGCTCAGTTATATGTCTAGTGTGATAATAGACTGCACTGAAGGAGAGAGCATAGCCCATGGCTCCTGATAGTGTAAGGGGACATCAATGAAATGGGAATTCGGTTTAATATTTCCCCTTGAGGACATTCTCTCCCCTTTGGATTAAGCTGCTTCTCCAGGAATACATTAACCATTCCTTTAACTTCAAGTTGTGCTTTCCTTTGTAATTCCCGGGCCTAAACGGTTTATATGCTGAACAGCTTTTTCACAAAGAATTCCACCTTTTCCATAGGAGCCACATTTAGGATGGTACTTTGATAGGCCCTTGCATGTCTCCGTCCTGATACCTGCACCTTGGTGTATCACAAAATTGAAACAGGCACCTCTTTACCTCCACAGGACTTTGCAGGCATTCTGCAGCAGCGAGCTAGAACTGGTGAGCTCTGCATGACTGCAACAGAAGCTCTCAAAATCAGGCTGCTTAGAGCCACTGGCTTGGCTGGGTTTGTTTTTGCTGATGTGCCTGGTTGGAAATTGCACATCAAGAGAGATACAGGCCAACTTGTACTCTCGACACACAGCAGTGCAATCCCATTAGTACAGCTGAAAGCTAAATTTGTCCCCAAGAGTTTTGAGGCTCTGAAATAAACAAAATACACCTAGGTATCATGCAATGTCTAATTTCAATTTCTAATTCATCAATTTGTAACAGTAGAAATCTTCCTCTGGGTAAATCTGGCCAGTAAGAAGACTTTACAGAAACAAATGGAGATCAAAGAAAATTACAGAGCAATCCACTCAGGGGTCTTCCCAGTCTGCAATGGAACAATTATTAACGTAATTAAGCCTGATCCAGTGGAAAGCATAAAGCTTTTAGTGACAGGAAAGTGGCTCCTGAAAGATGATGGTTTTTAAAAACTCTGATTATGACAGTTTATTTCAATTCGTTGCACATCAGCTTGTTAAAAAAACCCACCAGTACAAAACAGCACAGGTGATTACTTTCGGATTCCCAGCACTTTTCCTTTAATGGTAAAAGAATATTTGATGGCTAGTGCTTACTTTATTTCTTCTTTCTGACTAAACAGCACTAAACAAAATTCTTTTCAAATTACTTTTTTCCTTTTTTTTTTTTTAAATACTCTTGATCAGTGAAGGGGAAAATGGAGCAGTAACTCTCCTGCCTTTTGTTTGCCCAATACTACTTCCAAGTTGAATTCATGCATTCTTAAATGAACATGAGCAGTTGCTCTTCTAAAGAATTAAGTGGGGAATGAGAGCAAGTAAATTACTGAGCCTGTCATTTGGATCACTGACTTGCATCACTGTTTTGCAGGACTCCATGTGGTCCGGAATTTTAATGTGGAGTGCAATTGATTTGTATGAGTTGCTTGTGTGAAGCTGGTGGCAGGGGGAAGACACCTGCAATGGGGACCTCAGGAGTGACAGCTGAGCCGAGGAGCTCTGCCTTATTCAGCCTTCCCCTCTCCCCAGTAACTCATACTTGCCCCCATAATACAATGTCATTTCACATAATTGAAACAAATACCATGGGGTGAGATATAAAAAGATGAAAAATACGTGCTTGCAAAGCTGAAGTGACAAAATGTTGGGTGTGGCTGGGATACATTCAGAAGAGCAAGCATACTACAATTGTGAAACCTGTTAGTAGGTGACATTAATTGCTGGTTTTACCTGACAGTGTCAGACATCACCATAATTTCAACAAAGAATTATGGTGTGATTTTAGCAAATAATGTTATGTTGATGTAACAGTTAATAAAATTATTACCTACATTGTTAAAAAATACCTGGAAGCAGCACTAACTAAAAGCATTGGGGTAACCCAATTCATAGCACATGCAAAGCATATGAGATGCAGGACTTAAGTTCCCATGCAACTGAAATCTTAAACAATTCTGAAGCCCTTTGCATATAAAACAGTGTCAGTCCACAATAATAACTTACAAGAAAAAAAGACAATGTTGCTTCTCTGAAAAGCACTTAACTTTGTAAGACACAGAAGAAATTTCAGATTTAGCTGGGATTATTTATTACCCCTACAACCTTGGGACTAAGTTCTGTTCTCACTTACATGAACGTCACTGTCAGAGCCTGATAGGCAACTGGGAACAAAATTCTGTGTCTTATTTTGACTGGGTGGCCAATATAACCATATGCTCATAGTCACAGGGTTTAGCTGCTCTTTGTTTGGATAACTAGGCCCATACAATTCACTGTCAGAATCCTAGGTAAGTCTTATCCCATGTGTTTATATGAGATTCAGTGAGAAAGAGGGCCACTGACTAAGAAAACACTCAGCTTCAAATGTATTCTTACAGACTCCACAGCTTGTATTTCCTCCCACAGCTGGCACCTCCTAGCACCTTTACTGCTACACAGCAATTCCACTTACTTCTGGAAATGACAAAAGGACTAATCATTCTTCTTAAACTGGGACACAGGAAACATACTACTGTCATGCAGTAAGGTGCTTCTGGGTTAAGTCACTGGTTGTCACTAAAAAGGCCCTTGAGCACTAAAGCATCATGAAACCTTAAGTGTAAATATATATCTCCAGTGTAAATGAGTATTTCTGTCTGCCTCTGTTTATTTTCATGTATAGAAGTCCTCATCTGACTTTTGCATCAGCCTCTTGTCCCTTTCTGAGCCCCTTTGTTTTCACCTTATTTAAGCTGCGCGCAGCACTGTCCTTTCCGCCCGGAGTCAGGTTTCGGAGCTGCACGTCAAGCAAGTTCACAAGCTGGACCATGGCAGACACGGAGTAAGCGATGTCACCAGCATACAAGTGGTTTTTTGTGTGCTCTGCAAGCTCCCGGGCAATGTTGGCAGCCATCTCCCCCGACTTCATCTGCAATTGAGAAAGCAGAGGAAAAGGTTGTCCCTGGCTGTTACCGTGATGTTATTCCAGTCCCCTTCAAACCCAGTGTAAAGCAAGTCAACTCCCCTCAAGAAGAAGAAGAAAAATGACTGAGAAAACGAGGAATAGAAGAATTTCCCAAGAAGTATACTACAGAAAGAGTCTTCATGCCTAGATCATGAACCATGTTTTGCATATAGTTCTAAATGTAAGGGATTTTTTCAGCTATGGTCAAAAATAGCTTCATTGGCTTCAACAATTTCTTCTCAGAGGAAACTGTTTTCCATGGGATGTCCATGCTAAGGAGGGCTTTAATTAACTTGTCACATTGCCTTATCTATGTGCATTTAAAAAAACAGAAAAAATATATACATAGTCTCTCCTGATTTTTGCTACAATTCCTGCACAAAAAAAGTTCTTTGTAAAAGGAATAAAAATAGGTGACATAACCCAGATCAACCAGAGAAAAAAATCACAATTCCCATCTTATGGATTTAATAACCAGAAGCTAATTTATCACTTAGCATTTGCATACAGAAGATGTGCTCATTACCACACAGGCCACTACATCTGTAATGAAGCTAGTTACTGTAGCACAAATCAAAGCATACTAACTCAGGAGCAAAAGGCTTAAGGCTTCAAGCAGAGATTGACTGGTAGCGAAAACTCTGCAGGTCCTTTGGCTGACTCTTCTATGAAAAGACTTTTATCGTGTAGTTGAGTCACAAAACCCACAAATCACCTGCAGTGAAATTTATTGTGTAATTATTTGGGAAACTCTCGCTTTTTCCCTGTGGCTTCCCCCCTTTTCTTGCTTTGTTTGGATCTTCCTATCTGGTACCTCTTTCTTCTTCTGTTCTATGGGGATTTGGGACAGGGCAGCCCACTACAGAAATACTATTGCAGTTTGCTGGTATTTTTTACACCAATATGTGAGCTGGAATGCATATTCATGTGTAATATGTCAGGTATAAGGAGAAATTGCACAAGGTGACATTTAAATGAAGCTTCTATTTCTCTGTCAGGCTCAATGACCAACTCTGATGGGTTCTTCATATGAATTTGCAATTGTCTTTTCTTACAAGAGCTAAAAATCAGATATTTCTCTTGTTCCCTCAATTGCTGGTGCTTACTATAAAAGCAAGATTCTAAGGAAAGATTATAGACTGATATTCTACGTCTCTGTAAATCAATTAGCTGAGTTATAAATGAATAACTTACTTCCATCAATTTGACAGCAACAGCCCATCTGATTTAATGAAATCTAACTGAAGATGTTCATATGCTTGTCTTTAGAGAATTAAAGCACATGATGACATAGAGAAGATAAATAAAGGAGATAATATGTTGTTCTTCCCATTAGAGCAATGATAACATGTATTCAAAAACTAAATTATTTCTTTCTTGTTACCCAGAAGGCTAATGCCATAGAAACCAGATCCTATTCTTACAGCTGCCTGCTCTCCTAAGCAGCTGAAGAAAGCCATGCATCAGCACAGAGGCTGAATTTTGACCTGTTCTGTTGGCCCTCAGAACTTTAAAGAATGACTGTATCAAATCCCTTTACATAAAAAAATCAATTTCAACATTTTCCTGCAGTTCATCGCTGGAGCTTAGCATGTATCATGACATACTGTGTTTCTGTAAGCTTTGCATAAAACTGCAGGAATTCAAAGCTTTTTTTACAGATACATTATGAAAAAAATCCCTGCTACCCAATATTTAATGCTCACATTTTCACTTGGACCACACACTTATGCAAACTGGCATACTCAGAGAAAATTCCTCAGCTGCTACAAGAGCAAATACAAGAGTTTTGTTTCCCTGCAAGCTGCTGTTGCTCCTACCTGTCTGCAAAATTTGGGGGGGCTGGTCACTAATAAGCCCTTCTCCTTTTCTTTTGGACTGGCTCTAAAACCTGCAAATCTGAGGGATTCTAGTGTGACCAAATAAACAACACAAAAAATAGGTAACAATGGAAGAAATGTTTGAGAAAAAGGAAAAATAAAGCTCAAAATTTGTGAACTCTAAGGACGTAGAAGTATTTACCCAAACTTATTCATGCACTCAGGTTGCCCAGGTTTCCTAAAACACCGGTCAATTCCGTGATTTTGTTTTACTGGATGATACCCAAGGATAAAACTAACTAGTTAAACATAGGTTATACAATAGAGAGCTAGATCACAGAATCACAGAATCACAGAATCACAGAAAATTATGAGTTGGAAGGGACCCACAAGGATCATCTAGTCCAACTCACCATCTAATACCCGTACAGTGACCAAGAGCGTAATACCAACCTAGATGCCTCACAGTCTAGCAGGCCGCTCCGAGCCAGAAGGGGCCCAGGGTCATCCAGCCCTACACCCCCCAGCTAGACCATGTCACTAAGTTCCTCGTCCAGTCTTCTCTTAAACACTTCCAGGGATGGCGACTCCACCACCTCCCTGGGCAGCCCATTCCAATACGCAATCACTCTCTCTGTGAAAAACCGCTTCCTAACGTTAAGATTGAACCTCCCCTGGCGTAGCTTGAGGCCGTGCCCTCTCGTTCTGGTGTCGTCAGCCTGGAGGAAGAGGTCTACACCCATCTGGCTGCAACCTCCCCGCAGGTAGCTGTAAACAGCGATGAGGTC